>OZ030006.1:141725645-142195645 GCA_964023405.1 Apodemus agrarius
ATAAGAATGGATCAATTTACATTCTTAGCATGCTGACCTCCAGTTGAACCAGCACCATGTATTGAAAAGGCTCTCTTTTTTCCACTGGATGGTTTCAGTTCCTTTGTTGAAGATCAAGTGACCATAGGTGTGTGGGTTCATTTCTGGGACTTCATTCCTATTCCATTGATCTACCTGCCTGTAGCTGTAACCAATACCATGCAGTTTTTAATACTATTGCTCTGTAGTACTGCTTGAGGTCTGGGATACTGTGACAAACATGCTTCCTTTGTAGCTTTCTACAGGAAACAGCCCTGTGCAAAATGTCCTTTTTAAGAATTATCCAGAGTAGATCTAAGGTTATTACAGTCATAAATAAACATTTTAACAGCCTCTGGGAACCATGATTTTCCCCAGGAAAACTTTCATGTGCTACCTTAGATAAAGAATACTTCACACCAATATGAATGAAGAGAGAAAGCACCTGAGTGATAATAAAGAGAGCAATAAGCTACAGGGAAAGTCCAATAAGCAGAGAGAAGCAGGCAGAAATGCCTATTGAGGGATAGAGGAGCACAGCCAATCGCATAATAATGTGAACTAGCTTCAAGAACCAGCCAGAATTCCCTCGGTGACCTGGAGGGCAGAACAAGGAAAATAGCAAAAAAAAAAAAAAAAAAAAAAAAAAAAAAAAAAAAAACTTAATAGCACCAAACTCCCAGACCATGATTTAACACAGGCTGATTTCAAATTACTTCTCAACAAACTGGGTATAGTCCAATTATCTCATTGCATGTATACATGCTAAAGAGTTATCAACCTACTGCTATTACAAGTAGCATGTTTTTAGAAGCTTGATTGACTTTTTAATTTGCTTTACTTTTCATCTATATATCTACGTATCCATTCACTGATCCATCAAATTCTAGGTTATCTACAAATTGTAAGTCATAGGTTTATGCATTGATGATATACAGAAATGTATGAGCTAATCACACAATTAGAGGGAAATTCAGAAATGAGCAAGCAACAATGATAGGACCCTGAAACCCATACACACCAGTGAAATGCCTAGGATGAAAGGGAACACAGAAAGACTATCAATAGCCTAGAATCTGAGGCTCCTTAGGGACAGTCAGGAAAGCTTAATGAAGGAGCAGAAAACTGAGCTGAACTTTCCCGCTGAATCTGGTTTAAGAGGGAAAAGCTACTGGAACATTAAGTATAAATTCTGGGCATCTTTAAGTAGAAATTTCCAAAAGAACAGATTCCCTTTCTTCCCATTCTTCAGGCAACTCAGTGCTTTAAGTGGTATCCAGTGGCTGAAGTACCCTCATCCTCTTCCCAACAATAAGACCACCACCAAAGGCACTAGGCAACCACCAAATGACTAGATCCAGCCTCATTCTCATTCTCAATTGATTGGGGAGGAGAAAATTTCCCCCTTCAGTTTATACCCTCAGGACTTCATTTTACGTGGAAAAGTGAAGCCTCCCTATCCAGTTTAATTGTGAACTTTTTAACTTGTCTTCTACCATAGTTCCACTTTTATTTAGAACCAAAAATCCATACTTACCACTATAAAGAAGACATGGTACTACAGGTTCATAAAGATTTCTCAGATTCACTCATTGGAAGCCATTAAACTTTTTGAAATCTTTAGAAAGTTACCATGCTTTTTAAGTGGTTCATTAAAGAGAAGATCCTACGAGCTCCACAGAAACATATTTTGTAATTACATGCACCTAACTGCTACTCGATCCAGCCCTGTGCCCAACACAATACAGGTTCTACTATGATAAAATAGCACCATCTAAGAAGTTGAGTTTCTGGTGCCTTTTAATGATGACATAAAAGTACCTTAGTTCTGAACAGTGGATGTTTTCTCCAGTTACATAAAATGTTATTGGATCATTTTATGGAGTCAGATTTATATGTTCTAAATAAGAAATACCTACAAGAAAAGCATAAAGCCTGGAATAATTTGTATAGTGTAGACTTATTATTAAGAGAAATGAAGACAAGCACCATTAAGCAAAGTTGAATGGAGATAGATAGGAAGGAAAAAGTTATCCCTTTGAAAGCTGTTCACAGATCAGGTGCTGATCCTGTGCCACAGTCCTCCATACCCAAATACCACCAGGAGACAGTTTGTCTCCCCAGGAGTGTAGACACACCTGTGAGCACAAGTAAGACCACTTCTTCCACTTCTACTCAGGAAACCCTCAGGACATAGGAATCAAGGAGCAACCTAGGACAGGATCCTTTCAGTCTACTCCCTAAACTGACCCTGTGCCACAGCTCTCCATACCCAAATACTTCCAGAAAGAGCTGGTCTCCCAGAAGTGCCAACACACCTGTGAGCACAGGTAATGCCACCACTTCAAATTCCTGGCCTAAGATGGACCCTCCCAGAGTCATCAGGACACATGAACCAAGGAACAGCCAGAAACAGGATCCTTCTGGTTATTGTCTATACCCTGGAGCTGACCCTGTGCCACAGCTCTGCATACCCAAATTCCTCCCAGACAGATCTGTTCTTACAGGAGTACTGATACACAGGTTTGCAGGAGGGACAAGCCACAGTAAGATATAGCAAGACCAGCTAACACCAGAGATAACCAGATTGCAAGAGGCAATTACAAGAACATAAGCAACAGCAACCAAGGTTACTTGGCATCATCAGAACCCAGTTCTCCCACCAGAGCAAGCCCTGGATACCCCAAAACACCATAAAAGCAAGAATCTGATTTAAAATCACATCTCATGATGATGATAGAGGACTTTAGGATGAACATAAATAACTCCTTTGAAGAAATAGAGGCGAAAACAGTAAACAGGTAGAAGCCCTTTAAGAGGCAACACAAAACTTCCTTAAAGAATTATAGTAAAACACAACCAAACAGGTGTAGGAATGGAACAAAACCATCCAGCATCTAAAAATGGAAATAGAAGCAATAAAGAAAGAAATCACAAAGGGAAACAACCCTGGAGATAAAAAACCTAGGAAAGAGATCAGAAGTCATAGATGCAAGCATCACCAACATAATACAAGAGATAGAAGAGAGAATCTCAAGTGCAGAAGATACCATAGAAAACATTGACACAGTAGTCAAAGAAATGAAAAATGTAGAAAAGTCCTAACCCAAACATCTAGGAAATAGAGGACACAATGAGAGGACTAAAACTAAGGCTAAAGGGAATAAAAAAGATTGAAGATTGCCAACTTAAAGGACCAGTAAATATCTTCAAAAAAATTATAGAAGAAAACTTCCCTAAACTAATGAAAGAGATGCCAGTAAACATACAAGAAACCTCCAGAACTCCAAATAGATTGGACCAGAAACTAAATTCCTCCTGTCCCATAAGAGTCAAAACACCAAATGCACAAAACAAAGAAAGAATATTAAAAGCAGTAAGAGGGAAAAGTCAAGTAACATATAAAGGCAGACCTACCAGAATTACACCAGATTTCTCATCAGAGACTATGAAAGCTCTAAGATCCTATGCAGATGTCATACAAACCCTAAGAGAACACAAATGCTAAAAGACGTTATAGACAAATGGATTTAAAAGATATCTATAGAACATTTCATCCTAAAGCAAAAGAATATACCTTCTTCTCAGCACCTAATGGTACCTTCTCCAAAATTGACCATATAATCAGTCACAAAACAGACCTCAACAGACATAAGAAGATTGAAATTATCCCATGCATCCTATCAGATCACCACTGACTAAGACTGGTCTTCAATAGCAAAAACAAAACAAACAAACAAACAAACAAACAAAAAACCAACAAAAAAAACCAAAACAACAACAACAACAACAAAAAAACAGAAAGCCCACATACACATGAAAGATGATCAGTGTTCTACTCAATGTTAACTTGGTCAAGGAAGAAATCAAGAAAGAAAGTAAAGACTTTTTAGAATTTAATGAAAATGTCACAACATGCCCAAACGTATGGGTCAAGATAAAAGCAGTGCTAAGAGGAAAACATATCTCTGAGTGCCCGCAAAAAGAAACTGGAGAGATCATAGACTAGCAGCTTGACAACACACCTGAAAGGTCTAGAACAAAAAGAAGCAAATGCACCCAAGAAAAGTAGATGGCAGGAAAAAAAATCAAACTCGAGGCTGAAATCAACCAAGTAAAAACAAAAAGAATTATACAAAGAATCAACAAAACTAGGAGCTGTTTTTTTGAGAAAGTCAGCAAGATAGATAAACCCTTAGCCAAACTAAACAGAGGGCACAGAGACAGTATCCAAATTAGTAAAATCAGAAATAAAAAGGGAGATATAACAACAGAAATTGGAGGAATTAAAAAAATCAGCATATCCTACTACAAAAGATGTATTCAACAAAATTGGATAATCTGAATTAACTGGGCAATTTTCTAGACAGATACCAAATACCAAAGTTAAATCAGGATCAGATAAACCATCTAAATAGTCCCTTAACCCCTAAAGAAATCAAAGCAATCATTAAAAGTCTCCTAAACAAACAAACAAACAAACAAAAAAGCCCAGGACCAGATGAGTTTAGTGCAGAATTCTATCAGACCTTTAAAGAAGACCTAATACCAATACTCTTCAAATATTCCACAAAATATAAACAGAAGGAGCACTACCCAATTCATTCTATGAAGCCACAGTTATGCTAATACCACTTCTACAAAAAGACCCAATATAGAAAGAAAACATAGTAAAAGCAATATACAAGGAACCAGTAGCCAACTTCAACCTAAACAGAGAGAAACTGGAAGCAATCCCACTAAAATCATGGACTAACTAGTCTGTCCTCTCTCTCCCTATCTATTTAATATAGCATGTGAAGAGAAATTAGACAACAAAAGGAGGCCAAAGGGGTACAAATTTGAAGAGAAGAAGTAGAAATATTACTATTTGCAGGTGATATGATACTATATTTAAGTGACTCAAAAAATTCCACCAGAGAACTCCTACAGCTAATACAACTTCAGCAGAGTGGCTGGATATAAAACTAACTCAAACAAATCAGTAGCCTTCTTATACTCAAAGGATAACCTGTCAGAGAAAAACAATTAGGGAAATGAAACCCTTCACAATAGTCACAAACAATACAAAGTATTTTGGTGTAACTCTAACCAAACAAGGGAAAGATCTCTATGACAAGAACTTCAAGTCTATAAAGAAGAAATAAAAGAAGACCTCAGAAAATGGAAAGATCTCCCATGCTCATTGATTGGCAGGATTAATATAGTAAAAAAATGGCCATCTTGCTGAAATCAATCTACAGATTCAATGCAACCCTCATCAAAATTCCAACTTAGTTCTTCATAGATTTAGGAAGAGCAATTCTCAAATTCATTTGGAATAACAAAAAAACAAAAACAAAAAACAAACAAACAAACAAAAATGGGGTGGTTAAAACTATTATCAACAACAGAAGAACTTCTGGAGAAATCACCATCCCTGACCTCAAGCTCTAGTATAAAGCAACAGTGATTTTTTTTTAAAAAAAACAACTGCATGGTATTGGTATAGTGACAGTCAGGTAGATCAATGGAATAGGACTGAAGACCCAGAAATAAACCCACACACCTATGGTCACTTGATCTTTGACAAAGGAGCTAAAACAATCCACTGGGGGAAAAAAAGAGCATTTTAAACAAATGGTGCTGGTTCAACTGTCAGTCGCCATGGAGAAGAATGCAAATTGATTCAGTCTTATCTCCTTGTACAAATCTCAAGTTCAAGTGGATCAAGGACCTCCACATAAAACCAGATACACTGAATCTAATAGAAGAGAAAGTGCAGAAAATTCCCAAACACTTGAGCACAGGGGAAAAGTTCCTGAACCTGGATGCTGGGAAGTGCTTGCTGATGGAATCCTGATATGGTTGTCTCCTGAGAGGCTCTGCAAGAGCCTGACAAATACAGAGACAGATGCTTGCAGCCAACCATTGGTCTGAGTTCAGGATCCCCGATGGAGCAGTTGGAGAAGGGACTGAAGGAGCTGAGGGGCTTTGCAGCCCCATAGAGGGAGCAACAGTATCAACCAACCAGACCTATCAGAGCTTCAGGGGACTGGACCACTAACCAAAGAATACACATGGAGGGGCCAAAGGAACCTGCCACATATGTGGCAGAGGATGACCTTGTTGGACATTAGTGGGAGGAGAGGCCTTTGAGTCTGCGGGTGTTCCATGCCCCAGTGTAGGGGAATGCCAGGGAGGGAAGATGGAGTGGGTGGGTGGATGGAGGAGAACCCTCATTGGGGCAGGGGATGGCGGGATGGGATAGGGAGTTTCAGTAGGGGAGACCTGGAAAGTGGAAACACATTTGAGATATAATTAAAGGACATATCCAATAAAAAAATAGTTCTTCAAAGAGAGAGAGAGAGAGAGAGAGAGAGAGAGAGAGAGAGAGAGAGAGAGAGAGAGAGATGTTCACAGTAATTCCTCTAGTTTTTAAGGAATAGCAGTAGAATTTGATGTCCAATTTAACCACTGTTTATTACTTTTCTTGTTTTGGGACCAAGTCCATAATAAGAAGCAACTTAAGGGAGGAATGGTTAGAGCCTGGGGGAATTCAGTCCATTGTCGCAGGAAAGGAATGACACCAGGAGTGTGTGTATATGGCCCTTGATTACATGGTGGTCACATTAGAGGGAAGAGCTCAGACTGTAGGGATGAGCTATACAAACTCCATGCCCACTCCACTTCCTCCAGCAAGCCTGCATAAGGTTCCCTAGCCTTTCAAAACAGTTCGGCCAGCTGAGGGTGAAGTTTACAGACACATGAGGCTAGGGAGGAAACTCCACATTCTTGCCACAACACTCACCTACAGAAATATGTTCAGAGTACATTTAAGTGCTTGTATCCAATGCACACACATGTACATATGTGTTTAGAAGATCTCCATGTCTGAGGTGCCCATTGCAGCATGTTACTCAAATAGTGGAATAAGAACCTTACCGAAAATCACAGAAAACCTGATTGGAAGTTTTCCCTAAAACTCAGAGAAACTAATTGACTTAAACAAGAGGTTACCTGCCTGACTTCTCTGGATTTTTGTCTGTAATTATAAAACATATCAAGATACAGAAAATGATATGACTCTCAAGGATACAACGACCAAATATTACCAATATTAACATTCTATTATATTTTCTACAGTATACGCTTTTTGCCTTCTCATACATACTAGTATAGATTGCCAAGGCCCTAAAGTTTGTGAACATTATTCTTATGCATTTTAATATATTTATTGAACATGTATATAAATAAGGCATCGTATTGATTTCTGGTTTTATAATGTGCATAAATTATATTGTACTGTGTGTACTTTTTTCACCTGGCCTGAACTTTTTAGTACCTTTTCACTCTGTGCATTTATATAAGTGGTGTAATTAAATTCTCATTACCCAGAACAATCATGATAGAGTCAAAGGCAAAGGCTGCACAGATGGACTAAGAGAAATTCAAGGACTGTAATCACAATAATAATTGGAATTCTCACCTCCTTGTGTCAGAGCTCAGCAAAACTACTGCCTGCAGAACCACATAGTAAAGATGCTTAGTATTGAAGTGATACCATCTCCATGGCAACTAGTCAGCTCTGCAATTGTAGATCAAAAGCAACTATGGACACATAAATGAATGGGCATGCTTGCGTTTCAATAAAACTTTGTTTATAAAGGATATGGGCTGTTTGGGGCAAGGAGGCTATAGTTTACCAGCCCCTGGTCTGTAAAACAGAATAAGAAAGGACCCAGTTGCCCTAATCTATTTTTTTTTATCTAGAGCCCAACAGCTGATTTGAAAGTTTATGTGTTTCTATGATACCAACATGTCTTCCTTAAAGTCCTGAGCTTCTAAGAAAAAGATAAACTACTATTACTGAGGAGTGTCCATAAATTAAACTTTCAAGGAAAATCATGCATCGGCCAAGAATCCAGTAACACCAGCATGTAGGGTAACATGTCTTTGTGTGAAGAAGATCTAGCTGGCAGCCAGGAACCCATGGATTTGGTTTCAGACTCTGAAACTACCAGATGATCCCAGAAGACACTTTATCCCTCAGGGCCTCAGACTTTCTTTTAAAAAAACCAGTGTGTTGGGTGGTACCATATATTATTCTTCAAGGCATTGTGATTCCATAATATATGGAAAGCCATAAATAAATAAAATCTAAGGCAAACACTGTTACTGTAACTACTCTGTATTGGACATAATAATACTTATTGAGTTATTGCTGTTGCTATAGTTTGCTATATCTCTCAATCTTTATCAGTGAGGCTTCCCATTGTAGTAGATGGCAGTAAATGGCAAATTAACACAGAGACCCACAACTCTTCAACATACAAAGAATAAGTCACTTTGTACTGTTCAGCTTAAATGGAATGTGTATATTATACCCCTCTCTTCAAGGCTCTGGGATCTATGCAGAGGAGACAAAAAAATTATAGAATTCAAAGGTATTGAATGACTTCAAGTACACTATTTTCTAGACACAGAAGTTCAAGTATACATATAAACTCACAGAAATTGTGACAGCCCATACAAGACCTGCACAGTCCCAAGTTAGACAAAATCCAGAACAGAGGAGGTGAGGTGGGCAGGAAGTCACTTCCATAGCTGAAGAATTGTTGCCATTTGATTGCTGATCAGAGGTAGAGAACCAGTTTCTTCAATGGTGCAACACCTTCCATACCTACCACACTCCAGGCCAGGCCCCATTCACAGTAGTTATACAATACAATGGACTCAGAAGAGAGAGAGAGAGACAGAGAGAGAAAGAGAAAGAAGAGAAAAAGAAAGAGAAAAGGAAATGGAAATTGGTTAGTTATGGAGGAGGAAGTAGATGTGGAAGGAGATGGGGGAAGGGTGAATATTATAAAAATGCCTTGTATGGGCTTCTCAAAGAACTAATTAAACCACTTTTAAACAAAAACCAATGAAAAAGGTCCTCAACTCTTCTCTCCTACAAAGTGGCAGTGTATCCAGAAACTTTCAAGGAGCAAAAACAAGAAGGGCAGATGAGTCATTGAAATTTGACTAGCAGATTTTCCTTCTATTCTAGTCATCAGGAAATGACTAGAAAGCAGGAAAGAGTGAACAGGAGGCTGGAAGAATCAAACCCAGAAAAAGGCTTAGAGGGTGAAGGAATCTTCAAGCAGGCAGAGGTGGGGGGTAGGGCTTCCAGTCTCAGAAGACTCTCTAGAGAACTGTGCTCAAATGTAAAGGTTGTCAGAAACCATGAATTACAGCACATTGGTCCAGGGTTGGTCCTCTAGGGAGAATCAGAGCTAACATGAGAGCTCAGGCTTGTCTCAAAAGAAAAAAAAAACTCTCTAGGAATTACAGACTTTTAACATTTTGGCAGTCAAGGACTATAGCTCAGAGGTGGAACACTTACTTGTCTAGCATATATAAAGCCTGGGTTCAAACTCCAGTACTGAAAAAAAAATACTCAAGGAATTATGTAAAACTAAGGCCATATTAGTGCATGACTGACTATAAAAGGACCAAAGAAGTTAAGATTACTAAGCTGAACCCTTCTAACTCAGGGAATATATGACTTGATCATATGGGGTAGACTTTAGGTACATAGTCGGACACATTCCCACTTGGAAATGCCTATTGGGTTTCAAATATAGCTACCCTTGGAGACTACCCTCAATAAGTAAGAATGCATTTTAGTAATATTGATGCTGTACTAGGCAATAGTGAGTTCAATACTGGGTACAAAGAAAGTGCTTATTAAATACTCATCAAAAGGGAAGAAAGGGAAAGAAACGAAGAAGGGAGTGGAAAGAAAGGACAGGGAATGAGGATGGAGGGAAGGTGTAAAAGGAAGAGAAGAAAAGGGAAAGAGAATGGAAGACAGGGAATTCTAGGAAACATAGATGAAAATCCAATTATATGAAGGCCTAGATGTTTTATGTATACCTTGTATATGTACAGTGCATGGAACTCCAGATTCCCTGCTTCCTGTCGTAAATTATCTCCATAGAATTACCTAATCCTTTGCAGGAGTGAGAGGTCCTGCTAGATAGAGCTCAACAGAGGCAGAGCACTGCTGGGGCTTGGCTCCTGACTTAACAGCCTCCCCATAACTGCAGGGTGAGGTAGGAACCACCAGTGACACTTTCCATTGTTTCTGGAGCAACAACTAAATCCTCAGGAAGTCACATCTGTTGAGAGAGCACAGCTTGTGGCTTATATTTTGGGTAATATATGCATTAGGACATATGGGATTCTCATTTGCTTCTGGCTATAATAAAGTGCATTTGGAAAGAGGATTCATGCAGTATGCTTTGGAGAGGTCCTCTAAAGGCCTATTTTGTTAAAGATTTCACCTCCTTCTTGGTGGTATTGGGAGGGATGGAAGAATTAAGAAGTAAGATGCATGGGAGGTCTTGGCTCATTGTACATGTGCTCTCACTGTGGGATTTTGGTCTCTTCTTCATTTTGATCCTGGCTAAGAATTGGAACGGCTTTCTCTCATAACCCCCACTGGGATGTACTGCCTCAGCATAAGCCCTAGTGTTATGGGACAACCAATCCTGGAATGAAACCTTTAAACCCTGAGTTCAAATAAAACATTCCTCCTTATCAGTTGATCATGTCAGATATTTCATTACAGTAGCAGAAAGCTTACTAACACCAGGATCCAAAGCAGACCTGGAAGAAAGTTGGAAAGGAATTGTCAATTTTTTTCCCTTCGCAGAACAAGCCTGTGATGTGTTTGTGTATCGTGATGGGTTGTGATTCTACATCCTGGTTAGGAACTGAGGAACTGCCTCCATCATATTTGCCTGCAGGTATATCTCTAGGGCATTTTCACTAATTGATGTAGAAGAGTCTGTGGGTGGCACCATCTCTGGGCAGTATAATGCAGGTAGCTAAGTGAGTGCGGATATGCAAACTGGTAAGTAACATTCCTTCATGATCTGTACTTTAGTTTCTGCTACCAGGTTCCTGCTTGAGCTCCTGCCCTGACTCCCCTGGATGATGGATTGTAAGCTGAAATATAGCCTTGCTTTTGCCAAATTGATTTTGGTCATTATTTTATCCTAACAACAGAAGCAGATTAGAATGCATTGCCTCCTCTCCCAAGATTTTAGTTATACAGATTATTTGATCCCACCCATGACAGGGTAGGAAAACCCAGAGCACCCTGATTCAAATTCCAGACCCCTCATGAACAGCAGCAGTGAACTTGAGTAACACATTTGCATTGTTTCATTTAACATTCACCCAAGCAGTGGGTGCACAGTCTCTCCCTGTCCCTCTGAAGAAACTGAGCCAAAGAGGCTATCTTCCTGCGTCACAGCTTTAGAAGTGAGGAAAAAAAAATATGGTTCTCTTCTGTTTCCTGCAGAGGAAAATGATGAGCAAATGAGGAACAGAATCCTGCAAATCCAAAGTCACTGCCTCCATGGAAACCTAATTTCTACTTAATAGCACTAAATGATTAAATGAGACCCTCTGACGCTCCTTAAGAGCTAATGATAGCTTCGTGTTATCAGCCCTTTGTTTTATGATCTGAGTCTTTAAATGGATGTGATCAAAAGGGATTTTTCCAAGCTCCCTCTTAACCTTAAGAGAACCCGAAAATGTTTTCTTATTACACTGGCAAGACTGGTAGAGAACATTGGCTGCGTTTATTGATAAACTGATTTCTGAGTGCTGGGATTTGACTTGCCTCTTGCTACGTGATTGCCTTAGATTTGCTGTTAATAATTGCACCCCAGGAACTAATTTCACTTCTCGTTTCTCCCCAAAGTAGTATTTTACCTTACCCTTTTGTTCAACAGAACGTTGGTGAATGTTAGTCGCTGTAAATGAGACAGAGGGTAATTTGTTATATTAAATCCTTGTGCTAAAAAATTAAACAGTAAGAACACTGCATGTGCTTTTTATGAACTTGATCACTGAGGTGATTGGAGGAGCAGAAATTTCTATCCCGAAATTGGAGTCATTGCTGAGGAAGGAACTTGGTTTGAGTACAAAGGAAAGATCTCAGGGTATGGAAAGGTATGACACTGGGCTTGGGTTTTGGAAGTAGCTTTAGAAAAGAGAAGGGATTTTAGACAAAAAGAGAAGCACAATAGCCTGCCCAGGACCCTGAGCAAGTACAGGGCAAAGCATGCTCATGTGAAGCAGGGAGTACGGACCCTGGGGCTTGAGATTTCACCCCAAGGCTCCAAAATGTCCCATAAGTGCCACAGCCTTATTGGATATGGAGTCCCTCTCCCCCCAGCTCACTGGAGAACTGGTACTTTCTTTATATTCCTCCTGGGCAGTTGCTCTTGCTAATGTGTTTTGCCTTCATGCTGGCTATCTCTGACATTACTTTCAGATCTCTGTTGCAGAAATTGGGGATGTGGCTCAATCAGTAAAGTCTGAACTGTGCTATCACGAGGAGCTGAGTTCCATTTCTAATACAAGAACAGACCATACCATTCCATTCCATACTATACCATACCATACCATACCATACCATACCATACCATACCATACCATTCCATTCCATACCATACCAAAAAAAGAAAAAAACTAAAAGGCCAAGTGCAGCTTTGTGTACCTGTAATCACAGGGCTGGGAAAGCAGAGACAGGAAGACAGGAGGCTTTCTTGTGTTTGCTGACAAGACAGAGGCACAGAGTCAATTAATCAGTAAGTTACAGGTCCCAGTGAAAGACTCTGTCTCCAAAATTAAATTAGGAAGCAATCTATCAAGCATCCATACACTTATGCACATAACCTAATCACACACACATACTCCTTCTCAAGTATACACACACACACACACACACACACACACACACACACACACACACCTCTATTTTCCTGGATCACTATGCTTAAAAAAGCAATCCCATTCCTCTCTGCCTCCCTGCACTCTTTCCCCCATAGCAGCTGTCATTTAAAAACATTCTATGTTTTATTCTTTTATTCCTGGCCTGTGTCCCATATGTTTCTCCTGAATACAAACTCCCTGCCATTACTGACTATGCTTGGCACCTGAGAAGAGTCTCAGCCATCTCACTGAGTGAGTGAAAAAGAGACAACAAAGATTAAATTTGCAGGGAGTAAAAACAACTCACAAAACCGCTGAATGGGATGTAAAAGAGCAGTTATAAATATGCAAAGAGGACACTTAAGAATGTGAGGACAAGAGAGCCAGAGAACCTGAAGGGTGCACAAAAAGAATAGAGCAAGAACCATCGCCCAGCCATTTCTGCCCTCTTGCTTAACACAAAGACTTAAAACCTGGTCCCCTGCCCTGCAAAAGCAATGGCTCCCACATCAAAAGATGAGTTAGGTCTGGAATAGTTAGAGCATCTTGGAACTGATGAATTGATAGATGAAATGATGATGGGTTAAAGTTTGAGTCCTGAGTGTTTTCCAAAGAACCAGGTGTTGTAAGCATGATCCTAAACCCTTACTGTAATTGGGAGGAGATGGACACTTCAGGAGACAAAGCCTGGTGGATGTAAGTTAAGCCATGAGGAAGAGAGATCTCAAAGGGAATACTGGGATGTTGGCCACTTGTCCATTTTCACTTCCCAATGACTATCAGAAATTCCTGCGCTAAATGATGTCAGTGTCATGATATACTGCCACCATCACGTTGCTGAATTGCTAGTAAAACAGGTAATCTACTAATGAACTGCTATGAAAAATGAAAATGAAATGGAAAAAAAACACTTCCATTATTAAAATGAGACACATAAAAGCAGTAGGCCATGGGACCAGAAACTAAAACCTCTGTAACCAGGAACCCAAAGTTCTCCTCTAATGGCAGTTGAAATAAAACTGTCCCCCAATAGGCTCAGAACACCAGAAGTTCAAAACCCCAGAATCCACTTAGAAGCCAAACACTCATGGTAGCTACCTGTAATCTGAGTACTTTAGAGACAGTGACAACAGACCCCACTTAACAAGTTGTCCAGCTAGACTTGATGGCCTTTGTGAGCTCAGATTCAAGAGAAACTGCCTAAAATATAGAAAATGACTAAAGGAGACACCTGAAGTCAAGTGTGGGTTTCCACATATATGCACACACACACAACACACACACACACACACACACACACACACACAAAGACATTCATACACTAACACTCACACTCACAAACATATACTATTACACAGACATAGAAAAATCTTGATTTATCCTTTCTGTATATTTTACAATTTAGAAAACAAAGAGAAAGATCCACTCATTTATGGCTCAACACCTCAGAGACATTGCCAATGGTAAGCACAATTCTTCCATGTTAATACACAGATCTTTCACAAACACATTTGAGGGCATCTCTGAAAAAACAAAAACAAGGAACAGAGAGAGAGAGATAGAAACAATCAATAACACATTGTCATCTATAAGAGCCACTGGCAATACATCAAAAGCCTGATAGAGATATGACTCTATTGGCCTTGACCAGAAGTAAAGATAGTCTGACCTAACCTAAGATTGGAAGATTTCTAATTATGGGGTAGGGAAGGAGATAGATGATATTTAAATTATTTTTCTAGGATAATCCAAGCCTGTCTTCTTTGTTGTATGCCTTTTCATAGACATCAGTTTTAACAACAGATTTAAGTAAGCCAAAGGTGGGTGATCAAGAATACATAGGAATCCAGAATAATCAAAATAGTAGGCTCCATCTGTGGAAGCACCACATTGTACTATATAGTACACGCGTGCGCGCGCGCGCGCACACACACACACACACACACACACACACACATTAATGTACATATAGCTCCTTCTGAACCACCCTCATCAGCTCAGGAGCCAAACCCCACAGTTTGCCTACACAAGTATTTTGGGTAAAGATGACCTATCCCTATTCCAGCAGCACAGAGGAACAGACCAGCAGCTGTGCAAGAAGTGCAGTGAAGAGTAACCTGGGCAGATTCAAACAGGCAGGAAGTGCCCATCACCTGGATGCCAAGGCCACTGGCAAGTCAGATGACAGAGGGATAAACAGAGCTATTAGGCTTCACTCTGGGCCTGTAAATCATTCCTGAGCCTTCATCATTCCTGCTGAGTTATTTTAATCGCTCTCATTTGCAAGAGCAAATTAGGTGTAGCATTGTTCTCGAGATGCTGCCTGGGATTGGTGCCAGGAAGGAACAAAATGAGCAAAACACGAAAACCCCTTTCCAAACAAAAGCCCAAACTCTGCGAGCAAAATTGATTTGTAAACCTTGTCAAGGTAGTTTCTAAGACAAATCTATTCAGGGCATAGCGGGGGTTTGTAATCAAGCCGGGGAGAAAGTGTCCAATTAATACAGGAATCTGGCAACAATAACAGCTTTCCTTACGGTAGAGCTCTCAAGCACCATGACCTTCCTGCTGCACCCTCTTCAAGATAAAAGACGGGTATGCTTCTCATAGCAATGTGACAGAAAGTTTGTTCAATTAGGGCCCCGCTAACATATGCTACATAAAATGTAACTGGGGAAGCAATTTAGGTAATGCAGACAAACCCACTCACCTCTCTCTCCGTTTATCTGGGTAATTTATTCCTCTTTTCTTGTCATCAGTTGGGGCTGTTCTGATTAATTTACTGTTTAACGACATAACTGCAGGAAGGTGAGCAAAAAAAAAAGGAAGAATTGATTCAATTCAACAACTTTTTAATGAGTGCTTATATCAACTAGAGAGTAAGTCACAGGATATATAGTCTCTATCAGTGATGTGCCAACTAGTTTTATGTCAACTTGCCACAAGCTGGAATGATTTGAGAAGATGGAACCTCAACTAGGTAAATGACCCCCTTCCCCCAACAGTCTAGTTTGTGGGCAAGTTTAGGGTGTGTTTTCTTGCTTGCCGATTGATAGGGAGAGCCAAGCTTACTGTGGGTGGTACAACCACCTGGTAGGTGGTCCTGGGTGCTATAAGAAAGCAGACTGAGCAAGCCAGTAAGCAGCACTCCTCCATGGCTTCTAGCTTCTACTTTGGTTCCTGCCTCCATGTTCCACCATGTTCCTGCCATGCTTCCACCCCTGTTGGACTAAGATGTGAAACCGCAAACTAAAATAAACCCTTTCCTCCCCAAGTTGCTTTGGGTCACAGCTATAGAAACCCAAAGACAAGTGGTGAAGAGCAGCTTGACATTTGCTGAGAATCCAAATAGGTGGTTGAGCTTTCAGCTTGCTGAGATTCCCCAATGTCAATGTGGAGGACAAATGAGTGTCACACACCATGCCTGTAGGAAGCACTCAGGGTAGATCTCCTGAAGTAGTTACAGTTTAGAGTATTGCATGCAAGCCATCCATGGAATATTAATCAATACTCAATTGTCAGGAAATACATATTCAAATAATAGTCTTTTGTGATTGGTGAGGGAGAATAGAGAGTAAAGCATGAGGATCTGTCTTTAGATATCTGGCATCCACACAAAAGTCAAGCAGAGGAACAGACATATAAGCTGCGAGCCACTAACAATGCAGTTAAAAAGATCCCTCGGGCTTCATGGTCAGATAAACCAGTCAAATCGCATAGCTCCAAGTTCAATGAGATACTCCCTCTTAAAAGCTGAAGTGGAAAGCAAAGATACATAATATCAACCTTTGGTCTTCACACATGTACACATGCACAGATACATAGGCAGGAACAAACATACATACTCACACACACACACACACACAAAAAAAAAAGACAGGGTTAGAGAGAGAGAGAAACAGAGGGATAGAGACAGGGACATAAACAGAAACAGAAACCCTTTCTATTCATTTTCTACTGCTTTAAATTTTGTTACTTCTGGTAACACAGACATGAACAAAGAAAAAGACAGAGAACCCTTTAGACCAAGACCAAGCTGATCTCGAATTTGGACATCCACCTGCCTCTGTACCCAGAGTGCTGGGATTAAAGGTGTTTGTCACCATATCTATTCAGGTAGAATATATTATTTTGTTCTCGTTATATAATAATAACACAAGTAACAACTCATGCTGGCAAGAATGTGGGGCAAGCAGAGCAATCCGTCATTGGTGGGGAGAGTGAAAACTTGTACAGCCACTATGGGAATCAGTAGGGCAGTTTCTTGGGAAATTGGAAACAGGCTACCATAAGACCCAGCCATACCACTCTTGGGCATATACCCAAGGGACATCCATCCTACCACAAGGATACTTGCAGAACTATGTTCAGAACAGCTTTATTTATAATAGCCAGAAACTACAAACAACTTAGATTTCTATCCCTCTACTGAAGCTGTAGTACATTTATGTAATGGAATATTACTCGGAAGTAAAAAAGAAATAACATCATGAAAGTTTCAGGCAAATGGGTGCCACCAGAAAAATCATCCTTAGTAAGGTAACTAAGGCACAGAAATAGAAATATGATACATATTCACTTACAAGTGATATTAGCCATTAAATAAATGATAACATGCCACAAGCCACAGACCAAAGAGATTAGGTTAAGAGGAAGACTATAGCAGGTGTACTGGCTGGCTTTGCATGTCAAATTGACACAGCTAGAGTTATCACAGAGAAAGGAGTCTCCCTTGAGGAAATGCCTCCATGACATATAGCTGTACATCATTTTCTCAATTAGTGATTAAGGGTAGGAGGGCCTGGGTGGGAGGGCCCCATTGCAGGTGGTGCCATCCCTGAGCTGGTAGTCTTGAGTTCTATAAGAAAGCAAGCTGAGCAAGCCAGGGGAAGCAAGTAACATCTCTCCATGGCTTTTGCATCAGCTCTTGCTTCCTGACCTGCTTGAGCTCCAGTTCTGACTTCCTTTGATAATGAACAGCAATGTGAAAGTATCTGATTAAACCCTTTCCTCTCCAACTTGCTTCTTGGTCATGATGTTTGTTCTGGAATAGAAACCCTGAATAAGACAGCAAGGGAAATATAACTCTTCCTGGGAAGGTAAAATATAAGATTCTGCAGGTGTACTGGGAGGTGGTGGAGAAAACAATAGGAGGTAGGGGGAGGAAATGGGAAGGGTAGAAAACTAGTGCAGGGGAAACTTCCTGAAATCTATGAGTATGAACCTAGTGAGGACTCCTAGTAATGGAGCATACACAGTCTGAACTGGCCATCTTTTGTAGCCAGGCAAGTCTTCCAGTGGTAAGACTAGATTACATTCAGTTGAGTTGTTGGTCATGGAAGTCCTTTGGAAATCTCTAAACAACCCAGACTGATTGGACAAAAGTCATCCTCTGAAACCTGAGAGTGGGGTCCCATTTCCAAGAACAATGTCTACTAAGCTCATTGAACATAGAGAGGTAACTCTGGTGCCTGAATAGAACGCCCATCCTTACATTCTAGTCTCTTTGGCATGAGTCATACTCTGCAGGCTACAGAAAGAGAGACCTAAATACCAACCTAGCCAAAACACCTTCTACCTACAATCTGTCCTGTCTACAAGATGTGCTGGGGCAATGGTGATAAAGAACATGTAGGAATGGTCAACTAATGTTTGGGTTAACTTGAGGTATACCCTCAAGACAAAGCCCATGTTCTATACTTCCTGGATGGTCTAGAACCAGAGACCTAGGGTAGAACTAAGTGGCAAAAAAATCAATGAAATGATTCCTAATAATATTCTGCTATACTTATAGATTGGTGCTTTGTCCAGTTATCTTCAGAGAGGCTGCCTCGAGCAGCAGATGGAAGTAGATATCCACATCCAGACATGCAGAGAGAGGGAGGGGGGAGAGAGAGAAAGAGAGAGAGAGAGAGAGAGAGAGAGAGAGAGAGAGAAACAGAGACAGAGACAGAGACAGAGACAAAGACAGAGAGACAGAAAAGGAGGAAGAGGGACTCTCAATTGGAGATCAAGGTCCCTCTTCTTGGAGATTGGGAAACCCCATGAAGGAATGGGAGGAAAGACTGTAGGAGTCCCAGCGGATGGAGGATATCAGGAGAACATCACCCACCAAATAAACTAAGCAGGGCTCACATAGATTCATAAAGACTGAAATGAAGAAGAAGAATCTTTATTTACTACTGGTGGGATTGCAAACTCAGGCAGCCATTGTAGAATCCAGTGTGGATATTTCTCAAGAAAGTAAAAACATGATATGTATATACCATTCTTGAGAATGTATACAAAGGAAATCTAATATACCAAAGAGATGGTTGAAATAAAAATATCACTCATGATATGCATGAATTTACATAACACACATTTATTTTCTACTTGTCTACCATGGCTAAGGTGAGCCTTCTGCTTGACAGCCCCAAGAGTAGGAATTTTGAATTCAACAGATCTGTTTTTTCCATTCAAGATTCTACTAGGAAGGATCCATCTCTAAGATTATACAGATGTTGGTGGGACTAGGTTCTTGGAACTCCCCCTTGTCTTTCTGAATGTTGCATAAAAACCACTCTCCCTAAATTCCTTGTCATATGGACTTTCCAAACATTGCCATTTCTACATAACCATCCAGGAAAAGAACCATCCTACACATTGATTTCTTTGGTTGTATTAGTTAGAATTCGCTAAAAGAACAGAACAGATAGATAGAATGAATATATATGGGGAATGCTTCACTTTAAGGGTGAAGATTAGGAAGGATTGCAGTCAAGAATCTAGATAGCATGTAAATCCCTTAATAACTCTTAGAGCTAAGCTTTAATGCTGAGCTCCCCAGAAACATAATGTTGACAGTTTTAGTAGGATAACAGTCAAATATTGCCAATGTTACATGACTTGAATTAACATATTTAGGGCAACCATAGATAGGAAATGCTCCACATTTGTCACAGCTTTAGCTGTTAAATTAACACATGTATAGATTCACCTGTGAAGTGGGAACCTCAACTAAAGAATTTTGAAAATTAGACTATAATCTGGTCACATCTGTGAGGCATTTTCTTAATGTTAATTAATCTAATACAGCCCTCCCCCTGTGCAGTGTCATTCTTAGACAGATAAACCTAATATGTATAAGAAAGGGGACAGAGCAAGCCAGTTCCTCCTGGGTCTCTGCTTCAGTTCCTGCTTCTAAGTTCTTGCCTTGAGGTCCTGCCTTGGGTTCCCTCGACAATGGATGGCAAAGTATAAGATGAAAAAAATCCTTTCTTCCCCCCTGTTTCTTTTTGGTTGTGGTACTATCAGAGTAATAGAGAGCTAGTTTAGAGCATCATCTAATAAAAATTAAAAGATGAGAGGATCTTGTAAGTAGAGATTTCAATCAAATACTCTTAGCAAATGCTTTTATGTCCACATTTTAAAGTCCCCGATGTGCCTTGGAGTAAATAAATATATTGGCCCGAATTTTGCAGTGTCTTTGACTTGGGAACTCTATTTTCCTAGGATAAAACCTTAGGGACATTTTGGAAAATACTACCTTGCATAGTTTAAATATGTCACTAGCAACAGTTATAGGTAACATGATGTCATTCCAAAAAGATAGACAGTTTATGTACTGAAGAAAAGGAGCCAAGGGTCTGAAGTTTCTGTACAACATCTGCAGATATATCTCTCAAGATAATCAGAGGAACTGTGCTTGGATTGTAAGTAAGTTATCTTTGGTAGCAAGATTGCACAGGAAACATAAAATCCACCCTCATGGATGGAAGATGACAATCTAAGAGCAATGAATCCCTGTGTTTTTCAGCTAAAATATCCCTCAACTGTCATCCTCAGATAGTCTCCAGTGACTGGAGCATGATGTGGAACTGTGGCTATTTCCTTGCTACATAGTTGCTACATGTGCCTTCTGAGTTATTACCGCTGGGTAACACCAATGTGACTTGCATAGCAACTGTTTCATTAAAGCAGTGTTCCACACAAAGGAAACCTTGGAAAGACAGGCAGTTCCTGTTACAGAGCACTCAGATCAAAGGAAAGAAATCAAGAAGTGACCTTAGGAACTCTCGCCATACTAATTTGTACAAACGATACAAAAATCAGTTCAGTGCCCCTCATGGAGACACAGAGGGATCAGTGACTTAATAACTAGACATATTTACGAACTGTTGAGCTAGGCCTTGATTTTTCTCATTTGTAAGATATTGAATATTCCAGAATAATCTCATCGCCATGTATGAGAATTGGTTCCCAAAGTAGTGAGATGCTAAAGAAAGAGACTAAGGCAAGACAGCATAGAGTCAGACTGATTTGGGGGCAGGAGGACTCAGATGGAAGCAGGCTCTGAAATATTAGGAAGAAATGAACAGCCAGGCGGTGGTGGCGCATGCCTTTAATCCCAGCACTTGGGAGGCAGAGGCAGGTGGATCTCATGAGTTCAAGGTCAGCCTGGTCTACAAAGTGAGTTCCAGGACAGCCAGGGCTACACAGAGAAACCCTGTCTCGAAAAACCAAAAAAAAAAAAAAAGAAAGAAAGAAAGAAAGAAAGAAAGAAAGAAAGAAAGGAAGAAAGAAAGAAAGAAGAAAAAAAGAAAAGAAATGAACAGCAGTGCTTCCTCTTGGCTAAAAAATGTGCCATTTCAATATAATTATCCAAAATTCAGGGACCTCTCTGGTTCCAGGCTTTGATCATAAATGGCCCATAGACCACTTCAATGCTTTTTATCTATTTATAATGCTTCGAAATATAGTCATTTTATGAGTCGCCCATTACTGGGGAACATTCATGGTTGTTTCAACTCTTGATAATGGCAGTCATGTCAAGGTGAATTCAAGCAGAAAGGGAATATTTGCACATGCTACTTCTTCCTAACTGCAGATATGGATTTTTTTCTTGTTTATCAAGCTTTTTGGTTTGTTTATGTACTCATCATTTCCCTCTTGAATCTCTAGTTGAGAAAAGAAACAGGAAGAACTTGTTTTTGTTTTTCAGTGTACTGGTGGTTCCTGGTACAGGTATGGGATCAGATGCCTGGGACGTGTTCTAGATGGTCTCCCACTTGTTGTATATCCTCGAGCATGCTGTTTTACTTCAGTGTACCTCAATCTCGTTGTTCATCATATAGGGATTATAAGATAGCTTCAATGGATAGCTCCATTCATCCATGTACTTGAACCTTGAGTGGAATATGGCCAACTCTCAGTTAACGCTCATTTCTCTGTACATTCAGTGAGGGCTCAGTAAGTGTAGGATGACTCAATGAAGGTATATGGTTAATCAAAATATTCCACTCATTTCTTCATTAGGAAAAATACTTCTTTTGACTTTAATCATTTTTTTCAAATTCCTCCGTCTCTTTCCACCAAGTAGCACAAATGAAATTGTTAATCTTGCAGTCTCAAACATTATATGAATTTCTGATCTTTAAACACTCAAGTCATTTTTCCACTTTTACTTTATCTTTCCATTATCCAAGAATCACATTCTTTTTATACTCTTTCTATACCTAAGATCTCTGATGAAATGTAGACCTTTGCTTTTATCACACTGACTTGACATATTTCTGGAAAGGTTGGTGAAGCAAACACTGACTTAGTAGTGTTTATGTTCCCACCAATTATCTGTCCTGCTGGCTGGGATCCTTTCTGGATTTCAGAACAATGATCAGTTATGTAAGAAGGTGTACTTTCCCAGAACTCACTTCATCCAAGGACAGACTTTTATTTAATTATTTTCTTACATACAGGGTCATAATAGGTTAGAGATAAAGCACAATACTTAGAATGGGGAAATGTTGATTATATGGGAAAGTGCTTGCAGCATAAATAACCATGTTTAAAAAAATAAAAACCCAGACTGATACAAGTTCCAGTTTGCTCTCATGGGCTGAGCAAGCAAGTCAGACAGATCCCTAGAGCTCACAGGCTGGAACCCTAGCTGAATGAGTGCAAAGCGGGTTCGGTGACAAACTTTGTCTCAAAAATTAAGGTGAAGAGTGATTGAGAAAGCAACTCAGAGTCAATTTCTGGCCTCCATGCAGTTATACACCTACTCACACAAACACTTAATAAGCAGGCAGAGAATAAAGTATTATACTCTAGAACTGCACTATTCAAGATAGTAATGCTAGCCAAAAATGACTGGTGAGTATTTAAGAATGGTACTATAAAACAAGATGGCCTCCAAGTGTTAAAATCTAAACAAAGGGGCTCCAGACACAATGTGTCTTGCCAGGTTGATTATTGTAATTTGCAGGGCTCATGAATGGATAAGACTGGTTATTCCAGTCTGATGACAGGTGGCACCTTCCAGCACTAAGACAGCTACCCAGTAAGGATGAACTTCCAGGTGATACCCAATGAATGCATAGCGAAAATGTGACCCAGTCACACAAAAGGATATTACTCAAATATAAAGAAAAAAGCATGATTCTCAGGTCAGTGCATGGATCTAGGAACCATTCTGAGAGAGGTAACTCAGATCCAGAGAGGCAATGTTGCATGAACATTTAACTATGCTGTATCAGCAGCAATTTTTAGAAGGTAACCCTGAACAATGAAGATAGGTCATAATGTTTGAGGATCTCTGAGATCTATGGCACTTCACTGCCCAAGAACTGCAAAAGAGGTAATCCATTCTACATAATCCACTGGGATTTTATTTGTCAGCTTGTAGACAAATCTAATAGAGAATTATAGGTTATCTCTATTTAATCACTCTCTATGTGAAGATATAGAGAGCTTCATGATATTAGTTTCCACACATCTTTTAAAAAGAGCTCGTCAGCATTATTTATACTCCTAGAATCCCTTCATTAACCCTGCCCTCCTACCCTTCTCCTCCGTTTAACCTTTCTTCATGTTCCATTATTCCCCTTTACCTCTTCATATCACTATGATCTATCTCTCCTTCCATGAAGGGTCTCCATTCCTACCCTAGCTAGGGCCTTGCTAATTTCCTAACCTT
The DNA here is from genome assembly GCA_964023405.1 of Apodemus agrarius. NCBI lineage: Eukaryota > Metazoa > Chordata > Mammalia > Rodentia > Muridae > Apodemus > Apodemus agrarius. The sequence goes on from OZ030006.1 coordinate 141,749,377, forward strand.
TGTGAATATTCCAAACAAAATACCTATATGAGAGAAAATGTATATCATTTGCCAGTTTGGGAGGCTGAAACAGGAGGAATGCTTGAATGCAGAAGTAAGAGACAAGTCTTGGCAACCTACAGAGACGTAGTCATTAGGAACACAGTCAGATTCTGGCAACTGGATTCTAGTGGCCACCATCCATGGCTATCAACATGAGAGGGGAAGGGAGAATACAGTAGGAATGGAAGATCCTATAGAGAGCCTGCCATTTGGCTTCAGCCATAGAACTCCCAGTGCACTCCTAGTGATTTCACCTCCTCTAACAGAGCAGGCATCATGGGAAGCCCCATGGGAACTGAATTTTAAGAGCAAGGCATTCGGCCTCTATCCTTTGTTCCTTTTACTCAAGCATTTCTCATCTGATTGATTGATTGATTGATTGATTGATTGATCCAATGATCATTTTTCTTTCTCAGCATTTTCCAAACAGAACCAAAAAATTGTAACAATGGCAACCAGTTATGACCACGTTAATTTTAGAGTCATTAGACATCCCAATGCTGGCTTCAGTGGTATAAGCCTATAATGTCATCTATTTTGGAGGATGAGGTAGGCAAGCTGTAAGATCAGGGCTTTCTTTGGCTATGGAATGTGCTCACAGCAAGTCTTGGCAACATGGTGAGACATTGTCTAAAATATAAGGTAAGAGAGAGCTGGAGAGGTAGCTCAGTGGCTAACATGTTTTCCTGAGTTTGTCTCCTAGTACTACTTAAGGAATGAAGCTTGGCATGAGTACTGCCATCTTAACCCATTTGCTGAGGCTTGTCCACCATATAAGGTCAAGCCAAGAGCAAAGATACGTTCTGTTTCTTTCTTTTGTGATTTCTTCTGTATTCCAAATGCAAAACCCAAGACAGAGTAGCCTGGTGTCAAGAAGCTAGCCTGCTTTGCTCCCTCTTCAGTAATCATGTAGGCTGTGATCTTGTGATGCTATCTTACACATGTTGTTTGTTGTTTGGGGGACTTAAAATTTGCTCATCCAGAAGAATCAGGGTCACAGTTCCAGCTCCCAATCTATTCTGCATCCCTGGCCAGTTAGTTTGCTGTTCAAATCAATAAATTTTCTCTGGTTAAAAAATCTTGGTATGTCCTGGGTGTTGGAGTTTCACCAGTTCCCACAACACTATCAATCCTTACACACAAATATATGTACATACAAACACATATACAAATACACATACAAATATATATATATGTGTACATATATATACATGAATACACACATAAGCATACACATACACACATATATACACACAAACACACACACAAATATATACACACAAACATATATACAAGCATATACATATACACATATACATACAAACACACATAAGTGTACAATAGACACAAACATACATATTCACATTCACATACAAATATACATACACATAGGTACACACAAATACATATGTATATACATACATACTTACATACATACACATGAGTTTTAAGATCCTGGATAAACACTTGTAAATAAATTAATATATTCAAAGACAAGGTTTGACTTAACCATCATCACTATCAACTATGAAACATGTATATGCAGAATTCTACAGAGATGCTTAAACCAGTATGAATGAATCAGCTATGCCTGAGACTAGTGCCACTATGTGTTAGGCCAGCTCCTATTATCATAAATATATTAGTGCTATTAAAGGTTTTTTATTAATTAGTAGAGTAAGATCTTCTGAAAAGGATCAATAGAACTTTCAATGATGCCACATTACACTCCCTCTCTGTCTTTTCAACATATTTCCGCATTTTGCTGAAATAACCATTAGCATCTACACAAGCGGATTTGATTATTTTTCCATTAGCATAAAGTAGATATTTAAACAAACTGCAGTATAGGCAACTAATAAAAATTTGTAAAGCTAGATAGCAAATAAAATATACTCTTTATAAAAACCAACCTGGGCTCTTTTTGTTGGGACTTTTGCTATTATAGCTGAGAAACAAATGTATACCTTTAAGGTTTTGCTCAGTTTCCCTTGACCACTCTGGCCACTCTTGTCAAGGCTCCAGACATGTCTTCTACATCTAACTAAGGAATAAATGGATACATCACAGTTTTAACCTAAGCCTCTAAGCCTCTTCTTATACTTATCAGTGATCGCAGTGACCAATAAATGAATCTTATTTTTTCCTTTAATTTCTCTTTCTCTTGTGTGTGTGTGTGTGTGTGTGTGTGTGTGTGTGTGTGTGTGTTAACCTCAGAAGCCTAAAGAGATCTTTGTATATCATGGAGCTGGAACTACAGGGGGTTATGAGCTACCCAAAACAAGGGTTAGTGTGGCTCTGCTTCCTGCCAGTAGCCACATGACCATCCCACATGATACACAGTCACAACTGGTGCATCCTGGGATGCAAATCAAGGCAGGAAAGGCTGGGGGATGGAGACCTCAAGTGGTAAATGAGCAAAGAACAGTACAGACTCTTAGAAGACAAGCTTTAGTGAGATAGCTCGTTTAATGGGAGGGAACGAATGCTATCTAAATGTTTGGGGGTAAGTGTACATTATACATTTCTTGCATATATACATTCCTCCTTGCAGAAGAAGGAATTCTAGGTGCTTATCGGGGAGAAGAAGTTTAACCTGGCTACTGTTTATGTGACCTCCTTGGACTCACATTCACACATTCACATTTACACATACTTATGTAACTTATACCCACACTCACAGCTCAAAGACTAACTCGCAGGCATGCAAATTCACATTCACACACACACACTATCACTCACAAGCACACTGGGACTTATGCATAGATGCATTCACATACTCAGACACACCCACACATTCACCTTCAAATAAAATCACAAATGCTGACTCATACATAGTCTTGAATATCCACACTTACACACATGCATGCTCATAAATGCCCAAACACACATCTCACTCACATACTTGTGAATACCTATGGGTATAACTGTCCATTCTCTCCACATACCTGTGCATAGTCCCATATGCTCATGCACACTCATACATTAGGATAAATTCATATGCAGATGCTTATATACCTACCTAGTCAAGCACAGGTTTACCTACTCTCATGCATACACATATTCACAGATACACATACACTTACTTTAACACACTCATACGCATATACAAAACTCAAACACTTATATATATATATATATACATACATACATAATACATATACATCTATATATTTACAATTAATACACACTTTGACACACGCTTACTCTTACTATTACTCTTTAGTGGGAATTCTGATCATCAATCCTTTCTGAGTAATGATGGAGAAACTTCCATTTCCTAGGCTTCTTGTCATTTCTCTGCAGAGTTTGCCTGGGGGGTCAAGTTTCTGCTACTTTTCCAGCTCACATGCTAATGGTGAACACTCTCCCCTGGGCTTCGTAATGGGCACAACAGGGCAATCTTTCTCTATTACCTCCTGACTTCCCCAAATTATCAAATAATCACTGGCATCTATCTTGCAGCTGACATTTGAATCAGTACTCTTTGTGAAGATTATCTTTTATCAATAATCAACTATTGATTGTTCCCACCTGCATCCTGAGAGGTGATAAAAAAGAATGCATCTGTGTTCGTATGGAATGGGTGTGAGGAAACACAGACTGCACTGCGCAAATGAGGTGGCCCAAAACAGAATGAATAGCGCCAATCCAAATTATATTAACTTTTAATGAGCCAAGATTAAAACAGCTCCAGGGACGCAGAGTTCTTGTAGAAGAATAAAATATCCAGGCTGATGAAATACCATTTTGACTAGATGGTGCATAGGGTAGGATTCCATTTCCTCCTAATTCTATGAATTTCCCATGCAGCCAAAACCACTATTAAAATACATATTTCACATTGATTGCTTGCATCTCAGCATCTCTTTAATAGGGGCCCACAGAGAGATGGGATGTGAATCAGAAGGGAAAAGACGCCTCAGGAAGCTTTCTGAATAATTAAACTCAGTACTGAAATGGGCTCAAAATGCTATGGAAATGGAGTGCAGATTCAGAAAAACTCAAGAACTAATTTCAGGGTTGTAAAACTTTGGAATATTGGAGTGGTAATGTTCCTCGGTGGTCCTGTGCTTGTCTGGCATGCACAAAGCTCTGGATTTTATCTCCACAACAAAAATATTGTATTTTTAAACTTAGATTATTGTGTTTGGTTAGAATATGAGCAATTTGAGTTTAGATACCTCGGTAGAATAGTCTTTATTTTTAGTTTAGTTTAGTACATTTTATTTACTTATTCATGCATGTCCAGGTATGCATGTGTGCCTGTGTGTGTGTGTGTGTGTGTGTGTGTGTGTGTGTGTGTATGTGAATGTGTGTGTGTGTGTGTGTGTGTGTGTGTGTTTATGTGTGTGTGCCCTCAGAAAACACATATAATTCAGAGGATATGTTTCAGGAGTTGGTCATCTTTGCCCACCATGTGGGACATAGGGATTTCTTTATGACATCTCATCGTCCATCACTATACGATATACTTAACACATGGCAGAAAGAATCATGGTTGGAATTGGAAACACAAAGTTAAGTTACAATAGCCATAATTCAAAAACCCTAGTTTAATCACTTACAAACTGGCAGTGATGCTATATATAGCTCAGCGGTAGACTGGGGGACACAACGCCATGGTAGAGTATACTCTTAGCATGTGTAAAGCTGAAGGTTACATTCCCAATACAAAATAAAGAGAAGAGAGGACAGTGAAGAGGGGGAGAGAGCAGACTGGGGAAAAAGAAGAGGGATGGAGAGAAATGGGGAGGAGTTTCACTGCATAAATTATCTAAAGGCAAGATAATTTTGCACTAATTTGTACTCTGCAGAGAATTAATGCAGAGCTTAGGAATGTGTATGTTGCTCTACAAGTCATCCAATGTCTAGAATATTGTGATAAATATAATAATTATTATTATTGTTGTTGTTGTTACCTAATTTGTGTTACAACTCTTTATTGAATCCCTAAGAGTTCTTGTGGGTGAGAATTGGGACAAGTTTCCTACCATTGTCCTACCAGACAAATAAATACTAGGGAAGACATTTGAGCTGAAAACAAATGAATATACATGGAAATGTTGACAGAAGTAAAAGAAGCAGCTATTCAGGAGGCAAGAAGAGCATGCTCAAAGGCCTTGGGGTTGGAAAGTGCTTGCTTTATTTGAGAGACCATAGAAGGACCAGGAAGCTTGACTGTGCCGAGCAAAGGGGATTACAAGCAAACACTGGGACAGGCTTCTGTGTAAAACTTTGGACTGTGGCCTGAGAAGACAGCTCAGGTGATGTGTGAGGACACGAGTCAGAGCACATGACAATTGTAAAGAGCCTAAGCATGGTGGCATGTTCTTAAAATCCCAGCATGGTGGGGTAGAGACAGGCAGGTTCTTGGGGCTCTAAAGCCATCCCAAACAATGCCAAATAAGTAAGTCCCGGGCCAATAGGAGGTATTTTTTAAAAAGGTGAATAGTACCTGAAAAATGACACCCAGGGTTGACTTCCAGCCTCTACACTGTGCTCTCTCTCTCTCTCTCTCTCTCTCTCTCTCTCTCTCTCTCTCTCTCTCACACACACACACACACACACAGGACCATGCACAGATAACTTTTTTATTATGCTGAAGAAATATTAGGTTTCATGCCAAAATGAGTGGGAGACTAGGAAATTATAGGACAGAAGAGTAGGGATAGATGTACTGAGCTTAGTTATTCCCACACACATCTGCCTCTTTCACTAGGACTACAGCAATGTTGGATCATTTTTTGGATGGCCGTTTCAAGCCCCACACCTCTTTCCATCTAGGTAGTATAAATTTCTTCTCTCCAACACCAACTCTGAAACCATCTTCACAATTTTCCTCAGACCTCCTCTGACTATCCCACAATGCTGGAGAAAACTTTGACTCCCCCTCCCCCCACCCCCGACAGAGACACACACACACACACACACACACACACACACACACACACACACACACACATCCTCCTACAGCCCCAGTGGGCTGTATTTGATGCTTTCACCTTCTCTATGACCTTATTTTTGCCCACAGATCTTGCTTCAAGGTTCACTCATGAGCTCAGGTTCCCAGGACTCTCCTTTCCTGCCTTCTATTCAAAAGCAAAAGCTCCCTAGTTTTTAGGGAAACCCAAGGTAGTGTCCATTTCCTATTTTCTCTGTCTACCCGTGTCTCTCCTGATCCACAGGAACAGGGTCTCACTGTCCACTACAGTTCAACTATGCTAATGATGTGTGTGTGTGTGTGTGTGTATGTGTGTGTGTATGTGTGTGTGTGTAATGCATATGTGTACATGTTTTGTGTGTATGCTCATGTGTATATAGGTAAGTGTACATGTGAGCATACAGGTAAGAAAAAGCAAAGGTCAGACCTTGATGACATCAGATGTCCCTTTGAAATAATTTTCACTATGTTTTGAGATGATATCTCTCACTGAACTTTCACTAACTAATTGGCTACACTCGCTAGCCAGTGAGCTCAAGGGACCTGCCATTACCATCCCATTGCTACCTACTCAGTGCTAGGATTGCAGGTTCTCATGACCATGCATTATTTTCTCTAACACTGAGCCCCAGATACGGCACCATTCCTCGAGGTGACCAGCCTGCAACCTGGTGGCAGGTTGATTACATTGGACCACTTCCCCCATGGAAAGGACAACGTTTTGTTCTTACTGGAGTAGATACTTATTCTGGTTATGGATTTGCCTTTCCTGCACGTAATGCTTCTGCCAAAACCACCATCCGTGGACTCACAGAATGCCTTATCTATCGTCATGGTATTCCACACAGTATTTCTTCTGACCAAGGAACTCATTTCACAGCCAGAGAAGTGCGACAGTGGGCCCACGATCATGGAATTTACTGGTCTTACCATGTTCCCCATCATCCTGAAGCAGCTGGTCTGATAGAAAGATGGAATGGCCTTTTGAAGACACAGTTACAGCGCCAATTAGGTGGCAACAGCATGGAGGGCTGGGGCAGAGTTCTTCAGAAGGCAGTATATACTTTGAATCAGCGTTCAATATGTGGTACAGTTTCTCCCATAGCCAGGATTCATGGGTCCAGGAATCAAGGGGTGGAAAAGGGAGTAGTTCCACTCACTATCACTCCTAGTGACCCGCTAGGAAAATTTTTGCTTCCTGTCCCCACAACTTTAGGTTCTGCTGGCCTAGAAGTTTTGGTTCCAGAGGGAGGAGTGCTCCTACCTGGAGCCACAACAAACATTCCATTGAACTGGAAGCTCAGATTTCCCCCTGGCCATTTTGGGCTTCTAATGCCCTTAAACCATCAGGCTAAGAAAGGAATAACTGTGTTAGGAGGGGTGATAGATCCAGATTACAGTGGGGAAATTGGATTGCCTCTCCACAATGGAGGTAAGCAGGATTATGTCTGGAGAGCAGGAGATCCCCTAGGGCGTCTCTTAGTACTACCCTGTCCTGTAATTAAAGTCAATGGGAAACTACAACAGCATAATCCAAGCAGGATGAGGAAGGATGACCCATCAGGAATGAAGGTATGGGTCAATCCTCCAGGAAAAGAGCCAAGACCTGCTGAGGTGCTTGCTGAAGGTGAAGGAAATACAGAATGGGTAGCAGAGGATGGTAGTTATAAATACCAGCTAAGGCCACGTAACCAGTTGCAGAAACGAGGATTATAAGTAATATGAATTCTTCTATCTTATTTTGTTAAGGATACATTTGTCTTCCAATTCCTTTAAAATCAATTGGTATTGAGACACTAAAGGAATGTTCCCAAGGGACATTGCCCCATTGTAAATTTACAAATGCGTTTGCGATTGTACGAGGAATAGTTATATCATGTTAGGCGTATTCACGACCTTGTTATTGTTTCATGTGGACATGAGATATTATCTGTGTCAAGTTGACAAGGGGTGGATTGTAGTGGCTATTCCTGGTTGTCAACTTGACTATATGTGGAATGAACTACAATCTAGAATTGGAAGGTTCACCTATGATCCTAATTTGGAGGCTCAGAGATATAAGTTTCTGACCTGGACTTAGCATGGAGATCTTGAAGCATAGATTCCAGTCAAGGTCATCTGGGATTAAAGGTGTACACCTTTAATCTGGGCTACACCTTCTACTGGAGACATATATAAGGACATTGAAAGAAGGAAGACTGATTCTTCCTTGCCGGCTTGCTTCGTGGGACTGAGCAACTGCAAGATCCTTGGACTTCCATCCACAGCTGCTGCTGACTACTGTTGGGGAGTTGGACTACAGACTGTAAGTCATCGACAAATTCCCTAACTACATAGAGACTGCCCATACGATCTGTGACTCTAGAGAACCCAGACTAATACAATCGGTACTTGGGATCCGAAGTCCTTGTGCTTGCATGGCAGTGGCAGGCACTTGTGCTAGCTCCCTAGTCCCTCCCCCCCACCCCCACCCCCCCAACCCTCCCATCCCCACTCCCTTGCTTTTGGTTATCCTCTCGCTGTGTACAGACACCTTTCTAACTTTAACTCCTCTCTTGTGACCAAACCCTCAAAACTATTGGAATATATCAGTCTTTCCGTTTTTTGTTTTTTTGTTTTCTTTTTTTAAATTTCTGGTTTTCGAACTGGAGAGATTGCTCAGTGGTTAAGAGTACTGACTGCTCTTGCAGAGTACCCAGGGTCCGCTCAAAGCACCTACAACCTGTGGGTCTATCTGTACCTCCAGTCCCAAGGGATCCAATATCTTCTGAACTCCATGAGTACCAGTCACACATGTAGTACACGTAGACAAAACTTTCCTTCAAATAAAATAAACACATCAAAAGAAAGAAAAAGCTTCTAGTCCCCTCTGCCCTCCACCTTCTTTGCTTCTTGCCTCCCAGTTGCTCGAAGGCTCATTTGTTCTCACCACCCCTGTGCCCTTGCCTGCTCCTTTGCTGCTAAAATGGATATCTCCTCTCAGACTGCTCTAATTAGCGCATCAATGATCACTAATTGCTTCAATTCTTGATCTATTTTCAAGCCAGCCTTCTTGGCTTTCCAGTACTATTTGATCTACGCCATCTTGAACAGACAGCCCCATCCCTGCCTTCCTGAGACCATTTGTCTTTCTCCTTCTGTATTTTTTCCCTTGACTGCTCCCCAAAACTGTCTCTTATTATTTAGTGAAACTTGTGTCTCTCTTGAAATAGGGATCTGCCTAGTGGTAATCAATTTATATCCTCGTTTAAGATACTCCACACTATGTAAAGCAGTGGGGTTTTTTGGGTTTGTTTTTTTCATCAGACTGTTCCTTCCTCTTAGATAGACAAGATTCCATTTGTACAAGCAGCATTTGACTCCCATTTTGAAGATAGCAGATGTGACAGAACTTTTAGGCAAGAATACCTGACTGTCCCTGGAACTTGAGCTATGCATGACTTTCTCAATTGCCATCAACTCATCCACCTACCCACTCCTGGTCCTGGATCTACCATTCTTCCTCAGACTCTGTTCTGTCCACTTACCGTGCAACTCGATTCAGTTCTATAGCAGAGTTCTACAGCTAACCTAGACTCTCCTGTAGCCTCATCGGCATCTTCTTTCTTTAGGCTAGTTTGGAGTTATTATCTAATCAATGCAGAGCCTAGTTGTAATTCTATGGGCACAGTCCTTAAACTTCTCAAACTCTGCTGTAGTTCCCTAAAGTATCCATTCTATAAACCACATACATGAATAGATAGATAATAACAAGTAACATTGTCACTCTACTTCCATTTGAGTCCATTCTTAAATTATTTTTAATGGCATTAAGAACCCCAAAGGCAACCCAAAATTTCCTCTTTATCATCATCATCATCATCATCAGCAGCAGCAGCAGCAGCAGCAGCAGCATCGTTTTGTCGTCACCGTCGTCATCATCATACCAAATTGTATACATGTATAAAATTCTCAAAGAATGCATTTTCTTTTAATTTAATAAACTAAAACCTCTCACAGGCATGACCATGGGGCTATCCTAGTCTAGTTGATTCCTCGCTGAGATTCTCCTCCCAGAGTACTTCTACCCTGTTTCTAGTTCATAGTCAAAAGTACTTACCGAATAGAAATGCTCATGACACACTTCTGTATCTCAGAAAACTGAGTTTCCAAAAGATAAAGTAATTTCTTCAAAGTCACATGGTTGGCAGCTATGCATACCCTGAACCTAGAGCCTTTTATCCTAACTACTTGCCCTGAAACCCTGATTTTCCCCCTCAAAGTTCTGTTTGCAGGTCCATGCCCTCGCTACCTCCTTTTTCCTCCCTGTCTATCCCCAGGAACCACATGAGAGCTCTGGGAGGAAAGAGATTCCCTTTCCCCATCCTTCTTTCCATCCCTCTAATGCAACAGGCAAAAACTAGAGGTTCCACTAATGCTGCCTGTATTTGCATCTGATGGGAATGCATTATGCATCTCTACTAAGGGTGGGGGAGGTACTTCAAGGAAAAGGATCTAATTAGCTGACTATGTGGGTGACTGCCAGCATTCGGCCTGGCTCCATTTCCACGGAATTGCATAAGAGGGCGAACAGTCAGAGCTCATTGTCAGACCCAAATCCCCAAACCTCTCCAACTAGGCTTTCTATGCTGAACTGTATAAATTGAAGTGAGCACTGCAAGAACTTTCTGTTTATAGAAAGTGATGCTTTGCAGTTCTCGACCAGATGAACACTCAGGCAAGTGGCTTATCACTGCCAGGACAACATTAAAGGCCACTGACAATATTACAGAGATGGAAGACTGGTCCTCAGCATTTAGTCACAACAGCAGTCTCCTGCTGTTTCTGGAGTATCCTGTACCATCCACAGTGAGCTTGGGGGGAATAGCCTATATACTGTAAAGAAAATGGTGAAAAGGCAAAAGTAGTTGGTCACAGGAGCACAGAGGTGCAATGTTGTTACCTGTCACACCTATTTGTTTATCCAATTAAAAAAAAATCCACATGTTGTAATAAGGCACACAATCTTTACCTCCTTTCTCTTTAAAACATTTATTTATATATTTATTTGTTCATTTGTTTATTTCATATATGTGTACTGTAGTGGTTTCAATAAGAATGACCCTCATAGGCTCATGTATTTGAATACTTAGGGAGTGGCATTAGAAGCTGTGGCCTTATGGGAGTAGGTATGGGTTGTGGATAGCCCTGGTACTGTTTGTATTTTGATGCTAATTCTGCTTCTCTAAGAGGGGCTGCCTAGGACTAGGAGAGGAGTGAATCACTACTCAGGTGACTTCCTGTGAACCTTCCCCTAATGAATAAAGATTTCTAGAAAGCAATAATCCCCCACTGTGATGAGTAGGCAAGGTTTCCAGATCAGAGAGGAGAAAGATACTTCCTTTGTTGTTGTTGTTGTTGTTGTTGTTATTATTATTATTATTATTATTTTCTATATTCTTTGTTTACATTCCAAATGATTTTCCCTTTCCCAGTTCACGCCTCCCCATAAGTCCCATAAGCCCTCTTCCTTATGCCTGTCCCCCAATCAACCCCCTCCCACTTCTCTGTCCTGGAAATCCCCTACAGTGCTGCATCAAGCCTTTCCAGGACCAGGGCTCTCTCCTTCCTTCTTTTGAGAATGATTTGATATATGTGTTGTGTCTTGGGTATTCAGAGCCTCTGGGCTAATATCCACTTATCAGTGACTGCCTTTTAGACAGGAAGGATGATGGAGTCAAAATGTAGGGAGCAGAGATGCCCCCCTCCCTGTTGAAGTATCAGATCTGTTGGGATTCACTAACAGAGAATTGCTGTGCCCAGTGTGTTGCCTTTTGATTCTAAACTAAGATTGTATGGTGTTTCCTTCACACATCAACTTGACTGAGTTCCAGAGAAAAGGAAAAATGGCAGAGTACCCCAACCAGCCACAGGAATTTGGAAGTGTGGGGCTGGCATGGCACTGAGCCACTATGAGAACTTAGCAAGCTGGGTGGAAAGATTTCTGAGATCCTAGACAGAGTGTTTCCACGAGATGAGAACGAGGCCAGCCAGTGCCATGCCAGCAACAGCGTACACTGCATTTTTTAAATATTTCCTGCTACAGGTATGACCTTGTTGGAGGAATTGTGTCACAGGATGAACTTTGGGATTTCAAATACTTTAGACAGGCCTCTCAAAAATCCATTGCCTTTTGCAAAATTTGTGAGAAGCCCTTGAACTTTCCCTGGGAAACAAACAAATCTATATTTTTTCTTTGCTGAATACAGAAAATGGCCTATTATGGAAGCATCAGGCCAAGCAGGAAACTAATGCTCTCATCTTTGTCTGACCTCTTCACTTAAATATGGCATTTGTGGTCCTATCTCCTACACGTTATCCCTGCCTTCATCACTCCAACATAGTGGAGGGAAAAGTACAGACATGATTATATAGGGTAACAGAGCGTCAGAGCTGAGAGTGTGGAAGCCTCGAGTCTGGAAGATTGGAATGAATGGAAACCAGAGGGAATGATTTTCCATACAGTCTAACAAACCCTGAGTGTGCATTGCTGGCAGGAACCTGTACTGCATCTCTCTTGCCAGCTCTAACATCATGGGTCCACTGGAAGAATGAGCTCACTGTGACGAGAAGATACACACTCTGATGATTACTCTCCGTTCTCAACTTAATGGGATATGAGACCAACGTCTTCCACCGACAGCCCAGCAATAAAGATATCTGAAAGAAAAGCAGAATACCTATTACGTATTTTAACTCACTCCTTGCTGAGAAATGCAACTATCCTATATCTGTTATTGCAGTTGCTGCCATTTTTCACTGACTAAGAACCATGCTTTTTTGGGCTAAAGCTAGTGGCTCTTTAAAAATCTTCCAGATTTTCAGCCAGAGATTGGGATGGTGGAAGCATCAAGCCCTGTGAGCTGAGTAACTACTCTACTCTGCCTCTCCAGTGGGTAGACAGCCACTGTTAGACTACCCAGCTCTCATTACATAAGCTAATCTAGTATATTATTTCATAATACACATTTATTCTATAGATTTTATTATTCTATAGAATATACATAGCCCAGGGAGCCAAACATCATAGGAAAAGGCACTTCTCCCGCCTGAGACTTAACATTGCCAAATAAATGAAATAAATATGAAACAAATGGAATCTTCATTTACCCACCAATATTATCTTCCTTGTATAGTGATTCAACTAAACAAATGAATTCTGATAACATTTTATATATCAGGCACAATGCAATATGGGAAAAATAAAAGGTGGAAAAACCCAAGTCTTGTCTTCATTGAGACTTTTGAGGAGAAAGACACTGGTACTATGCACAGGTGAGTTATGGTTATAAATAAAATGACAAATATGGGGTGTGATATTTGTGTATTCAAGAAGGTGGCACTTAGGCAAGAAAATAGTAATTTAGCATTGTTATCAAGTTATCAAGCAGGGCCTGGAGAAACAGTTCAGCACGTGAGAGCACTTGCAGCTTTTGCTGAGGTTCTGAGTTCACTTTCCGGCATCCACATTGAGACAGTTCCAAACTGTCTGTAACTTCAACTCAATGCTCTCTCTCTTCTGGCTTCTGTGCGTACAGCAATCATATACACATTCGCATACATACATATACATGTAATTAAAAATAAAATCAATATTTTTCAAAAACAATCAGAAAGTGGTCTATTTGAGGTCAGACCATACTTCAGAAGCAGATAGATCAGAGACTGAATCCTAGTTTCAAATATCCTTGTTGAGTGACCTTGACAGCCTATGGAAGTGTTAGTTGTCTTTGCAATAAAATAGAGAGAATTCGAGTCCCTTTTCCATAGTGCTGATATTAGGTCTGGGCTGACAGTCTGTAACTTATCTAGCCCCAAACCTGATATCCCTCCTGGAGGATAAATACAACCAATGCTAATGAGTATGATCACTGGTATCATCTTTTCTTTTTCCCAGCTATCTAGACTGTTCATTCTATCTCTCCCTTTACAGGACATCAGTTCTGCTTCCATGTGCTATTTTCCTGAGAATATGGGGGGACTTGCAGAGGCCATCTGGTGATGGTGGACACTGGCCAAATCATCACTAATTGCCTAAGCTCTCTGGCTCTCCTTTGGTAATGAGTTTGGTGGGTCCAATTAGTGCAGGCCACATGACACTGTTGAGATGCCGTGGGGAACTTGAGTGTAAGCCAGCATAGCCTGGTTCCTTTGGAGGCTGGAGAGGAACCTTCAGAGAATCACACTTAACAAAGAGCTGGCAAGAGCTTGTCACGTCTGTTCCCATGCCCTCCATGTGGGGACTTGCTGTGACTAAAGGGAGCACAGAGGCTGTGATTAGAGGGACAGATGGGAAGTGGGAACATTCACTTAGCAGCTTTTAGGGACCTCTGAGGATCCATCTTTAGGTAGCTCCAAGCCCTTGGCCTGGGTTGTGATTTGCTAAGCAAAGGCTGGGGCAGGGTTTGAAGCATATGCTAGTTCCAGGATTTACCTACCATTTAGCCTCCCAGCTGCTGCTCTTTGCCTTGCCATATGTGGCCATAGCTGAGTTTTCACAACTAAAACCACTGTATATGTTTGCCTAGCAGAGTGCCTAACCCATAGTAGGTGCTGCACAAGTGCTAGCAGGCTAGATAAGTCCAGAAACCCTGTATTGTTCTTTATCAGTGTCTTCTACCTTCCATCCTTCTTCCTCTTGGCACATTTGCAAGACAAAACAGAAGCCTACTGTGACATGAAATGGATGGAAAGCACAGCTCTCCTTTTTCATTGGATTTAGGACAAGAACTTTAGTGTGGGTGGCTAGCTCACTGATGTTGGGAGATGTATTTCAGGGTCCAGTATGTGGAGGTTGAACAGATCTGAATTGTAATGTCACAAACCATGTGGTCTCAAAGACGTTAATTCCTTCTAGGCTGCATCCTTTTTTGGAAAATACGGCTAATAAAAATATTTATCTTACTTAAAAAAAAATCACCTCATTGAATGCCAGACCTAAAAAAGAAGGAATGAGTGGCTTAAGCCTGGGTGACATTTTAGGGCAATGAAATTACCGAATGTCCCAATAATTGTGATACATGCTATTGCTTATTTATCTGGATTCACAAATTATAGAGAGTAAAACCACAGACATTGTAGAATACTATGGAAGGAGAAGTAACTTTACTCCATAAGCAGAAAGGAAAATTTTTCTCATAGTGTGTGTTTAGTAATGAGACCTGGTTTCTTTCCTGTCTTCTTTACCTGTCTACTTTCCAAGTACCAGTAAGGTTACATATTATGACAAAACTGACCTTTAAACAGCTACTATTGTCTATGTTTATAATGGCCCCAAAGACCATGCAATTAAAGCCAGGGTTCCAACAACTGCATTACTGGAAGGTACCAGAACCTTGTAGTAGTAAAGCCTCGAGGGAGCTATTTAGATCATTGGAGATTTATGCTCAATAAGATTATGGGTCCTTGGTGTCTCTTCTCTTTTGTTTGCTTGCTAGCCATGACATGAACAGTTTGACTCAGCTACATGCTTTTGTCCTCAAGTGCAGTCACAGGTAAAAAGGATCAACCAATCACAGATTGAAACCTCCAAATCTGACAGACAAAATTAACTTTTTCACTTTACCAGCTGATTATGGTATTTGTCACAGTACCAGAAACCTGGATCACACTAGGCTTTTTAAGAGCCTACAGTTATTTATTGACTTAGGTCTATACATTCCCACTGGTACTCTTGACAATGAATACAAGGATCGTCTTTCAGGGTGGTACAAAAAGTGCTTCTGAATTACTTTTGCTGTTGTTTTCTTTCATACCAATTTTGATAAGGTCTTGTATGTCAACTTGACACAGGCTGGAGTTATCTCAGAGAAAGGAGCTTCAGTTGGGGCAGTGCCTCCATGAGATTCAGCTGTGGGGCATTTTCTCAAATAGTGATCAAAGGAGGAGGGCCCCTTGTGGGTGGTACCATCTCTGGGCTAGTATTCTTGTTTCTATAAGAGAGCAAGCTGAGCAAGTCAGGGGAAGCAAGCCAGTAAATAACATCCCCCCATGACTTCTGCATCAGCTCCTACTTCCTGACCTGCTTGAGTTCCAGTCCTGACTTCCTTTGGTGATGAACAGCTATGTGGAAGTATAAGCGGAATAAACCCTTTCCTCCCCATCTTGCTTCTTGCTCATGATGTTTGTGCAGGAATAGAAACCCTGACTAAGACAGGTCTCAATACATTTCCCATCTTTACCATTGGAAAGAGAACCCCATGGAGAAAAGCCATATCTTCTTAACAGCTCCTCACCATGAATGCAAGGGACTGGACATTTGTTAAACTTCATGTTCTTAGAATGATGAGAGGAATTTACAACTACCATCAAATAGATACTTAACATGATCTTCTATAAACAGTAGACACTTGACGACAGGCCATATGCTTTGGCTGGTTTAAAGCACGAAAAAAAATTATGAACCTTTCTGCAAAATGGTGGATGGTTCAAAGTGAGCTGGTCATTTTATTTCCTGCAGGTCACCAATAAGATTATAGTGTAGTAGGGTTACAGTACAGAATGATGGCTCTGCCCTTAACAGTACTTAGTGCTCTTCCAGAAGGTTTGGGTGCAGTTCCTAGCATCCAAAGCAGGAAGCTCACAACTGCCCTAACTCCAGCTGTGAGTCTGGCTCCCTCTTCTCACATCTGCAGGTATTTGCATATATGTGAAATATTTATACACACACAGATACACAAACATATAATTCAATATTTTTCAATCTTGAATGAACTTAAATCCTCAAAAAAGCTATAATGGAAGGATCTTATAAAAAAAACTTTTGCTTTTAATGTGTTAGATTCTTTAAAGGCACAAGTAAGTGAGACACAGGAGAAAGACTCTAGCTGAAGGCTAATCTCTATGTCTCATATTCCATGTTATCTAACTGCAAAATCATCCAGAAAGCTTTTCTAAAGAATATTCCCTTGGGTCCATATAAAGCCCCATGGACATTCAGAAAAAGTACTGCTCTTCACAGTTTTCAGATTGAGGTATGGAATTGGTGGATGAAGTTCATGACTGAGAGACCCAAAGGGGTAGAGTTCCTCCATCACAATCATGATCCAGAAAATGTCTCCCTAACAGAAAAGCTAAGGCTCTGTTCTACTCAATAGGCCAGCCATAGCCAAACAAAATTAGCCACAATATGATACCCCATAGCCATCTTCAGTTTATTGACAGGAATTAAATGCTGGGAAATTACATGCAACGTGGCTCATCATAACCTAAGCACGATTCCATCCAAAGAAATATGCTCTTCAGCATGTCTCTTACCCCAAATAATAGCCAGGCCTGACTCTGCTGAGCTTCTGAGACTAAGTTGCCAGTCATACTGATTGTTTCAGGGGCAGTTTAGCCTTAGAACACATGCAGGCACTTTTTTCTGTTACTGTCCCACTCACTGTCTTTGTTGTTGTCATTGTTGTTATTGCTATTTTGGAATTGTTTGTTTGTTTGTTTTTCAGTGTGCAAAATAAACTCATTTTTTTATATGCTGTCAAAAAGGGTGAGTTCTTTCACCAGTCAACGGAAATCTATAGACGGTAATAATACCAAAATATTATTTATCAGTTAAACCAATCAGAGGAAGTCATATCATTCACCTCGATACTTCCACTCAGCTCTACCTAAAGATTACTCAGGCCAAACAGTCAAAGAAATACTATGCAAAGACTTGCAGATGTTAATGAGTAGCAGGAAAGAGTAAGGGTATGGGTGTGCTACCTCCAGCATCAACCAGTGGGGAAATCAGAGTACCCAGCTTCCCTCTAGCCAGCAACATACAGCTGGGGAAGTGGGGGGGGGCGGCTTTATGTCAGGCCCCATTTGACTTAGTACTCTCTTCTTATATCAGAACCCATTCAATCTTGAAACAATCTTTTAGCCATATTAGATTTTTGGACATTCTAAAAAGAATTCGAGTTAAAGTAGAAAACAAGTCTTAAGAGCCATTTTTAGGAGTTATGTGAGGAAAAGCGTCCTTGCATCCATTTTGAGCTTAGAAGCATGTCTAACTAGTACTGGCACCACTCAGAGAGACATTTCCCCTCTGGGTCCCTACAATATATCATCTTTATAGGCCTAAGCATCTTTCCCAAAGATGTAAAGAATTTTGAGCAAATGTCTGTCCTTAGGGGGGCCATAAGAGTACAGATTCTGGCAGGATTCACCAGCAATCCTGCAACTGCTGAATGGGTAGTTCACTGAGGGGTGGTGATTGGACCAGGGAAGATACACTCATGTAATCTCTTGCTTCTGGTCAGAAATTAAGCCACAGAGAATGTTTGTGATGATAAAAGAACAACTACCCAAGAAAAACTCAAACAATCAACTCAATATTTTCCCCATGGCTTATTTTTTAGCAACTAAGATGAAACAAAAGATATGGGGATCAAAATTATTTGAGTGACTAAAAGACGGAGGTTTCTGTGAGACTCCTCATGTCCATCTAGGCAGACCATCATTAGATATTGGCAGGAAGCATCTAGAGGGTGTTCCTGACCCAGACATCCATCCCTATGCTGTGATTCTCATCATACCACAAAGGTATTCTTTGGATTCCTACATCACCAGACCGCATAGTGCCTGTCACCAGTGTCCCATCCTTATTAATATTATTATAACTGTACTATTATGCATGTAATCTATATCTTAATATTCTCAATATCTTAAAAGATATACAGTTAGAACCAAATAATATATTTCCAGTATACAGGCTTTTAAAAACAAATACAAAGGAAAGAAAGCTAAATTTTAAAATTTCTGTTAAATGCCCAGGTGGTAAGGAGTTTGTCAAGCATGTATATAGACTTGGATTCTATGCTTAGCACTGTCCAACATTCCTGTTAAATACTTCTAGCTACCAACAGCTTTCAGTCTCACATCTTCGCTACAATTTCAAAAAGGAAGAACAGATAGAATTAATGATCTCTTACCACAAACTAAGATTTTCTTCTTAGATTTTACCATCACATTATCTATAAGGTATACCATACCATGCTTTTGAAGATTGTTGAGATTAGATAAGAAACTGATTAAGAGGAGCCCAAGTGTCCTGGGACTTCTAGTTATTCCTTAGTATTTGTGAGTTATTAGTTTCAGGATGGTGCTCCACAAAAATCTGCAGATGTTCAAATTCTTTATATTGTTTGTATTGTTTGGATTGACATCCTTCATGTGTTTAAATCAGTTCTACATGATTGGTCATACTTCTTAAAAAGGTACTATGTTGTACTGATAAGAAAATGTCTTTACATTATCAAAATAGATGCATTAAAAATATTTTCTATTCAGTCAGTTGATTCATCAATATTATGGATATTGTGGTGTTTTGAATGGGAAATATCCCCCACAAGCTCATGTTTTTAACATTTTGTCCCCAGTGGGTCCTGCTATTTGGGGGAGGTTGTGGAACTTTTGGGAGATGCAGATTCTTGGAGGAAATATGTTACCAGGCTTTGAGATTTTATTTTGTATCATACCACTTGTTTCACTCAGTTTCTTTTCCATCTTGAAGGTGTGTTCTCTCAGCATTCTCCACTGTCTGTCTGATTGCATGCTTCTCCCTGTCATTATAGACTCTCCCTCTGGAACCATAAGTCAGAATAAACCCTTCCTGCTATAACTTGCTTTGGTCATGGTGCTTAGAACAGCAACAGAAAAGTAACTAACACAGATACTTTGGTCCACCTGTATAAGAGAATGGACAATATTGTTTTCTGCCCCATGGCAAATGACCAAATGAGTGTATTACTATGTAATGTTTCTCGAAGCAAGCAGTGAGGCACAGCTTTATTCTAGAGGCTTAACTGTGAACTTGGATGAGATTACCTATCTCTCTGACTTGAAGCTATTGAAAATGGAGCATTGTTAGCATTTGTTGAATCTTAAGTAGTATGAGACTTATCATTTGTATAGTATTTCTGACTCATCCTGATCACTCTGCCTCTACTTCAAGCAAGGTACTAGTGATCAGGTCTGTTTAGCACCTCTGAGGATGCTGAAGTCTCTGTGACCAAGGGTCATAAAAGAAGGAACATCCCCGTTTCACAGCTCTCACAGTTGTAACCCACCAGGGTGGCACTTTTTTTCTTTCAAGAAGATTCTAACTTCATTAATATTTACTCACAGCCAAGCAGGAATATGAGACACTCACAAATGTTTCTTGATACCTTGTCACAAGAACCTGGTTGGGGGTAACCACAGGAGGCTTTTCCTCTGGGGCACTTAAAGGATTTTTAGACTCAGAAATATCTCTGGAGAAGAAGAGAAATCACAAGAAAGGAATGAATGTCTGTGTAATCTACCTCAAAGGTCCACTGCAGAAATAACTCATCAGGCTCAGATGTTTCCCCTGGCCTACCCTGTACATCCCCAGAGAGCTGTGATTAAATGTCCAATAGCTTTCTGCACACCCACGCCCTCCATTCCAGCTCTGGTGCTTACAAACTAGAGAACTATAATTTGTACAGCTGCAGACAGCAGGATTCAAGTTGCCTTCCACTTTCTCTTCCACCAAGACCTCCTAAGTTACTGAGGCAATTTTGTTTGCAAAGATTATTTTTCTTTGTTTCTAAATGACTCCTTTCCCACTTAGACAACACATTTTGGCTTTGAAGAAAAAGAAGACAAAAGGTTGCAGCTGTTTCAGTAAAGGTGGAATGCAGGTGGGGACCCCTGTGGTTTTCTGAAATCATATCATGTTAATAACATTAAGCACACAGTAACATATTGCAGGGGCTAACTTATTGATATTATAACTTTTTTCCATTGGGAAATTTTATTCATCATTTTAGACAAAGCCAACCATTCTCCTCTGGCAATGATCATGGTTTGGCACCTATATTGTACCCCAAGTAGTGGCTGTAGTTTGGAGCAATTATTTGTGAGCATGTGAGCTAGTGGCTAGGAATTTAGTCTCTATGGGTGTGAAATCAGAATCTCTTATTGGACTGTGTGTCTTTAGGCAACTAACTTCAATCCCTTTGAGCATTTCTCTTTATACAACAGCATCATTTGTAAACTAGATTTAACCCAAGGAAAGCATAACTGTCTATGTTTGTTCAGCGCCACCTTTAGTTTTAGCCACTCTATCCCTCTGCTTTTGACATTGTAACAAAATAACCGCAAAACTTTATAAAGAGAATGATTTATTTTGGCTCAGGGTTTCAGAAGTTTTAGTTCATGGCCCATTTGCTGTTTCTTTTGGGCCAGAATACCTATTGAAAAGGCATGGTAGCCACGCGGCACATGAACAATGATTTGGGGGATAGGGAGAGAAAGTGGCCAGAATCTTAATAATCCCTTCAAGGACAAAACACTTTGACCCAACTCCTTTCCATTAAACTCCATCCCTAAAGATTTCATTGGTTTCTAATGATGTCACGGACATCATTAGATTATTATATATAAAGCTACTACCCCCAAATGGAGTAGGCACTGAAGCTTAGTTTGAGCTCCAAACACAATTTTGGGAGACACTTCCTGCCTGTCCTTGCTTATTGACACCATGCCTCCATCCATCATCTTCATAGCTTTCCTCTGGCCATTACATGAGCCCTCTGAACATCAAGTCAGGTATTTGTCACAACAATGGAAAGTCTAAAAGAATAGTCAGACCTTTAGCATGTGGACCTTTGAAGGACATGCAAGATTCATCATGGTGGTAAGCAGACTTGAACCAACTTTGCAAAGACAAAACCTAATGTGCAGTTTATGAAACTCTAGCTTCCTGTTTCCAGGAGCCTCTGTCACTCTAAAATTGGGCATTGGACCACCTGAGCAAAAATGACTGTGGATCACACAATTTGCCCAAGTTGGAGTGGAAAAAACTATGAACCAAGCAGGAGGATATGGCATGCACTGAAGTTTAGTTTGAGCTCCGTTGAGCAGTGTAGAAGAAAATGCATGCTCCTTTAGAAAACCATACATTGTGAAGAGCATAAGACTAGTCTCCCTGGTTAGCTCTATCTATAGAAGCCATTTCACTACTTTCAAAACTATAGCCAATGAAAATAAATGCTGAAGATTTCTCACCCATAGGAAAATATAGTCTATTATCCTTCCTGCCTCAGACGTTCTGTCCCACTGGAGTGAAAACTAATTTTGCTTCCTTTTATTTATAATATAATTTAAAAAGTCTTGACCCATAGATGTATTTCTTCTTTGGATTATCTTTGGAGGGCAAAATGTGGCCCTTGTTAAGATTCAACTGTAGTCAATTTAAGAGGGGTAGAAATTAGAGAGGAGGAAGGGCCCAGGTCAGGGCATTCAAGGCAGAAAACTTAGGAAAGACAGAAAAAGCAAAAGCAAAGGTAGGCAGCGATAAGAAGTAGGCTGAAAAGGGTGAGAAAGAAACACTCTAACTGGAGTGGCAAGGCTTGGGGAAAGTATACAGTTCTGATAAGCTTCTTTTTCCCATTCTCATCACCAAGAACAGCTGCTGAAGAGCCCTGAGTATCCATCATACAAGCCCCTATTTCATTCCCATTAACACACCTGAGCACTTTCTGCAACTTGATTCCACCAACTACAAGTGGGGAGGTGTTAAATGGATTCAACAAGATGAACTCAAAGTACCTCGAAAGGTCCCGACTGAGTCTCCCCTTTGGACTTTTCTTTGTCTGGTGCCACCCATCCCCATATCTGCAGAAAAGTCAGTCCTCAGCAGTCTGTTCCCCAGTTTTTGAAACTTAACTCGGAACAATGATAATTAAGCCATTTAGTATGTCCTCAGAAATGAACTGGTACATTAAGTCATCTCCAGTACCTTTTTAAAAAATAATGATCCTTTCATATCAAATGCTCATTACAATAATAGTTTGCAAGCTTGGTGTTAATTATGTCTTTTGTTATACAATTATAGATCATACCAGCCCTGTATGGTACCATGCAATTATTGTTATTCATTAATAGCCAGCACTTAGAAAGAAATGGATACCACTTATTCATCATTGAGGTGACTATTTTATGCCCTTCGCAAGCACATGATAGACTGGATAGATTTGTTTTTAAATCATTGAAGTTGATATTTTATAATCCCAATAATGTTTGGAGATACTTTTGATGGGTTTTATCATAAAAGGCCCAGGAAAAGAGAGATACAATCCTATAACAAAAGTCTTTCAAACAGAGGTCCCAAAGGCCAAATGTAGAAAGTTACAGTTAGATCATTTTGCAGATAACCATAACTAATGAATTGTGTGCAAATGCCCTGGAGGAGATGGAGAATGGGGAATTTACAATGCACAATATGGATTGAGCCTCAGAGGTTCTGGTTCTTTGAGTATATGATAAAACCACAGTACATGCATTTTAGTGACTCTACACCAACCCCTTGCATTTGTTCAGTGGCCTCTGGACCATATTTTAAGAAGGAATTATTGAAGGAGCCGGTGTATTAAGACTAGAGCATCTTGATGACCTCAGAAGCATATGCAGGTGTACCCCAAATTTGGGTAGAAGAGAGAGTGCTGGGGTGTCCCTTAATCTGTCTTGTACTACTATACAATGGACTGATTAATCAATACATATCAGATTTATCTTTTAAAAGGTTGTTACACATGAGGTTGGGCCATGGGTAGTAGTGAGGGTCTTAACCTCATAGAAACTCAAAGGACAAGTTAAGTAGTGCTACATGAGAGCCCTATCTAAAGAGAGACTCACCCCATTTATTTGGGAGACATGGTGTGGGCTACCACCCTCTTAAATGCAGCACATAGATTTTAAGGAGCTACATTTAAGCCACAGCTTTCCTCCCTCACCATTCAAATGAATGTGATTCTCACAGAGAAAATACAAGTTAGAATCATTCCATTCCAGTAGCCCCAAGCTGCTTTAATGCATTTCAGTATTACTTTTATAATCTAAAGTCCAAAGTCTTGTCTAAACACTATAAGGATGCAACTCAGGATAATTCATCCTGAAATGAGTTGTTCTCCAGCTGTGAACCTGTGAAATCAAACTTTAAAATATGGACGTGGGACAAGCAGAGGATAGAAGTTCCCATTTTAGAAGAAATCTCAAAACCCTACAGGAAAAAATACCATTCAATACCAGGAAGAGGAGAATCTCTTCTGTGACTCTAGATCTCACCTTCCAGACACTGTCAGATCTTAAATTCCATGGGCTGCCCCACCTCTGTGGTCTTGCTGAGAACAGTTTTGCAAAAGTCACTGCTTCTTTCTAAGTTGCCCTTTGACACCCACCCTGACTCAAGACTCAAAATGTTCTCACTTGAATGAAGATGTTAACTGCTAAAGAGTCTCTAGATCTGTGAAATGCACAACATCTGGCAACTGTTCTGACTTCCTCTACTCCTGTCCATAAAGTATGCAAATGGCTTTGAGAGTTAGCTTTCAGAAAATAAACATGCTTCTCTGTGTGTGTGTGTGTGTGTATGTATGTATGTATGTATGTATGTATATAAAACCAAGCAGCAAGGACTAGGGAAATGGCTCAGTAAAATGAATGTCTGGCAAGCGTAGAACCCACATTTAAAAGTATGCTGAGCACTGAGTAGCATGGAGCATACTTATAATCTTATATGTGGTAAGGCAGGGATAGGTAAACCCCATGGGCTCAGTAGCCAGCAAACATAACTTACTTTGTGAATTCCAGGCCAGTGATAGCCTGAGGAATGACATCTCTGACCTCCATATATTTGTGCACATATGTATGTATACACACAAACACATAAACAAACACACATACACACATGCACACACATGAGTGCATGCACATGAACACATGCACACATGCACACACTCCAGTAAGGCAAAATCAATTGTGATGTTCTAGTTATAAAAAAGCAAAAGACACACTAGATGACAAAGATCTCACCCAGTACCTGGCACATGATACCCCTCCTAAGTGCACCTAGAACCTCCTTTCTTCTAGATCAACCCTTTCACATACTTCAGTACACTAAGTTTTTTTTTTTTTTTTTGTAGAACAGCATCAGACACAGACAACTTCTTGGAATGCTGCCTCTTAAACTGATCTGATTTCCTTCCCAGGAACTCTCAGCTGAGTATTGCCTTCTGTTCTCATTTCATTCCTGTTGTTGTGATGAGGCATCCTGACATAAGTCTTACGTGAAAAGGGGTTTATTAAGTAATATTAGTCCTTCTTTGTCCTTCACTGAGGGGAAGGCAAAGCACCAAGAACTGAAAGCAATTAATGACATCACATCCTAAGACAAAAGGAGAGAAAAACAAATGTATACATGCTCACTTGTGGGGTTTTTTTTGTTTGTTTTGTTTTGTTTTGTTTTGTTTTGTTTTGTTTTGTTTTTTGGTGCTCAGATCAATTTCTCTATTGTTTCATGGTTTAGGGCTGCCAACCTAGAGAATGGTGCTACCCACAGTGGGTCTTCCAATATCAATTAACTTAATTAACATAACCCCCAAAACCCACCCATAGGCTACCATAGGCCCAACCCAATGTAGACAAGTCCTCATTAAAACTTTCTTATATGATTTTAGGTTGTGTCAAAGTGACAACTGATATATACAGCTTCTGAGCAACATGTGGATGGACTCGGGAACAGTAATAGTTAAATATGTCTGTGTCTTATTTAGAGTTACTATTACTGTGATAAAACACCATGACCAAAGCAACTTGGGGTAGAAAGGGTTCATTTAGCTTACCTATCCATATGTTCATCATCTAAGGAAGTTAGGACAGGAAGTTAAACATGGCAGGAATCTGGATGTAGAGGCCATGGAGAAATGCTGGTTAGTGTATTGTTCCACCTGTCTTGCTCAGCTTGCTTTCTCATAGAACCCAGGATTACCAGCCCAGGAATGGCATCACCAACAATGGTCTGGGCCATCTCCCACTAGTCACTAATTAAGAAAGTGCCCCATAGGCTTGTACACAGACAATATTATTTTCTTAATTGAGACATTTTCTTAATTGTGGCTCCCCCTCTCTGATGACTCTAGCTTATGTCAACTTGTCATAAAACTATGCAGCACTTCCCATGTTTAATTTCTGCAGCTGTCCTAGTTTGGCAGCACATACCCTTGGCTCTACCTTTCTGGAATCTCATAAACAGTCCCACTTCACTACCTTTATCGTTTAACACCTCACTGGGACTCTTTGTGGCAACTTGGACCTTGTGTCAAGTCTCTTTGGAACTCCAGGATCTTAGAGACTTTCTTTAAAACCTAGGTAGAGGTAGCTTTATACTGATGGTCTGTCTGTTCTCTGCATTACTTGATGCTCCAAAGCTCACAGCTTGTACCCTCCAGAGCAGCAGCAGACCTGGGGAGGGGAGAGCATAAAACTTGGAACTATAATTCAGTCAACAGAGATCCAAGAGCTCTAGCCATACCTGACCTTGACACCTTCCTATAAACAACTTATCCTTCAAGACCACAGCATTCTGGACTTATGATGGGAAGACTAACCTTGCACACTTTCCCAAATGTCCTAGTTCATTATTATGGAGTCCTGTCTTTCATAAGGATCCAAGAACAGAAAATTCGGCCAAGTTTCCAACCATCAGTAAAGTATGGTCTTTAGTCCATTCCAAAATGATCTCCAAAGATCACAATCCTGTTACCTTAATGTGTCGAATGGTCTTTCTTCTCTCACTGGTCTTCTTATCCAGTGAACCTTGGTCCACTACTCTTATTTGTATCTCAAACATTTTTGGAATTATTATATGGCCAGGCCAAGAATTTTCTCTAAATGCTTACATTCCGCCTCCATTTTAACCACAAATCCCATTTTAAAATAATTCCTATGTTTTCAGTTCTTACATAGTTAAGAGAAACCACATAGCATCCTGAACACTTTGCCAAATATACTAGTTCATTATTATGGAGTTCTGTTTTTCATAAGGATCCAAGGACACAGAGAATTTAGCCACACAGTTCCCAGCCTCTTTCAGTTAACTATCATCTTTCCTCCATTTCTAAAACACTGTTTCGCCTTGATTCAAGCCCTGGCCATGAAAGCCTGTTAATTTCAACTGATTCTTAGGACCCATGGGCAAGAATGGAAACAACTCCTGAAAGTAGTCCTTGATCTTCATATGTATGACAAGGCATGTGCACACCTACCTACCTACCTACCTACCTACCTACCTACCTACCTACATCATACACATATGAAAGGAAGGAGGGAGGGAGGGACAGACAGAGGGAGGGGTGGATGAAGCAGGAAAGAAGGGAGGGAGGAGAGGAAGGAAGGCCTTTACTGTCCACATTTACTACGTACATTGAGCATGAGCATTTAGGTTCTCTGAGAATGTTCTCTGAGAAGAGTGTGGCTTTCATTCTCAACTGTGTTCTTCTGGGGTCTTTTCAGAACTACCCTTAATGAGTCATTCACAGAAAAATGGGATTTTTTTCCTACACCCATTTCTAAAAGTTCTTTCCTGTTAGCCAGTTCTCAAGTGGCCTTGGCAATTTGGGGAACTTGTTTAACTCACATCCTTCTCCAATGCTAACTTATGACTTGGTTCTTTTTGTGCTACTGTAACAGGATACCACATACTGGGCCATTTACAAAGAACATCAATGTAATATTCACAGATCTATAGACTGGGAAGTCTAAGATCAAGATATTTGTCTTTGATGTGGGGAGAAACTTCTTGCTGTGCCCCTGCGGCAGCATTAATTCCATGCTGAAAAGCTGTTAACACTAGAAGATTGAAACTGGTGAAAACCTAATAGATCATAAGTACATTTATAAACTCAGAGATGACACAAGCATAGCATTTAATTCAACTTGTTTTCTTGCACATAGGCAGCTAGGAACATATGGTATCTAACCTGCAGTTTAATTTAACCACATATGCTGACAAGATTTCAAGTTCCAAAAATCTCCACAGGTCCATCTGGAGACAGTTGACCTACAACTTAACCAGAAAAAAAAATCACAATATAAAAAGATTTCAAATCTACCCAAAATATGAGTCAATTCAGTAAGTTTGGAGCATTCCATGAAGAATTAACTCTCAGCCTGGCATTCAAGTTTTAGTATCTTTTAAAATCTTATACTACAGAAAAGAAGACTTAAAAGCTGGTAGGTGCTGAGTAAAGATATTGCTCAATTTATATTTTATTTCTACCTTTCAGGTAGACTGATCTAAGTTGAGAGAGTACATACTGATAGGTATTTATTTATTGGATTCAAACATGCATTATTGGTATGTTATGTGTCAATAGGTCTTGGTTTGTTATCAGTAAAATTTAAATTTAGTGAAGACTATTTATTAAAACATAAAAATATGTCTTTTGAAATTTTCATTTTTTATTTCACGGGAGGTAAGTTGGGGAAAAAGTCCCTGCTCCAATGTTAGTATGGAGATCACAGGACAACCCGTAGAAGCTGGTTCTCTCCTTCTGCCATGTGGATCCTGGGAATAGGAAGCAGGTCACTAAGCTTGACAACAAGCACCTTCAGCCTTTAAGGTATTGTGATGGCTGCCACAGGATTTTTATTTTTCTAGTCCTGATAAACAGCGTTTGTGTATACTAACATAATTAAGGCTAGTCATATTCGAATGCCTACATTGTATGTGTGGGGCACATCAAAGAAAGGATGTGTATCCATTTAATCAGCCATCACATTAAATATCTATGATTTGCAGACACCTATGATAAAAGATTAGACAGAGGAATAGAACTATGACCTTGCAGAAATTGTATACTCAAGAAGGGAAATTAAAAAGAATTATGTAGACTGTAAAAATGAAATGTTCTGGAGTAAGTAAGGTCACATGACTGCTAAGTTCTAGAAACACTGTATTGGGATCTGCCTGCTAGACACTAAGTTTAAGCCTGACAATGTAGAATATGTCTAAAGAGACAGATCTTGATAATAAAATGTCTGAGAATCTTGACATTCAAGAAACCATAAAATAGATAATAATAGATGAGACAGACAAAAGGATCACAGACAATGTGACCCTTGTCTTTAAATCCTCCCACAATTTTCCTGTGGAAATGATACCATCAGACATAGATTTGGGTGAATTCTTAACAGATAGGCAGGTCTTACAATGATGGAGATAGACGGTTAGCCCATGTGAGATGAGGGTATGATAATTAAAGTTCTTGGCTGATGGACATCACCCATGTATGTACTGGGGAAGTGAATAATTGACATATGGAAAAGGAGGTTAAAGGAAAGAAGTTCAGATGAAGAAAAGGCAAGGGTGGAATGCTTAGAAATCAGTTATGTGGAATCTGCTACTTGGGTTTTCTTGTAGACTTCAAAGCTTCTTAAGGATCCAAACTTTAGCTTTGACTTTTTATCTCCTCAAATTGACCTATAGCACTCACATGGTCACCGAGTGATTAGGAAGAATTTCTACTCCCTTGGCAAGAATATAAACAGACTCCCTTGGCAAGAATAATAATGAGAAGACTAGAGAAAGAAGGTGATTTAGTCCAGACAAGTATATGGGTATCTAGAACAGTAACTCCATAATTGTTGTGAACTGATGGACTGCTGATCCTGGTTCTCACAGTGGTCAGTGGTGACAAGAGTGAAGCTTTTTGATTTCTGCTCCTATAAGGCTTTGTGATACCATACTCATTTCTCTATGTATTTGAATAAATTATTGAATCTATAAAAATGCTCCTCTCACACTCCTTGGCATGCTTAGAGCATCTACATTTTGGGGATAGGTGCTCCCTGGAGGCAGGAGAACCTAATTGGTTTAACCTCAGAGCTCTTTTACTATCCCTGTTGTGAGAAGTTGACATGTCAGAAGCTCAAAAGAAAGATGTTTCTTTCCTCCCCCCCTTGCTACCTCTTCATTCTCCATGTCTGTCTGTTGCAATCTCTGAAGCATGCATGACCATGATAAAGCCAAACTTAAAGGTAGGGTGCTTTTATATGGTGTTATAAAAGACAGAAATAAAAACTTCATTGGGTCTTCATGGCTTTGAGTCCTGTGTTCTCAGCTGCTGTCTTGCACAAAGTCTCAATTGCTATGT
This sequence comes from Apodemus agrarius, assembly GCA_964023405.1. Taxonomy (NCBI): domain Eukaryota; kingdom Metazoa; phylum Chordata; class Mammalia; order Rodentia; family Muridae; genus Apodemus; species Apodemus agrarius. Next base: position 141,779,344 of record OZ030006.1, read on the forward strand.
ATCCAACCATCAAGAAAAACTAAGGGCCCATGAAGGACAATGTAGCTTTTTGGTATGCCTCAGCGGGGTAGTAACTGATGAAAACCCTGAGTCCAACTTACATCATGCACTGATTCCTCTGGGCAAATCAACCTACCTTGTAATCTCCATCTATGCTTTTGTAATTCTGTAGGAGACATCTGTTTCTATCTGTTCTCCTGTCCCACTGCAAGAATAAAAACCTTAGATCCCATTTGTCTTAAAATTTGGGAATTTAATAAACTAGCAACAGCAGCTTCTTCTACCTTAGGGCCTTCCCAGCCATGGTTTGTTTTATAACTAGAGTTATACTATAAGATCTGAAATTCTCAATTGCCTTCTAAATATTTATGTTTATATTTATATCCATGGATATGGATTACTCTTAACCTTGGTCAGTGAAACTTATTTATGCAGCATATAGCAGTCAATAGAGATATGGTAACTTTTCAAAGTGATAAGATTGGGCCTATGGGGCACCAAGTAAACCCTCCCTCAAACCAAGGCTCATGAATACTAAGGGAAGAAAAAATAATGTAACTTCTGGATTATGGAAATGAATGCTATGAAATGGTGTCTTCTGAACATCATGACATGGCAATTTCACTCAGTTTTGCACAGCAGCATAAGATAGAGCCAGCCAAAAATTCTGGCATAGATGATTGGGATGCTCTTCAGGCCTCATCCTTTACTGAAGAGCTATTGAAAGCTAATACCTGATAGAGGAGCAAGTATCCTTCTTTATTGAGGACATGGCCACTGGTAGGTTTCTCATAATCCAGTGGTGCCCCTATACATGTGCACATATGGGCAGCACTTAGTTGGGTATCAGAAAGAGAGAGAGAGAGAGAGAGAGAGAGAGAGAGAGAGAGAGAGAGAGAGAGAGAGAGAAAGAAAGCAGTAAAGAAAGAATGAAGGAAATAGAGGAAGAAGTGGAAGAAGAAGACGTAAAATTAGGGCAACATATTGAGAGGAATAGGGAAAAATAGAAGGAAAAATTGACAAAGAGATAATTATATTTCATTGCCTACAGGTACTATATTCTCAAAACCAAAGAAAAATGTAAAACTAATTTAAGGATTGCATTATAAATTGTTTTAAGAAGCCATACAACCCAATAGACCTGTAAGTTCTGTGCAGAAGAGGGTGCCATTTTACACTTGTGCCACACTTGGGTCCTAGCCAATTGGGAATCAAGAAAGCCTGTCAAATGTGCTTAATTAAAATGAAGAGAAAGAAAATCTCCCTCAACATTTCTAATCAACAGGAGTCTAATGAATCATGTTGGTTCCTGGAGTTGAGACACAGTAGGGCATTTGGGGAGCTAATTTGTTTCATTAATATTCAAAGGATATAGATCACCCAGCATTTTCTAGGGAGCTTCAGAGCCAAAAATTGTCAGGGAGAAAGTTTTATTTTGTATAAGATGGTAACCAGATGTTCCACATGGAGCAAACTGTAGCATTTAATATAAAACAGTGTCAGTTCAAATAATTACCTCATTTCCTGCCTCAATCCCACTTTGAAATGATCTGGACCTTTCACCCCTAAAGTTATTCCTCTGCTCTGACACTAATAGTATCAAGGTCAATGTGGCTAGCTCTGTCTGCAAAATACTTTGGAACAAGGATCTCATTAGCTTGTGTTTAAACTCATGTCTACCATCCTCTAGGAGACATTTGTAAAATAACAGTTCAGCTCATGTATATTTTCATCACTACCAAGCAAATGTTTACCATGTTCCCATCTTTAGAGTTCTACATTTGTCACTGGGTAAGTAGGATAATAAAAGTACCAAGCACTTCCTTTTCATATTAGTAGACCACGATGTCTTCAGCTCCATCTGATAATTCCACATTGCTAAGAAAATGAGATGATATGCAAAGAACGTGTTGGCCAGAGTGAATCTTCCATTAGTCATAGCATTTCTCCCATCCCCCACCTCTAGCAAGATGCCCTGACCTGGAGGATCCAACCACAAGCCTATGATTGAGAGTGTGGAATTGAAGGGCTAAAATGTAAAATTAAAAGACCAACTGTATAATACAGTTAAATAGATGCTCTGAGTAAGAATACATACTAGACCCCATCATCCCTTAAAACAAGATCTAAGAAGAAATTTGTAAATCAAGATCCATTAGTCTAAGATATGTCTTTAAAATGTCAACTGTATCTTAAATACAATTTGAATTAAGTATTTTATGAACAAATTTTAATTACCTGAAAAGAAAGAAGTACAATTTCTTCTAGCAATAACAACAGTACCTTACATGATTTACAAACATTATTCAAATTAACCCAAATAATTTTCTGCAGTGCATATGTACATATATACTTACCTATATATATATATATATATATATATATATATGCAGCTCTATTTATATACATATATTGATGTATATCATATACATATACATATATACATATGTGTGTATACGTGTGTGTGTGTGTATATATATATATACATATATATATACACACACACATATATATATACATATATATGTGTATATATATGTATATATATATGTATGTGTATATATATATATATATATATATATACACACACACACACACACGTATACACACACATACAGACTTAAAACTCTCTGGGGACACAGATATGTGAGTTAACAGAAGACATTCCCTAACAATCTTCTGAGGGTATTAAAATAACAAAATGAGAACAAGATTACAAATTACCTCTTCTCATTTTGAAATTCAAAAGACTTAGTATTAGCCATTTAGGTTCGAGAATTCTACCAGGATCAGAGCTGTTCTTAACATTAAAATTTGAGTGAAGTCATTCCCCAGGGGAAACTCCATGCTGGTGAAAATGAAAAGGTATGAAAACTGACTATGTTTAGTCTCTTAAGTTAAGAAATCAACATTCAATTTATTGGCTAACTGAATAAGCTGGGAATAAATGCATGAGTGCAGCCTACTTTAGTATGAGATGTAGAAGAATATACAGAAGGCCAAACACAGTTATTAGCACTGGGAGGACATTCCTCCTTTACCCAATAAGGCATAGAGGGCAGGTTGAGAACATATCATGCAATAATTTGCTCAGGGATAGTAAGATTCACTTCATTGAAATTTTGTGAAAGATAAGCTCCAATATGATACTATTCACTGATCTCAGTATCTACCTTACACCCAGTTCAAACCAGTACCTGAGGAGGGGCTGCTAGTCATTTACAATTGATCCTGGACAAGAAGTCCTGTGACTTCTCTTGTTCATGTGTCCTTAACTCCAGACTCTCAGAGTTCTTCAAAATAATCCAGATGTATTTTCAAGATTTGCTACTATAAAAGAAGAAAACAATTTTCATCATCAACAACTATATCCTGGACTGAGCAGGGTGATAAATTACTTAATTGTTAATTATCACTTCATCCTCTGCTGCAATGTTTATAGCATATTCATATATTTAGCATGCAGCAAGTGCTTCAGCTCCATTGACTGACAAGGTGAGGAGAGGCATCTCTCCAATAAAATTGTCTCTATAATTTATCAGTCATAACAAGTCATATTTTTATCTAGACTTTTGAGTCATCAAATTGGAACCTTAAGAGATATTTATAAATGGTGCTGGCAGGGTGGTTAGTAATACAAGTAAATAGCAGTAGAATTATCAGTTCTTCAAAACAGTAGTCCCTTCTTTGTATAAGGCACTGCATGAAGATTTGGGAGGAGCATGAGTCAGGGAATGAAAGGGATTATTCTCAAGGAGAACATTGTCTAGATTGGTAGTTCTCGAGTTCCCTAATGCTGCAACCATTTAATGCAGTTCCTCATGTTATGGTGATATCAACTCTAAAATTATTATTTGTTTTTGGTTTGGTTTTTTTTTTTCAATTCCTTAACTGTAATTTTGCTACCATTATAAATCCTCATGTAAATATTTGTGTTTTATGATGGTATTAGGCAACTCCTGTAAAAGGGTTAGTTGACCACCTCCAAGGGGTCACAACTCACAGATTGAGAAACACTGGCCTGGATAAACAAATGCAGTAGAGTCTCAATAAAACGAATACAAAATTTGCTATTTTAAATGCTGGATGTGTTACCAACAATTCAGAGAAGGGAAGAGTCAGGTTGGATAGAAACTTGGAAAATAGACTCAAGATAGCTCATCAGAAAATGCAAAAACTGCTTCTATCTCCATAAGAGATACCCATAAGTCTTCCATAGAAACATATTCTAAGAATGGAGTCATATGAGATTTCTGAGTGCTTGTGAGAAAACTCCAAGAAACAAAGACAAGAGTCTTGTGACCTCATTTTCTTCAAAAACATGGATTTGTTCTTGTATTATATATACTTCTATGCCCCACTCAGTTATAGTGAAATTTATTTCAGATCATTCATTACAAGTAACTATTGTTATTTGTTTATATGCCTCTGTGTAAAAGCACATTTTTCCACATGCAGCTGGCCCACCATAGCTTGCCTGCCACACACTTGTGATTTTACACTTCACTCAAACAACTCTTCTTAAACCTCAGAGTATAAATTGTCCAATGTTCTGAATAAAGTTGGCTACTATTTTTAGGCTCCACTTTCTCAGGCCTCACTATCTCTAGAATAGTAAAAATCTCCTATGCACTCAATGACAAATAATGTTTGGGGTGCTCAAACAACAGAAACACACATTCAGGAGATGTAGAGGAGTGGTTCTGATGCTTTAATTTAATCAGGAACCTGCAAGTGACACTGAAGATCCTTGTCTCCAATTGGTTCTTGATAAAACAATAAAGATACCAGTGGCCAATAACTCGGTGGAAAGAAAGAGGTGGGACTTCCAGGTTCCTGAAGGGTAGGAAGAGAAAGAGAATCAAGATATTTGGGGGACAGAGACAGAACAGACTCAGAGCTACATGGGAAGTCCCCATGGGGACTTAAATAGCCCATCCATTGAGACAGTAAGGCAGGTTAAAAATGAGCTAGTGTGTGTGTGTGTGTGTGTGTGTGTGTGTGTGTGTGTGTCTTTCATTTGCAGATCCAAGATCTTCGTGGGTGCACACCTGCAACTCACAAGTAGCTTAAAGTGGTGTAGCCAAGACTACCTGTTACAAGGAAAAACAAAGGAGACATGGAGAGTGACATAATCAAGGTAGAGTAACTGCTTCCGGTAGGATACAGAACAGAGGACAGTGAGGAAAAGGATCTTTTATGCCCTTTTCATTTTGGGGTATCTATTTTGACCCTCCATTGTTCTTAGTTACTTATATTACATCTTCATTGCCAAGCTCTTTAAAGTACCAGAGGTTCAGGTCTCTTGCATCCCCTTTGAGTAGATTTTATAAATAGATATATAGATCATCTCTATCTACATCTTCTTTTAACCTGCCACTTATACCTACTACTAGAATACCCAGAGCTAGAATAATCATTGGGTCCTTGTCATGACTCATCTGGGCAATGATTATCCATGTGCCACCTCTCTTTCTCAGATAATATACATCTAGTAGCTATCTCCTGAAGGCTACCTAGAATTGGGTTTACATCACAATCTGCCTACCAAACAGTCTTATATATATAGCTGCCACTTACTCTGGTAAAGGTAGAAAAAGGAAAAGAAAAACCTATAAGATAATAAGAAAAGCCCACTGGGCTTCTGTGAATGGAAAATGCATCATGCCAGCCCAAGGATTGGCTGCTATCCTATATGTATCTGGGAGCCCCTGAAGGCCTTGGATAAATTAAGAAACACCTGTAAAGATATGAATCAGGAAAGTTGTTCTGGCACCAATGGGTAGAATATTAGGAAAAGAGACTTCAGCTAAATAGAAATATCCACGATTTTTCAGAAATGGCATACTCTAAGAAATGGAAATACCATCAGAAGAGGTAGAGTACAGACATTAAAATGAAAAACTAAAATATAAAATATTCTCTCACATATCACCATATTTGAAAGGGTCACACAAATATATAGTTACATCATGCTATGACTGTCTTTGTCAGTAAGATAGGAAAGGTAGGTTCTACATAAAATAATAGTAAATGTAGTAAAGAGTAATGAAAATAAATAAATTAGAAATTAAGTAGACTTTCATTAGAGCAGTATATGAACTCCTTCCACTTTATCCACAGACAAGTACACACAACCACACACACATACACATATTTGAAAAGGTAAACTCATTTCCCTGCAATTCAATATTAGAATAATTTTTGACTATGGAAATGTTTTCAGGAAATTCATATAGAAGAAAGATGAATGAAACCCTAAGTTGTGCCTTGGACTTCAGGTAAAATTAACAGTCACACGATCCTTGAATTCATATGTACACTGCAGAAAAGTTTGTCTCCCTGATTCACCTTCTTTTCCAGAAACCTTAGCCCTGCTTCCTAGGCATATGGATAAGTGTAAGGATAACAAAGACTGACTGAAAGAAAACGATGGTAACTTTATTTTAGTCTATTTTCTCCTGAAGTCTTCTGATCTCCTCACTAATGGAAGAATAGTTAGAATATACTTTCTTTGAACTGAAGTCTTTAAGAAGGGGAGGGGAAGGGGAAAGTGAGAAAGGTGTAGGAAGTATGGACGGGGAAGAGAATATGGGGGAGATGGAAGGAAGGCATCTTTGGTACATAAAACAAACAAACAAACAAAAAACTGAAGCATGCTCCAAGATGGGGCAATGGATTATTTGGTTTGTACATGTAATATTCTGCATACAGAAGTGTAATAAAAGGAGACACTAGGCCATGGGAAGGAGTATGATATTGATGTCCCATTTATAGCTAAGTATTCCACATCTCAGAGGGGAAGGGACAGAAAAATTGTAAAAGCCAGAGCTTGGAGAGGACTAAGATGAAACAGTGTTTTCTGGAGATAAGACCACTGCAATCATATTAGCTGTAATTATTTGTACAAGATCAATATAACAATATAGATTAGGAGGGAGCTTACAAACTCTCAACCTTAGCTGAGGATCTATTAACAGTTGATAGCTGCTGAGGGAAGGATAATCAGTTTTCCTTAGGGATATGGTGTAGGTAGACAGAGCAGGCTCCTATAAATGCTCTATATTCCTGCATGAATGGGAAGCATCAACTAGTCTCAGTGGGTTACAGAAAACACAGGATATGAAGTAGAAGGGGGGCTAGTATGTGGGTGGTATATTTACAAGGAATTACCAAGAGGCATAGGGGTGAATGATAAAATATATTTTATATATGTATGAAAATGTGAATTAATAAAAATATATTTGTAGTGAAACATAGACTTAGGTAAGGAAATGGTATTTTACTCTGACAACTTCTGGAAGCCACAGGAAACTTTTGGATAGAAAGGGTAAGAAGAGATTTGCACTGGACAGTGTCCACTCAGGGTCCAGCCTCACTAGAAAATTGTGAACTATAGGCAGAAAGGACAGGCAGGAAGCAGAGACAGAGGCGGGCTGAACCAAGGCACAGTGCGGCTAACAGAGAAGGTGGCGGAGAGAAACTGCGAAGTGAAGCACAAATCAATTCTAATTTTCCGCTATTGAAAATGAGAACTGAAACCTTTAAATAGAACTGTTAGCCAGGAAAGCTTCCATTTCAAATAGCATGGCAAAATCATTGCAACATGTATTTTGAAAATGACTTATTGCAAAATAGTGCATATGAAGGACAAGGAATCACATACACAAGGTACATGTATATATTTGCTGTCTGTGTATCCTGCACCAATATTATTTATCTAGATCAATTATTACATAATGGGAAGAAGCACTTTGTCCAAATTCATCAATAAGTCCCAAATAGCTTTTCTCAGCCTACATCAAACTCTGTCAATAGTCAGAACATCTAACGTAGCTCAAAAGCAGATATAATTTTACAATTTACTACAAATGAAACTCATTTTCACATAATGGTGCCTCCACAGGCCAAGGTCAAACACGAGGGTCCTGAATAACTTCAAGCGTTTAGAAAAATCAATCTGGTGATGCCTGATTCAAGGAAGTTTTTGCACTGTTTTACAGTCAAACTGTAAAAGTCTTAGGGCAATAAATATAAAAATTGCTTGTTCCAAAGCAGTCAGCCTCAAACTAATACACATAAACAACATTAAGTGGATGCAGAAAGTTGTGTGTGTGGGCACATGTGTCTGTGTGTCTGTCTGTCTCTGCGTCTTGTATGTCTATGTATGTGTGCCTAAGTGTATTCTGTTGTCTGTGTCTATTTGTGTGTGTGTGTGTGTGTGTGTGTGTGTGTGTCTGTGTGTCCATGTGCCTGTATCTGGGTGTGTCACATGTGTATGTGTGCACATGTGTGTGTTTGTGTATCTGTCTGTCTCTGTGTCTGTCCATGTGTCTGTATCTGGGTGTGTCGTGAGTATATGTGTATGTGTGTATCTGTCTGTCTGTCTCTATGTCTGTATATGTCTGTTTGTGTGCTGATGTGTGTATGTTGCTTGTGTATGTTTGTCTGTGTGTGTGTGTGTGTTTGTGGGTGTATGTGTCTATATGCATGTATCTATGTTTGTCCTGTGTGGGTGTAAAGCAACAATTAAGAAGAGATTATGAATTTTTAAAGGGGTAGGGGAGACACAGGGGGAGTTAGAGGGGAAAGGGAGAGGGATGGAAATCATATAAACACAGTATGTGAAATTCTTAAAACAAATTTTAAAAATTGTAACAGAAAAAAAAACATGCTGAGGTAATGAGAGCATATCTCTTTTCTCATTCTGATTTTCCATTCTCATTTTATCAGACACTTATTGTGAAAGCTCCAGACCTCTGTAGAATAAGACTGGGGTTAAAATAAACCCAGAAAATTCTACAATGTGTCGATAATGGCTAGGAAAAAGCAGAAGTAGCCTTGGGAAAGAAACAAAATGACAGGATGGTGGCCATGCCCTTATAGTAATGTTTCAAAACAGGTTTCCTTGGCTTGGGGAAATGGCTCAGCACATCAAATGTTTGTCCTGTAAATGTGAAGACCTGAGTTTGACTTCCAGAATCCCACTAAGACAAAATGGGCTTGGTTACTATACTTGTTATTCCAGTGCCAGGAGATAGGGCTTTCTCGCTGGCCATTCAGCCTAGCTTGATGGTTCCAGACCAACAAGAGACTCTGCTGCAGAAAAATAAGGGAGATTGCTCTTGAGCCATGGCACATGAGGTTGACATCTGGTCTTTATAATCCCTTATGTCCACATAAACGTGCAGCACCATCCCATACACAGGGAAAATTTCTAATATCCAAAACCCGAACCAAGGGCATTCTTAGCCACACCGTTAACTGTTTAGCACCAGCAATACATTTTTACTCTTGATGCTGCAACCTGATGTAGAATCTCTCATACTATATAAGAAAGTTCTACAGAGAGACTTTGAAGTATAACTTGTCTAAGAAGTATAAGCTGTGTAGTTTGGCAACTATTTAGATATTAATGTATTTATTTATTTATTTATTTATTTATTTTAATTATTCATTATAAATCCCTCTCCCTGCTCCCATCCCAGTCACTGGTCACCTCCTCCCACAACACTTCCTCCATCCTCCCTTCCCTTCTCTTCTGAGAGGCTGCCTCCCTCCCACATTGGTACTTCAAATCTCAGCAAGGTTGACATCTTTCCTCTCCTACTGAGAGCCAGACAAGGCAGCCCAGCTAGAAGAACACATCCCACATACAGGTAACAGCTTTTAGGATATACCTCCTCCTTTCTAGTTGTTTGGGACCCACGTGAAGACCAAACTGCACATCTGCAACATGAGTGGAGAGGGCTAGGTCCAGCCTGTGTATGCTCTTTAGTTGGTGGTTCAGACTCTGAGAGCCCCACGGGTCCAGTTGACTCTATTGGTCTTCCTTTGGAGTTCCTATCACTTTTGGGCCTACCATCCTTCTTCCTATTCTTCCATAAGAGTTCCCAAGCTCTATGTACTCTTTGACTGTGGTAATCTGTATATGTCTGAGTCAGTTTCAGGGTGGATCATCTCAGAGGACAACAAGACCCTGTCTGCAAGCCTAACAGACTACTATTAATAGTATTGGGTGGTGGTGCTTGCCCCCATGAGATGGGTCTTAGGTTGGTTATTGGCTAGGCATTCCCTAAGTCTTAGCTCCATCCCCCATGCTTGTATTTCTTATCGGCATGATAAATTTGGTGTTAAAAGGTTTCTGGGTGGGTTGGTGTCTCTATCACTCCACTTGGGTTCCTACCTAGTTACAGGAGATGGCTACTTCAGGTTCCATAATCCCCCATGTTATGAGTCACAGCTAAGGTCATCCCTATTGATTCTTGGGTGCCCCCCTTATCCCAGATCTCTGTCTCCTCTTAGAGATACCCCTACCTTATTACCCTTGTCAGTTGCAGATTTCCATTCATTTTCATGACCATCTAGCCATCTCTCCTGTCCTTTCCTACATCTAATTGTAAGACCCTCCTCAAACCCTCCCAATCCAGTCCCTCCCTTCATCTGCCTCTTATTACTATTTTTATTCCCCCTTTTAAATGTGATTCAAGCTTTCTCCCTTGGGTCATCCTTTTTGTTTAGCTTTTTTGGGGGTTCTGTGGAGTGTAAAATGGTATCTGTATTTTATGGCTAGTATCCACTTATAAGTGAGTGTATACCATTCATGTCCTTTTGGAGTTGAGTTACCTCACTCAGAATGATATTCTCAAATTCCTTCCATTTGCCTGCAAAATTCATGATGTCTTTGTTTTTAATAACTGAAGAGTATTTCATTGTGTAGATGCGCCACCTTCTTTGATCCCTTCAGGCGAGGAACATCTAGGTTGCTTCTAGTTTCTAGCTATTACACATAAACCTGCTATGAACACAGTTGAGCAAGTGTCTTTGTGGGATATTGGGTATATGCTCAGGAGTGATACATTGTGGGAAATATTAAAAAAAAAAAACTTGCAGGCTTCCCAAGCTTCTGCTGTTGACCTGGCTGGCCACCCACTGATGGGCAATGGCCAACCTGTTTTTATCTTTTGGAGACTCTGACTCAGAACTCTACAATCTCTTCACCCAGCTTGCTAGGTTACCTATGGTAGGTCACTACCACACCAACCCTGTACTTCAAATACCCCATGGTCTTTGTGGTGCATATCTGGCAAATCCATGTTTTGCCGCCAGACCTTTCTCTTGAACTCAGGCAAGCCACCTAAACACAGTAACTCAATTGCTGGGTGCAACACCTAAAGTCCTAATCTAGTAGACCTTATTAAGTCTACATCCTCTGGTGGCAAACCCTGATGGATGTGCCATTAAAACTGGGAGATACTCATAGCTACATCTTGTCCTCACACTATCCCCATCCAAAAAGAGACCTAACTCTTTCCTGCTTCCTCTCTTACTCCATCCATCCCAGAAGTCCCTCCTACTCACCCAGTGATTGGCTCCTTTACTCATTAGGAGATTGGTTCACAAGAAGTCAACTGAGTCACCTGACTCACTCCTTGTCCACAGACCCTCCCAGGAAAGCAGAATTAGCATCAAAATACAAACAGCGCCAGGCCCATCCATAACAGTGATATACCTTGGTCTTGAGGTAAAACTATTCCAAGTTTTCTGAGAAACTGTCAAATTAGTTTCCAAAGTGGTTGTACAAGTTTGCACTCCCAGCAGTGAAGAAGTGTTCCCGTTGCTCCACATCCTCACTAGAATATGCTATCTCTTGAATTTTTAATCTTAGCATTCTGATGGGTGTAAGGTGGAACCTCAGAGTTGTATTTGATTTACATTTTCCTGATGACTAAGAATTTGGAACGGGGAAAGGGGAAAGCCTTCGGAATGTAAACAAAGAATATAGAAAAAAATTGTAATAAAAAAAAAAGAATTTGGAACACTTTTTTAAGTGCTTCGCAGAAATTCAAGATTCCTCTCAGCAAAACGGAAGACTGCAGGGGCTGGTAGCAGGACCAATTCTGGGCAAAGGCAATAGCATTTTAAAACTACATGCAACAGCACCACATTTTTAAATGGGGTTATTTGGGTTGTTGGTGTCTAACTTCTTGTGTTCTTTGTAAATATTGGGTATTAGCCCTCTGTCAGATATATAATATTGACGAAGATCCTTTCCTAATCTGGGGGATAACAATTTGTATTATTAATAGTGTTCTTTGCCTTCCAGAAGCTTTGCAGTTTGATAAGATCCCATTTATCAATTGATGATTCGAGAATCTGATCCATTGCTGTTCTCTCCAGGAAATTGCCTTTTGTACAAATGTATTCACAGTTATTTCCCACTTTCTCCTCTATAAGATCTAGTGTATCCAGTTTTATATTGAGATCCTTGATCCACTTATACTTGATTTTTGTGCAGGGTGAAAAATATAGAACTATTTTCATTCTTCTACATGTAGACATCCAGTTAACCCAGCCCCGTTTGATGAAGATGCTTTTACTTTTCTATTGTATGATTTTGGCTTCTTTGTCAAAGATTGCATCCATAGGCCACTGGGTTTATTTCTGGGTCTTTGATTTGATTCCATTGATCAATGTGGATTTTTCTATAAGAATTCTATGCATTTTTACCACTATTGCTCTCAATACACCTTGAAGTCAGGAATGATGATTCCTCCTGAAGTTCTTTTATTGTTTAGGATTGTTTTGGATATTCTGGGTAATTTGTTTTTCCATATGAAGTGGAGAACTGCTCTTTCAAGCTCTCTATAAAATTGTGCTTGAATTTTTTTGGGAATTGCATTAAATCTGTAGATTGCTTTTGGTCAGATGACCATTTTCACTATGTTAATCCTACCTATCCATGAACATGGAAGAACTTCCATCTTCTGATATCCTCTTCAATTTCTTTCTTCAGAGACTTGAAGTTCATGTTATAAAGACCTTTCTTTGTCTTGCTTGGTAGGAGTTATACCAACATATTTTATATTATCCATGGCTATTGTTAAAAGATTTGTTTTCCTAATTTCTTTCTTGATATGTTTATCATTTGTATAAAGAAGGGCTACTGATTTCTTTAAGTTAATTTTGTATCCAGTCACTTTACTGAAGGTGTTTATCAGCTGTGGGAGTTCTCCAGTAGAATTTTTTGGATCCATTATGTAATCTCTCATATCATCTGCAAATTGTGATGCTTTGACTTGTTACTTTCCCTGTATCCCCTTGATCTCACTCAGTTGTCTTATTGCTCTGGCTAGAACTTCATGTGCTGTATTGCATAGATAGGGAGAAAGTCATCAGCCTTGACTTGTCCCTGATTTTAGTGGAAATGATTTCAATTTCTCTCCATTTAGTTTGATGTTGGCTATTAGCTCACTGTATATTACCTTGATTATGATTAGGTATGTGCCCTGTATCTCTGAATTCTCTAATGCCTTTAACATGAATGGGTGTTGGATTTTATCAAAGGATTTTTCAACATCTAAAGAAATTATCATGTGATTTTTTTTCCTTTATTTTATTTATATGGATGGATTTCATTGATGGATTTTCATATATTAAACCATCCCTGCATTCCTGGGATGAAGTCCATGTGATCTTGATAGATAATGCCTTTGATATGTTTTTTGATTCAGTTTGCAAGTATTTTAATGAGCATGTTTATAAGAGAAATCAGTCTGAAGTTCTCTTTCTTTGTTGCATCTTTTTGTTTATTAGGTGTCATGGTGACTCTGGCTTCCTAGAATGAGCTTTGTAGTATTCTATTTTGTGGAATAGTTTTTACAAATGTGGATGCCCTTGTGTTTGGGACATAGATGGGAAGAATTGAGATATCATCCTGGTAGATTTTTTGCTTTGATAAGTATAAAGTATCCTTCCCTCTCTTTTGATTACTTTTTGGTTGAAATTCTACTTTATTAGTTATTAGAGTGGCTACTTCAGCTTCCTTCTTGCATACATTTGCTTGAAAAACAACTTTTTTACAGCCCTTTAGTCTGAGGTAACACCTATTTTTATTGCTAAGTTGTGCTTCTTGTATGCAGCAGAATGATCAATCCTGTTTTCCCATCCATTCAGTTAGCTGATGTCTTTTTATTGTTTCCTATTTAAATAAATCTATTATCCTTATAAAAGATCTTTTTTTCTTTTGTTTCAGTTGTGCTAGAATATTCCGGGATTACTGTAGTGGGCTAGTTGTGCTTTGGAGGTATCACATTGCCCTGACTTATGTTGATTGTGTTCTTTTGAGGGTCTTTAGCCATCTGGATTATTTTGCTCCCTAAATGTTCTTCTTATAGAAGGTATTGGGAGGGGGTGAGGTCTTTCTGGGATAGCAGGCTGCTTAATGCAAGTTTTGCAAGTCTTAATCTTGCTTAGATTTTATTGGAATTTTTATAAGTAGACAAAATTGGACAAATTGTTTCTAATTTGAAAACATTTTCTCTGTCATGGTTTTAGGTTAATCATGCGATCCTTTACAGACAGCCTTATTCTAACATAAACCAAGTTAAGTTTACTATCTTACCCATTCTCCAATACACAGTTCATGTAGTTAGTTCATTCATGTAACTCTCAACACAATCTGAAGATGTTCAGAATGTTTTTGATTTTCCCAGCTGAATCTCTGTTCTCACTAAGGAACAATGTTCTAACCCCTTCTCCATCATCTCCAGACAATACCTACTCTGCTATAGAGATAAATTCTGTCTGTTTACTTATTCTCAGTGTCCCATGTAAGTGGAGCCATACATATATCTTTTGTGACTGCTTATTTCATTTAGCACAGTGTTTTCAAGGTCAATTTATGTCATAATATATATCACAATTTTAACTCCCTTGAAACTTGAGTCAAATCCCATTCTTACATGATGCTCATCTGGAATGACACCCTTAAGGCTCATGCTTTGCAGACATGATTCCTAATTCAGAAATGTTCACACACTGGAGATTTGATTATAAGGGATCCAAGCTCATGAATGGCTCAGCCCATTGATGGATTCCTAAGTTTCCTGGGCTTGAGAGGAGGAGCTTTGCTATAAACATTAGCTAAGCCCCTGGTTGCCATAAGATAAATAGCTGTCTTCTGCTTAGCCTCAGTCCATGATGTTCTTCATCATGGGTCTCAAAGCAGCCAGAAACTGAAAACTCTGAAATTCTTACCCTTCAAGTTGGTTTCTTTCAGATATATTGTTGTGATAGTATTAGAATATCATTGAAAATGGTATGCATGTGTTTGTGTATGCATGTGTAAGATTTCTATTGATTTTTTTTAGCAAATATTTGACTTATTTCTAACTTTTGGACTATTGTGAATAACTTTTATTACAATTATAGATATAGAAACACCTTTAGGACAAAATGGACTCCATTATTTGGTCCACTGTTTGTTTTGCTTTGTTTTTGTTTTTGTTTTTGTTTTTGTTTGTTTTTCTTTTGTTTGTATTTTTAGCTTGTTGTGGGGAGCCGATGGCCGGCCCAAAACATCCTGCCGGCCCAAAACATCCTGCCGGCCCAAAACATCCTGCCGGCCCAAAACATCCTGCCAGTCCAAAACATCCTGCTGGCTTGAAGTAAACAAGTCAGTGCCCAGGTGCTGGGTAGTTTACCATCCCTTGGTCTCCGCCTCTCCCGAGCTGCAGCCAATCAGGGGATAACACGTCTGAGGCAGGGGTTGCAGCCTATATAAGGGATGGGCTTCTGGGTATCTGGGTCTCCGCTCTGTAGGCTTATGCTCTCCCTCTCAGGAGCATTAAAGCTTTTCTGCAGAAGGATCTTGAGTGTGCCGCGTGGTTCTTGCTGGCGAGACGGTAGCGCGGGACGTCTGGTGCCGAAACCCGGGAATATGTGACCTCATCATCGTCAGCACCATCGGAGACCCCTTGGCTACAAGGAAGATTCAGAACTGCAGGCAGATACGTTCGGAGAGGTATGTTCTTCTTTGGCTTCGACTTGGGATTGTCGCCACCCTGGGAAGGTAGCATTGAAGCTTTTGTGACCATTCTTGAAGCCCTTTTAATCTTTCTCTTTGCCATGTATGAATGCTCCAGGTCTTTGACTCTTGCCTTACAGAACAAATTAGGTAGAGATCTTGACCGCAAAATGGTGGAAAGAGACTTGAGGCAGGGGACAAAAGCAATTGGGAAACTTGTTAAAAACTGTTTAGAAGATAAAGCTTGTAGGGCTGCCGTGGCGGAAGGTCGGAACACCCTTGAAAAAGTCCAGGATAGCATATCAGAAACCGAGCGTAGTGAGAGGTTGGGCGCGCGCAAGAAAAAACCAGTCCCAAAAAAGGAAAAAGGACCTCCCGGAGAGTCTAGAGACAAGGGAGTGAATGTGTCAGATCTTAAGGAACCTTCTCCTATTGTTAAGCCAAGAGGAGGAGCTAGCTTGTATCCAGTACATGATCTTGAGGCTTTAAACTTTGATAACTCTGATAGCTCTAATAGCTCAGAGGATGAGGTCTTGGACCCCGATGAAGAGGCTGAGTTAGAGGAGGAAGCTGCCAGATATGAGGAGGAAAGATACCATCCAGATGATCGAAGGCAGAATAGTAAAGAACCTCGAAAACGGCAGCCCCTAACATCCCTTTCACAGGTTGTTCCTTCGGTGCCTTCTCCCTATGAGACACGCCCGAAGTCTTGCTCCTTTTTGTCTGAAAAAGTAAAAAGAAAGCTGCACCTTGCTTACCCAGTCTTTGAAGGCGCAGAAGGAGGGCGGGTAGAACCTATATCCCCCATCCAAAATCAAGGAAGACAGGGCCTGGGTTTTTCCTAGGTGCCACTGGGGCAGCACGACCCATACCATGGAAGACAGGGGATCCGGTGTGGGTTCCCCAGTGGCCGTTAACCTCTGAAAAACTAAAAGCTGTGACTAATCTTGTTGCAGAACAATTGGCTTTTTGTGCACAAATGCAAGTCACACACATTACGGGCTTGCCATATAACCCTCAAGGACAAGGTATCATTGAGCGAGCACACCGTACGCTCAAATCATATTTAATTAAACAAAAAGGGGGAATAATAAAAGATATGCCCCCCGTGCCACGGGTTGCCATAGCAGTGGCACTCTTTACTATAAATTTTCTAAATGCATGATCAGACCGCAGCAGAGCGACATTGCTCAGACCCGCATCGACCTAAAGAATTGGTAAAATGGAAGGATGTGTTGACTAATGAATGGAAAGGCCCGGATCCTATTCTAATAAGATCCAGGGGAGCCGTTTGTGTCTTCCCACAGAATGAAGAAAACCCCTTCTGGGTCCCTGAGAGGCTTACTAGAACAATTTTGGAGCAGAAGGACACCGCAGATCGCCCAGTCACTCACACTACGAGAGTTGAGAGCAGCCATTATCCAGGTCAACTCTACGAGCCTTGAACTGTCCTTGACGGAGGGACTATCATCATGGATCGCTTCAGCTGTCTCCTATTTTAAGGACTGGGTGGGGGTGGGATTGTTTGGCGCAGCCCTTTGCTGTGGACTGGTGTTACTTCTCTGGCTGGTCTGTAGGCTCAGGGCTCAAACCAAGAGAGACAAGGTGGTTATTGCCCAAGCGCTTGTGGCTCTGGAACAAGGAGCTCCCACTGACATTTGACCAACAATGCTCAAGCAGTAGGCCGCCGGCTGGACAGCTCTTGCACACCCAGAGCTTAGACTCATTGCACAGGGTAGAGTGTCCAGCTTGAGCAGCCCATGGGGGATGCCGAGCAAAGCATCGCACAGAGAGACACCTGACATAAGGGTCTCTCTGGGAGGCATGTTGTTCTGCATAAGGGTTGCCTGCCCTAGTTTCCCTTTCCCAGAAAAACGGCAGAGTGACAGGTCGAGGGTGCTTCGGGTCAAACCAACAGCCTAGTGGCGACTCTCGTACGAAGTCTTAATTTTGTTGCTTGGGAGTTCGACCTCTGTCTCCACCCCTTAAAGATTGGGTGACCTACTTGCTATAAGAGCAAAAGGGCCTCATTATTAGATTGTTTCGAACCCTGAAGGTCCAGACAAGAGCCTGAAGGTTGATCGACAATCTGAGGTCTTTATTTTAAATAATAAAAAAGGGGGAGATGTGGGGAGCCGATGGCCGGCCCAAAACATCCTGCCGGCCCAAAACATCCTGCCGGCCCAAAACATCCTGCCGGCCCAAAACATCCTGCCGGCCCAAAACATCCTGCCAGTCCAAAACATCCTGCTGGCTTGAAGTAAACAAGTCAGTGCCCAGGTGCTGGGTAGTTTACCATCCCTTGGTCTCCGCCTCTCCCGAGCTGCAGCCAATCAGGGGATAACACGTCTGAGGCAGGGGTTGCAGCCTATATAAGGGATGGGCTTCTGGGTATCTGGGTCTCCGCTCTGTAGGCTTATGCTCTCCCTCTCAGGAGCATTAAAGCTTTTCTGCAGAAGGATCTTGAGTGTGCCGCGTGGTTCTTGCTGGCGAGACGGTAGCGCGGGACAGCTTGTCTGTCTATTTTGATTTTTGTTATTTCTGTTGTTTTATTTTTTTTGAAAGAAAAAGAAAAAAACCTTGAAGTCGGGTAGGTAGGGAGTGTAGTCTGGAAAGTGTTGGGGGAAGGAAAAGAATATTATTGAAATATATTATATAAAATATTAAAAATAACTATTGGATCCTAGCTTTTAGTTTTTTTGTATATGTTCTCCGAAGCAGGATTTCTAGGTTAGGTGGTAACTCTGAGATTATTTGCCTTCTGGAAACATTATCTATTTTCCTAGTAGCCATTCCATTCTACATACCGACCATCAGTGGACATAGTTCCAATTTATTTCCATTTTACCAAGACAGAAGGATTTCTGATTTTTTTGTTTATTTCATTACACTTATTCTTAATTTTTTAGATTATTTATTGGATATATTCTATATTTACATTTCATTTCCCTTTTAAAATAATCATCTTAATGAGTTTAGTGACTGATTTTGTTGGGGTTTTCCTTTCATTTCTCTAATTACTCACAATGTTGCACATATTTTAATAGGTTCACTGATCATTTATATGTCTTCTTTGAAAAAATATCTACGCCCATGTCTGTTTGTTGATTTGTTGTTTGTTTTTGTCTTGTTTGTACAAAGTATTTTATTTATTACTATTTTGTAGGGTAGAGAAGTGCCTGTCCCACAGCTCATGTGGAGGATAGAGGACAACTAAATGGAGTCATTTATTTCCTTCACATTTATATGGGTTCTGTGGATTTGAGTCATTTCTCTAGGCTGTGTGGTAAGTGTCTTTACCCATAGAAACATCTTGCCAGCCACAATGCAGTTTTATAACAAAAACAATAAAATATTTATTGGAAAAAAGTAGAGATTAGAAGAACAAGATAATGAGTTCTCTGCCCATTGCTATAAATAAAGTTTTATTGGGAAGAAGCTGTGTTCTCTCACTGATGCTTTCATTGTCTCAGGACATATTTAACTCATTGGAGACCATATTAACTTCAAATATGAGAATACATATCAGCCTGCCTATTATGAACAAAATTTATGAACCATTGTTATAAAAGACTATTTTCCAGTGTCTTAACCAGCATTGAACCCTTTTTTGTAATTTAACAAATACCATCCTGCCAGATAAGACCCACTGGTGTAACAGTGACAAGACTGCTTATAGAGATAACCAATGCTCTATTTGTTAGACTTAAGACTGATTATATGGATAACCAATGCTTCATTAATTAGACTTAAGGACTGTTCCACTGGAGGGAATTCATGACTTATCCTGTAGACAAGGTCAAAGAGAACAATTATGGAGGTCATAGACACTAGAGAATCTACAACTACCATTGTGCTAAATAGTAACACTGCTAAGTAGCTTCCAAATATTTTTGTGTCATAGAGATTTGTGTTACTCTCAACCTTGGTCAAAGAAAGTTCTTACTACACTGGGTAGTAGTTAATGATGGGTGGTGCTGAAACTGATTAAGAGTACTCAGCCATAGACCATAGACAGGACATTTATACAAACTTGCTGCTCACCAATGGAAGAATGGATAAAAAAAAATGTGGTATATATACACAATGGAGTACTACTCAGCCATTAGAAACAATGATTTCATGAAATTCTAAGAGAAATACTAAGTGAGGTAACACAGTCTCAAAAGAACACCCATGGTATGCACTCACTGATAAGTGGATATTATCCTAGAATCCTGGGATACCAAAGACACAATCCACATACCAAATGATGTCCAACAAGAAGGAAGGAGTGGATCCTGGTTCTGGAAAGGCTCAAAGCATCAGTGTAAAGGAATACCAGAACAGAGAAATGGGAAATAGTGAATGGGGGAACATGGGGAGGGAAAAGGGCATGGGGGACCTTTGGGGGGCAGGGAACCAGAAAAAGGAAAATGAAAAGTAAATAGAGAATTTATCCAAAAAAATGTAAGAGCTAGAGAATGGCAAGGAATTCTGTAAAATACTGTCCTCTGGATGCATTGTGTAGATCTAAAACAGTAACCTGCTGAAACTGTAGTTACTTGCACAAGACGTGTAAAAGGTCAAGTCAATTAAGAATATCAGCATGGATGGCGAGAGATTACTGAGGTCCCACCCCTATCAGAGGAGCTATTGAAAATTGATGGATGCTAAAGGAGGGACAGTCAATTTTTATTAGAAATTTGGTGATTAGCCGGGCATGGTGGCATGCGCCTATAATCCCAGCACTTAGGAGGCAGAGGCAGGCGGATTTCTGAGTTTGAAGCCAGCCTGGTCTACAGAGTGAGTTCCAGGACAGCCAGGACTACACAGAGAAACCCTGTCTTGAAAAACAAACAAACAAACAAACAAAAATAAATTTGGTGATTGGTAAATTGCTAGAATGCCTTAGTAGATGATCTCACATTCATGTGCACATAGGTAGCACTAATTAGACTCTGGGGTTAAAAATAATGATGAAACTAAGTTAAAATGAGAAATGGTATGTAGAAAAATGAGTTTAAGAGGGATGGCATGGGGGATTGAGGAGGATAGGAGATGGATACGATCAAGATACATGTTTTAAAATTTCAAAGGACACATAATTATGTTTAAAATGCCCCGTGGTTAATCTACTTCTAAATAAGCAGCTACACAAAGAGGCATAACCCACCCACCCCCACTTTTGATGATATTTTTGTATGCAAAACACAATCAACAATAAACTGTAATAAATAGATGCTAGAAAATTACACCAGGGGACATACATATACTAAAACAAATTTATCTGAAACTCAAACATTCTTAAGTTTCTTACACTGTATACGCTTGACCTGACAACTCCATTACAGTTTCATAAAACCAGCAATAAGCTAAGCTTTTTTAGAACTTAAGGTTTGTTTAGGGACATTTCCATCTTTTTCTAAATAGCTCTTTCATCTCCAGCTAGATGGCCTTTTTTTTTTTCTTGAGCTGATAATGTTGGTTTTATTTTTCTCCCTTTTAGCTTTCCATTGTTCAGGACCCTGTCTATGCTACTACCCTCGTTTCTTAGCTAAATCTCTCGGAGACATGTACACAGGCATGCCCAGGTATGTGTTGTCCACTTAGTTCTAATCCCATTCAAGTGAATAAGGAGGATTATTAACCACAGTATTAGACAAATCATATGCATTTGACATATAAGGGAGGCCTGTGACTATCTTGGAAATTGGGTGCCAGCAGAAACACAGCAGTTTAGATTTTTCAGAATTATTATAAAAAGAGAAGCTGGCTTCATCTCAGGTCAAAAAGAATATGACTAACATTTGTTTCAATGTTGTCTTAACTATTTCCCAACTCTGGGCTAATCAATCAAACCTTCATCAGTATGAGGAAAACAGGCACATCTCAGGAGTCAATTCCTTCTTGGGTTTGGTCACATAGATAAGAGTGAAATCAATGCCCACAGGTCTGACTGATTTTTTTCCTGTGTTTTGTCTAATTTATTAATCATTTTGTCTGATACTTGCAGCAAAGGTCTCATTAGTTATAGAGTTCTCAACACTTGAAATTCCTTTCTTTTTGTTTTTGTTTTCTTTTTTATTGGATATTTTCTTTATTTACATTTCAGATGCTATCCCCTTTCCCAGTTTCCCCTTCCTACAAATCCCCATTCTATCCCCCTCCCCCTGTTTCTATGAGGGTGTTTCCTCACCCACTCACCCACTCCCACCTTTCCACCCTCAAATTCTCATACATTGGGGCATTGAGCCTTCACAGGACCAAGGGTCTCTCCTCTCATCGATGCCCAACATGCCCATCCTCTGCTACATATGTAGCTGGAGCCATGGGTCCCTCCATGTGTACTCCTTGGTTGGTGATTTAGCCCCTGGGAGCTCTGGGTGGGGGCTTGTTTGATGTAGTTGTTCTTCCTATGGGGTTACAAACTTTTTCAGCTCTGGCAGTTCCTTCTCTAACTCCTCCATTGAGTAGAGTACTGTGCTCAGTCCAATGGTTGGCTGTGAGCATCCATCTCTGTATTTTCCAGGCTCTGGCAGAGCCTATCAAGGGACAGCTACATCAGGCTCCTGTCAGCATGCACTTCTTGGCATTCATGATTCTGGGTTTGGTAACTGTATATGGGATAGATTCCTAGTTGGGGCAGTCTCTGGGTAGCCTTTCCTTCAGTCTCTGCTCCATACTTTGCCTCTATATTTCCTCCTGTTAGTATTTTGTTCCCCTTTCTTAGAAAGACCAAATCACCCACACTTTGGATGACCTTCTTCTTGGGATTCATGTCATTTGTGAATTATATCTTGGGAATTCCCAGCTTTTGGTTAATATCCACTTATCAGTGAGTGCATTCCATGTGTGTTCATTTGTGATTGGGCTATGTCACTCAGGATAATATTTTCTAGTTTCATCCATTTGCCTAAGAATTTCACTAAGTCACTATTTTTAATAGCTGAGTAGTACTCCATTACATAAATGTATCACGTTTTCTATTTCCATTCCTCTGTTGAGGGACATCTGGGTTCTTTCAAGCTTCTGGCTATTATAAATAAGGCTGTGTCCTGGTTATATGTTGAAGAAAATTTTGGATATATGCCCAGGAGTGGTATAGCTGGGTCCTTAAGTAATATTGTGTCCAGTTTTCTGAGGAACCACCAGACTGATTGCCAGAGTGGTTTTACCAGCTTGCAATCCCACCAACAGTGGAGGAGTATTCCTCTTTTGCCACATCCTCGCCACCATCTGCTGTCACATGAGTTTTTGATCTTAGCCAATCTGACTGTTGTGAGGTAGAGGAAAACTACATCTTAGAAAAAGCAAGAAAGTAATCTTTTTTCCACAAAAGAAGATAGCCACACAAACATAATTCTACCTCCAACAGCAAAAATAACAGGAAGAAACAATCACTTTTCCTTAATATCTTTTAACATCAATGGACTCAATTCCCCAATAAAAAGACATAGACTAACAGACTGGATACATAAACAGGACCCAACATTTTGCTGCACAAAGACACAGTCACAAAGACAGATACTACCTCAGAGTAAAAGGCTGAAAAATACTTTGCCAGCAAATGGTCCCAAGAAACAAGCTGGAGTAGCCAAACTAATATTGAATTAAATTGACTTTCAACCAAAAGTTGTCAAAAAAGATAAGGAAGGGACCTCTGAAAATCTATACTCCAAATGCAAGAGCACCCATATTCATAAAAGAAACTTTACTAAAGCTAAATTACTCATTGCACCTCACACAATAATAGCGGGTGACTTTAACACTACACTCTCATCAATGGACAGATCATGGAAACAAAATCTAAACAGAGACACAGTGAAACTAACAGAAGTTAGGAACAAATGAATTTAACAGATATCTTTGGGACATTTCATCCTAAAACAAAAGAATATACCTTCTTCTCAACACCTCACGGTACCTTCTCCAAAACTGACTATACAATAGGTCACAAAACAACAGATACAAGAAGAATGAAATAATACTATGCATTCTATCAGATCACTACAGACTAAGGCTGGTCTTTAATAACAACAAAAGCAACATAAAGCTCACATAAAGAAGGAAATAAACAATGTTCAATAATAACTTGGTCAAGGAAGAAATAAAGAAATAAATTGAAGACTTTTTAGAATTTAATGAAAATGAAGGCCCCTCAGAGATGGTCTTTTCTCTGTGCTGCTTGGAGCAGTCCCATTCACTTGGGCTTGAAACCCTGAGAAGCCTTTATTGCCTGTGCCAGACAAGAGGTTGAATGCTTCCTCTCTAATGTAACCAACTACCACTAATAATAAAAGTAGTTAAGGCTCAATTTCTGGCTTCCTTGGGTGAGGCTCCTGACAACCTTTAATGGATCCTCAACCAATTGTCGATGCCTAGACTTCATCAGTATGAGACAGAATATGACTTGCAACAGTAGTCAGTACCTCTTCTCATCCACCTCCCTGTTATTCCTACAAAGCTATACTCTAGATGATTAAGAAAATAAATACTACTTGCAAAAGCTCTATCTGTTCTTCAGAGCCTTTCCCTTTAGCCTCGTAGGTAGTACTCCCTTATCTGCCTCTAGACCTAAAACATCCAGCCACAGAAGAAGGAGTTCCTACTGATTTGCATCAAAATTATCCACCCTGCAGACCAATTGTTCAGGGGCCTCTCCTTTGCTCTTCAGTTGCAATTGCTGCTGGCTTTGCTTATAGGCAGCACTGAGCATTAACTCACTGGGAAAAGTTTCAATCAAAGAACCTCAGAGGGGAACAAACTTTGGCAAGATTTTTACATTTGGGTTTTGTTTGTTTGTTTAATATGATGAAAAATCAGAAATTGAGGAGATGGTTAGAGGGGGAGTGATTAGCAGCCAGCTTGCTAACTAACTATCTCTGGCCCTCCTGTTGCTCTGTACTCTGTCTGTACAACCTGTCTCTACAACCTACATCTCCCAAACTTCCATACCACAGTGACCTAGTTTAGTTCAGCTCTATCACCCTCAAGGAGTGAAGGACAATCACAAGAGAGGCCATACGGGTCAGAGCTGCATTGCCAAGGCTACAAAACAAGCTCCTTTGTCTGACTGACACCTAGATGAATCTTACTCATTCTCCTTTATCATTAGGAAAGATAATTCTTTTTACAAAGACCAAAAATGGAATCCACAGAGATCAAATCAAATTGAGAAAAGGGCTTTTTTAAAGCCTTTTGCTTACTTTTGAAATAATTTGTCATATTTTAGTTTATTTATGTTTCTTTCTCATTTATTTGATGATAAAGAAGTGGATGCATTTTCAAGCTCACATATCAAACTCATCTAGGTAGACTTCATCTGATGTCACAGACTGAAAATAAATGTCATATCCATAAACCTTATTATCCTCTACTATTTTATCATGCCATCGGGTGACTCTGTGAACTTTCAGTCATGTTCGTTAAGGCTCAGAAAGCCTTAGTCCAGCTGACCATGAAATTAAATACATTTGTAGCTGACCTCTGAGGACAGACCAGTGACAGACATGAACAGTCCTTTTAACTCCACAAGGACACGGGAACACAGAGAGCCAACGTTTCTACCTTCAGCATTGAGTGGAGTGATGCTCTAGCAAGTTCACTAGGGGAATGTTAACTCAATATTTCTTCTTAGAGACCAAAATAGAAATTTTATTGTCTTTTGGAGTTCAAGATAATTCTATAATGATGTGACATTTCACAGCCACAAAAAAGTACATGCACCTTCCTTTGACATACAAACAAAATCATAAAATATTCAACTAAATGTACAAGTTAGTACCAAACTCAAACAATATAATACATGTTTTACCATATATACACAGCAATATCACACATCCCCACACAACTACATGCACACATACTCATGTGTGCACATGTACATGTGTGTGTGTATATATATCCATATATACTAGTACATAAATATACACATGAATGCCAATCTTTAACAAACCAATACATGCCTTATCAGGCATTCACAGAAATAACCCATAAACATATATACACTAATAAATATAAATAAGTAAATATATATACTAATATAAATGAATGTGAAAATTAATAAAAAGCTTTAACAAATACATGTTTGGCATTTTTGTCATATATACACATAAATATTGTGATGTATATACATATACTAACTATGCACTAATGTACACACATACACTAAAAGCTCTGAGAGAAGTAGCTGACTGGAGTATTAGAGTTTACTACATATACCTAAATTTATAAATAAAGACACTTTAATCAAAACAATTCATGATTCATAAGATATTCCAATATATGATGTGTTATATCTGTATCTGTATATATATATATATATATATATATATATATATTTATATTTATATACAGATCCTATGTGGGTATGTACAAATGTACATTATACAGGGAAATACATCACAGACAGAGAAGGAGAGAGAGAGAGAGAGAGAGAGAGAGAGAGAGAGAAATACTGTATCAACTAAAGTACATGTCAATGAGATAATAGAAATACTTCTTAGAACACTAGATACCTGAATCCTAGCTAAAATCAAATCATGTTTGTTAGCTTTTTCCCTTTGCTGTGACAATATCTGACAGAAGTAATTTAAAGTGTAACAAACTTCTGCTTTGGCTTGTGGTTGAAGCAACTACAGACCATAATGGCTGAACCATCTCAGTTGCTCACAATGGAAATTCCTCACATGTTGTTGACTATGAAGCAGAGATGACCTAGAAGACTGACCTGTTCTCAAGGATCACCCAGATAGTCAGTATCTGCTGGCAAGGCTCCATGTCCCCAAAGTTCCACAACCTTTAAAAGCAGTGCTACCAAATGGGTACCAAGAATTCAAAAGTAAAAGCATTTGGTTGACATATTATATTCATATCCTAACAAATGCTACTTTGGATTGCTGAGCTTTTTGAGAATATGTGGCCTTTATGAATGGTGAGGTCCTCTAGTATAGAACAACAAGATTGGACAGGACAAAATAGTCACCAGCAAAAATCAAACACAGGATGGAGAATGTGGCAGAAACTTGATGGAGAGAAGAGCTGGAAGAAAGCTGACATTGACGAATTCCATGGCAGTCTAAGGAACTATCAGAACCTACACTTGGGACTCTTAATGGGCTGGGCAGACCCTGTGTGCTGCTCAGATATACTAACCCTTCTGATCGCCAACCAGGTCTCTCATGTACTCAGGCCTTGAGTAAGAACCAGGAATAAAGCCAGGTAACAGACACCTGCCTTCCAGATAAAGTCTAGAATGGAGCAAAATGAACAAGACACAAGAAGAATGAGCCAGAGGTTGGCAGTGCACAAGGACAGGAATCTGAAATCCCTGGAAAAGACAAAATGACTTGCTGCTAGTATGAGGTATAGCCTGAGCTTGCTGGTGGTCTGGGCATACAAAGTGTGCATAGCCATTCTGTATGTTTCAGCATTCCTGGATGGTGGCAAAGGAATTCAACAAACCAGTATTGAACTCTAAGGTTGAAAGCCCTTTTGAGGGTTACCTGAAAGGAGTCATACTCTTGGTGCTCCCAGAAAAGCAACCAATATGATTTAAAAGACAACAGCCTTAGAAAGAGACCTGCTGGTAGTAGAAGGAAAGTTCTTCCTGAAACCACAGAGGGGGCTGAGGCCAAGGAACCATGTAATACGTGTTAAACCATGCCAGGCATGTGGAGCTCCAAATACATATTTATCTATCTCTAGTTATCACCTACCACCTCATAAAATCAGAATTAGTTGTGTTCCACTAAACCAAAGGTAGGGCAAAATGCCATATGTCCCAGATAGTAAGAAAGGAATGAGGTTGACATACTTACATGCAGCACTTCTGATCACTTGCAGATACAGTAAGGGTTCCCATTCTTACCACATGATAAAAAGCTGAAAGTAAGTAACTTGAATCATCTAATGCAAGGAAGATGGCAGACCTACCTTTTGCATGGTGAGAACTTAGACACTAGAGTATGTTCTCTTCTTAACTCCAGTGCTTACTTCTGTTATTTTCATGTGATCTGTCTTTCCAGGAGGGGATGGCAGTTTTCAACACTCTCAACTCCAATCTCATTAGCTTAATATCACCATGAAATATTAAAATCCTTTTCTAACATACCCACAATGGTCCGTTGATTGACATTTGAGACTCTGCCATTCTGTATTACTGACATTATCAATATCAATGTCCTTACGCCAATCAAACAAATCCATCCCTCTCATTAAAGCATCTATGCATATACCATAGTGTTTTTAGAAATGAAGAGAACTGTGCCTAGAATAATCTGGATTAGATAATCACCCTCAAAGGGGCATAATGTGGAATGAACAGTGTGATTAATTCCCAATCCTATATCCAGGGCTGAATAACAAAGAGTTGACTAAATAATCCAGGTATATCACACATGCTGTATAGTGGATACAACACAAAATTCCCTCTGATGTCATATTTCTGTTTTCCCCCTTAATAAAAATTAGAAAGCATCATTGCAAGGACCCTGTGGTGGTTTGAATGACAATGCCTCCCATAGTCTTGTAGGGAATGGCATTATTGAAGATTGTGGCCTTGTTGAAGGATATGTGTCACAGGGGGATGGGCTTTCAAGGTTCATAAGCTCAAGCCAGGCCCAGTGTTACTCTCTTCCTGCTGTCTACCAATTTGGATGTAGAATTCTCAGCAATCTCTCCAGCACCATGTCTGCCTGTTTGCTACCATGCTTCCCACGATGATGATAATGGACTAAACCTCTGGACTATAAACCAATACCAATTACATTTTTTTCTTTATAAGAATTTGTCATGGTCATAGTGACGCTTCACAGCAATAGAGACCCTAAATAAGACAGGGACCAAACAATTAGATAGGAAGAGCTGCCAATCTTCCTTTTGGAACAGTTTTTTCTCAAACTATAGGAAGGAACAGGAACACAGTTGCAGAACAGCACAAAGAGAATTCTGAAAACCAGGTAACTGTGTTGGCATCTTAGCAGCT
This sequence comes from Apodemus agrarius, assembly GCA_964023405.1. Classification (NCBI taxonomy): domain Eukaryota; kingdom Metazoa; phylum Chordata; class Mammalia; order Rodentia; family Muridae; genus Apodemus; species Apodemus agrarius. The sequence continues at coordinate 141,808,119 of OZ030006.1, forward strand.
GATCTTGTTTGCATTTCTAAATTAAGTTTTTAATATTCACACGGTTGGAGGTGATTTTTGTTTTTGGCATTTGACTTTTGTCTCAGACACAAAATGTCATGGTATTTTTTAAAGTGCATAGATCAGAAGCCAATGAAAAGGAACTGCCTTCTGGCTTTAAAAGCACCAGCACACACTCATGCAGAGATGAGAAATCATGGAAAAACCCAAAAGTTCTTTGAGACTTTCCAACAGGGACTGAACCTTGCTTTTCCTGCTATGAACTTCCAAATGCTTTAGCAGTGCCTACATTTTGAATAACACTGGAAATGTACTTTCCAATGTTTACAATATCAGAACAGTTGCAAATACGTAGTCAGGAGAAGAGGCGATTTCTATAGGTCTCACAAACATTAAGTATATGCTCAATAAATCCTATTCAAGCAAGTGAGGTAGTACAAGCTGCTAACTCGAGTACTTAGGATGCTACGGTAGAAGTTTGAGGCCAACCTGAGCTATATAGTAAGACCCTGCCTCAAAAATCTAGAAAGCAAATACAATCAAAGGTTATATTTGTTTGTTTTCTGGATGCCAAAGTGGATTGAAGTTAGAAAGACGATGAGTATTGTCACTGTATGACCACAGGCGTGACAGCCCTCAGCAGCACAGGGCACTGCCCTTCTCAGGGACTGGTTCTTCTACCACATATCTGCATGTTCACTTTCCTCCTTCCTTCCTTAACACTCTGAGTTATGCAAAGACAGAAGTCGTTTGTTTCCTACCAGTGAAATGATGCTACTGACATGTCACATTTGCCAAATGTTTATCATGTCCTAGGATCCACATTGAACAGTTTTAATGAACTAGTTCTTCATGTGATCATGCCATACTTGAGAACAGCATGTTGGTATCTTGATCATCTTTGGTGGCTGCTACAGACCTTGTACAATGAGGGCATGAGCATCCCTCTCTCCCTCAGCTCACCTCTTCTTGAACCTTTGCCACGCACTGCTCTTGATACAGATAAATGAGATCACATTCACTTTGTGTTTTCTTCCTTCTACATTGTATAATGCATGAAAGAGGGCTTCTTTTTGTGTCTCTGTGACTGGGCCATAGGGGTTCCCTGATACTTTCAGAGTGTCATTCTTCCCTGGTTTCTAGGAGGGTTTTTCTAGAGATTAAAGTATGAAGCAGAATATTGAGTCTAGCAGATTGGCCTTCCTAACCTGGATGTACCTTGCTCAGTCCACTGAGAGCTTAGAGAGCCCAAAATGCCACCAAGAGACAATGTACTCTGTCTACTTTCTACCTTTAGACTAGTACTCTGGCTCCCCTTATTCTTGGGCTTTCATAATTAGACTAAATCTACATCAATGATTCTCTTGGATTTCCAGCTTTTTTTTAATTTTTATTTTCTATAGTCTTTGTTTACATTCCAAAGGCTTTCCCCTTTCCCAGTTCCCCCCCCACCATATGTACCATAATTCCTCTCCCCCCCAACTATTCCCCAATCATCCCCCCCACGATTTCTCTGTTCTGGGTCTATTTCCAGCTTTTTAAATATCAGATATGGGAGTCCTTGGACTCTATGTTCCCTTATCCCATAACCCTAAAGTCTCTCTCTCTCTCTCTCTCTCTCTCTCTCTCTCTCTCTCTCTCTCTCTCTCTCTCTCTCTCTCTTCCCTCCCTCCTTCCCTCCCTCTCTTTCTCTCCCTCCATCTCCTTCCCCCTCTCTCTTAAAAATGGCTCTATGATTAAGAGTACTTACTGCTCTGGCAAAGGGTTTACATTTGGTTCTTAGCACCAATGTTGGTGACTCATTAATACCCATAACTATTTCCAGGGCATCTGGTGCTCTCATCTGGCCTTCACAGGTGTGAAGTACCACTGATGCAGATACATCCACACAGGCACACACATAAAATGAATAAATAACTCTTACAAAAAGTAATTGCACTTCTAAAAAGGAGCACACACACACACACACACACACACACACACACACACACATCTTTCTACATATGCATATGCATTCTCTGAAAAATTCTCCTATGCTATATCCATATGTCTGCTGCTTTGGAAAGTTTTTCTTTAAAAGACAGTTTGTGTGCTATCATCTTATTTAAAATGACCTTTTCCTAAATGTCTTCACCTTTACTTATCCTGTATATTCTCTTATCATGTTTTCTTTTCCCTCCAAATTTTTATAATATCCGGTTGTTGTACCAACTTCCTGGAGCCTTGAATTACTGTTTTGAATTAATTATATTCAGCTCCCAACTTTCACCTTTGCTGTAAACATTGCTCCTTTTCAACTATTTTCTGGGGATTATGCTTTTTGTCCTTGATTCTCTCCATGTTGGTCAGACCAGGGAGCATTAGGTTAAGTGGCCCACAGCTTCAGTGACTTGAAACTACAGGTTCATTTCTCATTCCAGGTCAGTGTCTATTTCAGAGTGGTTGTCGCAGCCCTTTTTTCATCTTCAGAGGAGGTCTCAGGCTATTTTGAAGCCTACTGCATGGCAGAGATAGTGTGAACTTAGCCATTGTTTTTTCACTGCTGGAAAAATAATTCCACTTAACTACAGACATGTTTAACTTACATGTACACTTTACCGACCCGAGGGAGTCACATAACTAAGCGTAATTATTTCAAGAAGGGCAGATGAGAACAATCCTGCCAGTGAAGGAGATAAAAGGATGCTGGTGCAAAGCCTTGCTCCCGTTCACTTTTATTTTCTTGAAGCATAGTCTCAAATAATTTTCTAAAGAAAGGTGTGTGGTAAACTGATGCTCAAGCTCTTGTGTGTCTGTAAATTCTCATGGATTCCTGCTTGTGAAGAAATAGAAGTAGCTAGAAGACCTATGTATGTCTTCAGACCACATTCTAATCCACGAGAGGAACTGAATGAGAATGGGAGTAAGTCTTGGAAAACTCTGGCCATTTGTTATCTCAAATGATCTAAAGATAGAACCAATATTCAAACCTCTCTTTAGTTGCTGAGAAGCAAATTTAAATATTTTTACACTGAAGATCAGTAGAGAGGAAGATGTTAGAGTTGAATTCTCCAAGTTTTCATATGTTGGAATATTCAATAATATGCCCTGAGAGTCGTCCTTTGATTTTCACATGTGAGCCATGGCATGAGCATGTGCATGTGCATGTATGTGTAAGAAAATCTTACAAATGTTGCTTCTCCCGTGTAAAGATGTCATCACTCTTATACTCAGACAAGTGTACCAGTTCCCAGATATAACAGGATAAAATATTGATGACATATATCAGCTGTGTCTGTGCCTTTCCAGAAGGATGTGTATCTCATTAAAGGATGTGTATCTCGTTGGTTCATTTGATTCCAATAAGTTAACACTTCCTTGAAGAACACGGGTGGTTACTACATTGAGAAAGCCATTGTTGAATGACAGGCCTTGCCAGAGCTTCTTACGGCACACAGATGAGCAAGAACATCCACAACACAAATGCTTTCCTCCCTCATGTCTTTCTTAGTCTTCTAAAATTCTGAAATCCATAAGTCTTACATTTGTCAAACATTTGTATGGGCTGGATCCATGTTTTACTGACTGGGCAATGTTTCTTTAAAGCTCAAAGTTGCAGAAAGGATTAGAGCCAGGGCTGGAACAGACTTCTATTCTTGAGGTCCGGTGCCCTTCTCCAGCACTGCTGCCAGCTCTGAGTGTGGAGGCCATGTGTAGACCATCAGTGCAAGTCTCTACAGCATCTAAACCTCACCTTCCTCAAGTGATGGAGTGATTTACAAATCCAGTCTCATCAGTTCCAACATCCTGAACATAGCCATCAGCGGGGAAACACACACACACACACACACACACACACACACACACACACACAGGACGAACCTGAGTGCAGCAGGCCTTCTCATTCAGAAGTTTGGAAAAAAGAAAAAGAAAGAAAGCAAAAGAAAACACCATTCTTGTTTGTTTCTGTAGCTGTATCGCCCTCCAGTGGAATAAACTGGCAGGGATTTACTGAGGGAGTGGATCAGTCACACACAAACTCCAGTATTTCTGAGGATGCAGAAGCCCTTATTAAAATGCTGGGTAACATTATCATGGTAAAATTTTCCATCCTATTTAAACCTTGTTTTATTTTTTGTCATTTTGTTCTAAATTGTGAATATTTCTGATACTTCAAAGGCAACCACCCTGGTATAACTTACACTAGAAGAGAAAGGGAGAGGAAAGGTGGTCCTCAGGCACACCTGAACACATGCATGCACACTTGCTTGCACACACATGGTATGGGGGAGAGAGAAGACTGACCAGTTGGATCTGGCTGCAAATATGTAAGACTCTATAAGACTACAAATGCCCAGGAAAAATCTGAACTGTAAGAATGTTTTGCACAACAGGCTAAATGTTTGCTAGATTTCTAAAATGAATTTAAATGCAAACTTAGGTTCTGGGCATTGAATCCAAGTCCATACTCTTGCAAAGCAAGCACTTTACTGACTGAGCTACCTCTCTGGGTCCTGCCTTTGAGTGAATTTTTACTCTCCAGACGCCTACCACATCATAATGACTGCCTGGTTCCTCCAAGGCTGACTTAAGCCAGAACCTTCCATTCATTTAGCTCATTTTGTAAGAGATCTACAGATACAGTAATAGAATGGGGACAGGGAGGCAAGGAGATAAATAGAAAAAAAAAAGGTATACCCATTATAGATTGAGTGTGTCTCCCAAAATTCATATGTTAATGTTCCTAACTACAATGAATATATTTGAAGATGGAACTAAAGAGACAACTGAGGCATGAGCAGGCTCTGCTTCAATCTGACTGCCAGCATCATATCAGGACTCACACACACACACACACACACACACACACACACACACACACCATGGAGATAGGGGGATATAGCCAGCTACAAATTAAAAACAGAGGCTCAGAAGAAAGTGACCTTCCCAACACTTTGGTCTCAGACTTCTAGTTCCTAGGACTGTGAGAAAATCAATTTCTCTTCTTGAAGCCATCAGTCGGTAGAGTCTTGTTAAAACAGCCCCAAGCAATTCAAGAGTTCCTGGACGATTGGTGCTAACTCCTGCAAGGGGCCTGATGGGAAACTTCATGGAACATACATCAGAACTCCACTGCCATTAAAAGCAGGGGATGGCCGGGCGTGGTGGCGCACGCCTTTAATCCCAGCACTTGGGAGGCAGAGGCAGGCGGATTTCTGAGTTCGAGGCCAGCCTGGTCTACAGAGTGAGTTCCAGGACAGCCAGGACTACACAGAGAAACCATGTCTCGAAAAACCAAAAAAAAAAAAAAAAAAAAAAAAAAGCAGGGGATGTGTCAGGTGTCGTGGGACGGCACTCCGTTAGCTGAGGACTGTGCCCAGGGACATAGGCTCCTTCTACTTTCTGACTATCCTATAAATTGTGGGATTCTGGGATGAGGAGAATCATTGAATTCTGGGTCTGTCTATCTTTCTTGCAAGTAACCCGAGACAGGCCAAGCAGATCTTGATACAGGCTGAGTGTCAGCTGTTCTTGCTATACACGTCTCCCACGACTGTTTGCTCTGCAAAGATATATCAATCACTGAGCTGCAAAAATAACTACCACAGAAGCAAGCCTCTATGTGAACATCTGTGCCCCATTCAGGAACAGGTCTTTCCTTTCTGGTCTTCTGACTTTAGGCCAAGTGGCATTGCCAGGGAACAGTTCTCTGACCACACAAGCTATTCCTACCTGCAGACCTTCAATGTGCTAGAAAGACATTCTCAGCCTACCATCTCATACTCTCCCTCTGCCCACGCAGTGAAGCAAATAGCACTAAACCTCCCGGGACTTTGCTCACATGGCTTCTTATGGGATGATTTATGCACATCCACTTGGTGCATCTGAATCCTAATGAGAGCGTGGTGCTCACAGCAGCTGCACAAAACAAGGTGCACGCCGGTGATTGCTTTACTTTATTTTTATTGACTGATTTGTCATCTGCCCTTTTAATGGAGTTCATTGTTTCTCCAGTAATGGAGAGAAGCTGAGACTGCCGTACTTGCATTGTAGTGTCTCTGTGAACTAACTGGAAGGTGTGCCTTAGACACATTATCAAAGGAGGTGCCCCAAATAGGTGGCACAATGCAGCACAGTCAATCCAACCTGAGCACTCTGAAAACCTGGAAAGGCAGAGGCCACAGCGTGGGCTAGTTGCAAGGGGTGAGGGAGTGTCACAGCCACACCAGGACACGGGTCTGTAGATTCCATGCTCAAGGTCCTTTAATTTCCAGGTACCACACGAGAGCAGTAGCTTCCACTTCACATGCAATACAGCACAGAATGGCTCTGCCCAAAAGGCAATGGATCATGTCACCTTCTGAGGAAATTCTCAAGAGAGGTTGACCCCACCTTAGAGTGACCATTCTCTCTCTTAATTGAAATTGTTTGACTATTGAAGTAACAGTGGTTCTCATCCGCCACTGTGCCATTACGTTTCTTGCTGTTTGATGGGAAAAAAAATGATGTGATAGTGAACTCCGGGGACTTATTTCTCCTCTCAGAAAGAATCTTTTTCCTGGACTGCATTATCTCAGTGGAGCAGCAGTTGCCTGGCATGAGCAAGGTCCCCAGAGTACCAGCCCCTAGAACTGCAAAAAGAAATGACTCTATTGGCCCGATTTCATAGGTTTGTTTCGGATTTGGCTGTGGATGGTTATGCCTGTAATTATGCCTTCAGCACTTCTCAAAGTTTAGGGAGAAGAAAAGACAACAGGAAATGAGTGATTCAAGACACTATAGGCTTTTCTATTGGGCTGAATGCTTCAGAGGGAGAGAGGTCTGAAGTAGAAGAACCAGGGCCCACCATCTGATTATAAGCCAGTCACAAGGAGGAGGCCATAAAAATGGTTGAGAAGTTTCTGTTTGGGACACATAACTTGCCACTGCACAGACAATCAGTGACTAGTGAGATAACCATTCCCATGGTTCTTTGGGACAGGGAAGGCAGGAACCTAGAGAAACAGTTTTTGTTAATCCTAGAAACCAAGTTACTATATTTAGAGGAATTGTTAATGTCTGAACAACATGGAGACACTTTACAAAGTGGTGTACCACTAGCTAACAGCCCCTGCTTTTCCCTCTGCTTGTATTCCACCTCATACAGAAGACTGGGCAGTCCTGTAAAATTACATAAGAACTCATGTCACTTCATTCTAAGACTCTCCTGGGGGCTTCTGGTCACAGTGACAGGAGGGGTGTAAATCATAACCAGATCCCCTTCACCTCATACCTCAATCATGATTGTCCTTTCTCATCACCTGCTTCCACCCTACAAACCTCCTGACAATATTTTTACCATTCATACCATACTTGGTTTTATGGAGAATTGAGGTAGAAGCTAGACCAGCATCTCTGTCTCTATCTTTCTGACTCTCTGTCACTCTCTATGTCTTTCTTTCTTTTTTTTTCTTTTTCTTTCTTTCTTTGGAATGTAAACAAAAAATATAGAAAAAAAACAGCACCATCAAATGGTGATCAAGGACTCAAACATCTGATCCTGTAGGGGACATTTTCATTCAAACCACTGCAGATTTGACCCAAGGAAAGGGCTAAAATCTAGTAAAAGGGACCTAACCAGGCTGATGACCACTGCAGAACCTGGGGTTCAGTACTACTGGAGACTGTGGATGTCTCTCTACATCTCATCTCATCTCATCAACCTCCTGAAGCCTCAGGGAGAACAGAAAGAACAAAAGAATTTCTAATATGGATCCTGATGCTTAATACTTGGATTTATGGAGAACTGAGGTAGAAGCCAGACCAGCATTGTGCTCAAACAAGCAATCCACCTCTGAGCCACAGGCTCAATCCTAGTAGCTACTTTTATATGTCAACTTGTCTGAGACATCTAGATGACAGTAGGAAGGTTTTGTTCATTTGTTTTAAAGTTGAAGTTAACATAAAAACTGTTCTTGCAATGTACAACACACACACACACACACACACACACACACACACACAAAATATATCTATTGGCTCATGAATCATGAAAACCATCGCTGTGTACTATGATACGTGGTTCTACTTACCTATGTCTGATTAAGATAGTGGTTAAATATGTTATGAAGATCAATCTTCAATGTCAATCAACAATGTTGTACGTAGAATAACCTAGCACATATACTTCTGGCCCTAGCATGCATATATATATATATATATATATATATATATATATATATACATATATACTCTGCCTGTAGGAGTCTTCCTAGAAAGAAGAAAGAGATGATGTGGTTTGCACTCAGGTCCACAACTGAAAAAGAAGGAAAAAAGAAAAGGAGCCAGCTCAGCAACAGTAGTCATTTCTCTCTGCTCCCTAAGGAGACAATATGCTACTACTAGTAAACAATAAACCCTTGAGTGTTTATTTTTGAAAATTCATGTTCTGTGACTCCTAGACTTGGGAGTCCAACACATCTGATTCTTGTAACTGAAAGTCTTTGGCCCTCAAAACTCACCAGCTGCATCATGTTTCAAAAGTTTTCTTTGAAACTTAAAGCCAATATGTGTTCCTGGCAATGTGTTGAGCAGCCCTATCACGAATCGTGGGTTGCTTCATTACCTGGTATGACAATGGATCTCAAAACTATTTACTAAGAAAGACATACACAGACAGATAGGCAGAGAGGTAGAGAGGGAGGGAGGAAGGGAGAGAGAGAAGGAGGGAGAAAGATGGGTGGGGAGAAATTCAAATAAATCTGATATGCTAAGTCACTATCCACATAAACAAAGTACCAGGTAACATTTCACGGCTGACACACTAAAGCAGAACCTAATGATCTTTTATTATGATGCAATAACATTATAGAAAAAACAAAAATGAATGTCAAATAACTCCAAGGACAGCCATGTGGTGAAGCATCTTTCAACCATGTCCTCAGAACCGATCCATCTCACCTCCTGCTTACCCAAGGTTGTGTTATGATTTAAAACACAGTCATAAATTTTTCATCCCCACTTCACAAGGACCTGACTGATAGGACAGATTTACTTCCACAAAAAGACATGATAAAATCTGCGATGATTTTATCCCAGGCAGTATTAGCTAGCAATCACAAATAGTAAAGATAAATTATATTTATAGCCAATGCTCCTAAGCAATGCATCTCATTTTTTCTCTATCTTAGTGGAGTTTTATTTCTCAGTCCTAAAGATCATACGTATATGGAGGCAAACTAATCATTTATTGGTGACAATATTAACTATCTGTACTGATATTTGATATTTGAAACCAAAGTGTTAGGTGCTTTTACTCTGACAAACTCATGTAGATAACATATACTTCCCTTGGCAAATACTATCTGAAAAACAATTCTGAGACATTGTTTATGTGTGTATGCAGAAACTCTTTTATTCACTTTTCTATGAAATACCATAACCTTTCCCACAGAACACATTGCAACTGTTTGTCTTTGGGCTGGGAAGTTTTGTATTGGCCTTCGCCCAAAGCAATAATGAGCTGACATTTAGATGGAGTCAAATATCTCAGATGGGTTGTTTCATTTTGGTTTTGTTTTTTTTTTTTTAAAAAAATATCCAGGCTGATTGAACAACTTCAGATGGCCAAAAGAGAATGGCTGAAAACATTAAGGGGTTCTGAATTCACAGAATAGGATTTCAAAGGTCTGAATATGTGCATCTGGAAAAAGACTCAGATGGTCAAGTCAAATATAAAGCATAGAGGCAGACATCCTGTGGTCAGAAACTGATGGAAGTCTACTAAATTGCACCTGAGTCTGTCTCCTCATGCTGAACCAGAGAGACAGAAACCAGCCAATGGTCCTCTTAGGAAAAGTTCACATGCTCAAAACACTACACAAACCTTTTTATAGGTACAATATGGACAGACACTACTAACAGACAGCATATTTTATTTAGAAAAAAATAGTACTGGGGCACAGAAGAGATATGTCAATCAGTAAAATGGTGCTATCAAAAAGCATGAGCATATCAAATTTGAGTATGATACCCCAAAGCCTATATAAATAAGGCAGGTGTGGGAGCACATGCTTGCTATGCCAGTGCTGGGGAGCTGGAGATAGGCCAGGCGTGGGGTTTGCTGGCTAGCCATCCTAGCCCAGTTGGTGGCAATGGAAAATCCTACATTCAAAAATACCATGGAAAGAACCTGAGAAATGACCCAGGGCATGTGCACCTTTAATACAAATGAACCTGCACATATGCCAACACTTAAACACACCAAATAAGTAAGCAAATAAATAAAGAAAACAGTGTTGGAGCTGAGAAAGTGACATTCCCCATATTTGCACTTTGTTGAGCTGACAAATTTTAGAGGTGGCCTCAGATCAAGGTTCCTAGGGTGTTCTCTTTTCACTTCAAGACAATGTCATATGCAAAGAGAGGCTTTGGGCAAAATCTTCTCTTTGATCAGAGCAGATCTTTCAAAAGGGAAGCAAAATTCCCTTTGTGTGTCTTATTTGGACTTCAGTAACCAGAGAAGCCTGAACACATTTTGCAGGAAGAAAGGTTGAAGCCTCTCAACAAGCTTGGGCAGACTTTTCAAGCCAACCTTCCTGTCTTTTGGGGGCACAGAGACACATTTAAAAACTGCTATCTATTCTACTGTCCCAGTAGACATTTTCCTGTCTGTAGTACAGTCTCTCCAAGCTCACCTATTTCCCCTAAAACTCATAATCAGCTAAAAGTTGGGGGGTATGTAAGCTTCTGAATTATTTGGGGCTAACAAATAAATTGTTTTTGGCAGTGTCTTATCATAGCGTTAAGAGTTTGTGTAACCTTTTCAGTAATTCCTCTGGTTTTGATCAAGTCGTATTGGGGAGGCTTCAGTGCAAAAGAATGGCAATTCTCTGTGTGCCTGTATCAAATATGAGGCATTGCACCTCTTTGCTGTGATCAATTTATTTCTGAGTTAGGTTGATCATTTTGAAAAACTGAGTTTGAAACTACAATGGATCCCAACACAATTTTCTCAGGAAAAAAATACCCACAGAAAATGAGGAAATAGAAGTATTAAAGGGGAAGGGCCGAGATGATTATTTCTGCTCGGATCAGTCCAATCCTAGTCACTACAGAGCTCTTCAGTGGGAATAAGAGTAGAGCGCCACCTTACTTGAGACAGAGGAGCCCTTTGCATCCCTACAGAGCGCTATCTGCCACGTTTCTCTTGGAGAAGGTAGGCATGATGTATTTATTAAAAAGAAAAGTATCCTAGGGATTTGTGGGGCTAGAAATTGCATCTATCCAGGCAAGGTCTGCAAGAAAAGGATAGAGTTGTCAGTTGTCAGCAACTACCTTGGTCCTCATGAGAAGGGATATAGCAGTTGGTCAAATGGAACCTGAACGTGATCTCAACAGTACCTAAGATCATACACTGGTTGGCTCAGAATCAAGTTAGCCTTGCCATTCTCACCTCTTTTCCATGCACAAAGGCTGACTCTTATAGCACATCTACCTTCAGTCAGCCTCAAAACCTTGAGTATCATAAGTGAGAGAAACTACAAATGAGTTTAATAGTCATTGGTTATGTCATTCAGAAATTCTTTGTACAACCTAAAGGCTGTACATTTACACCAATGACAGAGTTTTACTTAACTCCTATTCTGCAGCTCTCTGGTTATACTGAAATGGTGCAACATGCTACTCTTATAAAGACCAGATTAAGTAAGTATTGAGCAGCCTTGGCACTTCTAGTCCAGGGAAGCGGGAGGGGATTGATTGGGAAACAGGGGGAGGGGAGATGGCTTATGGGACTTTCCGGGAAAGTCCCTTATCAGACCAGGAAAGGGGAAATCATTTAAATGTGAATAAAGAATATATCTAATAAAAGAACTACACTTAGTACTTCAAATAAAAAACAAACAAACCAAAACAAAACAAAACAAAAACAGGTAATGTGCCCTTGTGTGTAGCACAGAATACACACAAGAAATCAAGATCACAAGAGCAAGAGCTACACCATGTTCTGAGGGCATTTCAGAACAGTAGAGGTTATTAATGACACCAATGATTTTGTTAATGGTTTTATTCCTCAAAGATGGGGAAATCATTCAATTGACCTGCCTTTGTCATATGGTAGACCTTCAACTAGCAAAATGAACAGATGCATGACATAATAAGCCAGTCCTACACCTCAGTATGGTGTTTAATTGGCTCTAGAACAGACAGGATAGCAGGTGTCCCACTGGCTCCATCAGTGCACAGCTCCCTCACACTCAATGTATCAAGTCGCTGCTAGAAAATAAAGACTGACGTCTGTTCTGTTAGGACTGCATCAGGCAAAATAAGACCTAAATTAGATGGTTTCATTTAAGTAATACAGATAAAACAAATCCCTGGAGAATAAGGGAAGATGTCTGCCATGATATGGAATAATGTGGAAAGAGACATATTTAACATCCTGATACAAAATGTTTGGTTATTTTCAGTAACATGTGCATTCTGCAATGGAGACATTAATGTAATTTCAAATTTTTGTCTTTTGTCAGATTTAATCTTGATCCCAAATGAAGATTCACCAGCGCTTGCAGTACTTTTCCCTAAACTAAAGGGGAATTTATCTGTTTATGAGTAATGCCATTGACTAATTCTGCCTTTCCTTAGGGAAGTTCTTGTTTATGCCTGTGCTGCATTTGCCCCCTAAGTTCTCCCCCTAGATTTTTCAGTGCCAAAGAGATTTGTGGTCAAAAAATCATGATGACAGAAGCTACAGTAGACATATACCTTAGGGTTTGTATCCCTGCACAAAACATCATGACCAAGAAGCAAGTTTGGGGAGAAAAGGGTTTACTCAGCATATACTTCTACATTGCTGTTCATCACCCAAGGAATTCAGGACAGGAAGTCACACAGGACAGGAACTTGGAGGTAGGAGCTGGTGCAGAGGCCATGGAGTGCTTCTGCTTACTGGATGCTTCCTCTGGCTTGCTCAGCTTGTTTTCTTATAGAACCCAGGAATGGCACCACCCACAATGGGCTGGGCCTCCCCCATGATTACGAATTGAGAAAATTCTTACAGCTGAGTCTCATGGAGGCATTGCCTCAAGGGAGGCTCCTTTCTCTGTGATAACTCCAGCTTATGTCAAGTTGACATATAAAACCAGCCAGTACAACACATGAAGGAAAAGAAAGACAATCTCTACTAGTAACTATGGAACAGACAAAGAATATAGGCCTGGATGCAAATCACCAAAAGCAGAGAATAATGTGGATAAATTTAGGAGCTAAGATACTGTTAAGAGATAACAATAGCAAAGAACAAAAACCAGGAACACAGAATTCAGTATTATTCAAGAATATATAGAAATTGCACAGTTGCATCCTGGATAGGATGGGTCTTGGCACAAGAAACTAATACAGACTGTAGTATCTCCCCTCCCCCATTGCTTGGGTTGTAGTGGAGTGAGCACTACATCCCAAAGTAGCTTCATCTCTACTTTCTGGCATGAAAGGCACTTACCTTCATAATAAAATGGTAGGGGCTGGAGAGAGGGCTCAAGTAGTTAAGAACAGGTACTGATCTTGCAGAAGAATTGTGTCATGTCCCCCAACCACCTGTGACTCCATCTCCAAGGGATTGGATGCTCTCTTCTGGCCTCTGTGGGAAGACGCATTTAGGTGCATCCATCTATCCATCTCTCTCTCTCTCTCTCTCTCTCTCTCTCTCTCTCTCTCTCTCTCTCTCTCTCTCTCTCTCTCTCTCTCTCTCTCTCTCTCTCTCTCACACACACACACACACACACATAATACATGCTTAGAAGTAAAATAATATATATTTAAAAAGTAAGATGACGACTTAAAATTAAATCCCTTGGGAGACCATTTTGGGTTTTTCTGCTTCAGCTTAGCAACAGCTGTGCTTCTGTAGAAAGAGATTTCAGATGTCATTTGAGGACCCATTTGTTGCCAACTCTTGCCTGTGTCATCTGGACTAGAGACACTGTATATGAGGTTGCCTCAAGACAGTTGATATGTCATATTGTCTGGGCTTAGCTTGGAGTAGTCAGGTGTCCAGAGCTACTTCAATCAGAGTGAAGGTTAGAATTTCACCCAGAGTTCTACTAAATTGTTCACTCTCCTGCAATACTTTAACCTGGAAGGTTAGAGACTGATGCTGCTCCGTGCATTTCTAGACTGTAGATAAAGAGCCTCTCTGAGAACAGGGCCACCACCAGTCTGCTTAGTTATGATCAGCTTGACACAAGTTGGGGTTATCTGGGACTGAAGTTGAGAAAACCTTCCTCCTCCTCCTCCTCCTCCTCCTCCTCCTCCTCCTCCTCCTCCTTCTTCTTCTTCTTTCTCCTTCTCCTCCTCCTCCTCCACCTCTACCTTCTCCTCCTCCACCTCCTCCTCCTCCTCCAGCTCCTCCTCTTCCTCTTCCTCCACCTCCTCCTCTTCCTCCTTCTTTACCTCCTCCTCCACCTCCTCCTCCTTCACCTCCTCCTCCTCCACTTCCTCCTCCTTCACCTCCTCCTCCTCCACCTCCTCCACCTCCTTAACCTCCTCCTCTATCTCCTTCACCTCCTCCTCCTCCACCTTCTCCTCCTTCACCTCCTCCTCCTCCACCTCTTCCACCTCCTCAACCTCCTCCTCCATCTCCTCCACCTCCTCCTCCTCCTCTTCCTGCACTTCCTCCTCCTCCTCCTCTTTCTTCTTCATCATCATCTTCTTCTTTTTATTTAACATGGAGGACCCATGGAGGACCCAGCTCACTGTAGATGGTGCCCCTTCTGCCACTTCTGGACTGGGAAGGTGGTACTGAGATGTATAAGGAAGTGGACGGAGCAAGCCAATGGTAGCAAGTCAGTAAGCAGACTGCCTCCGTGACCATCAGCTCCTGCCTCCAGGATTCTGCTTGAGCTCTGTCCCGACTTCCTTCAGGGATAGATTATGATAATGATGTGTAGGCCAAATAAACCCTTTCCTCCCCAAGTTGCTCATGGTTGTTGTGTTTATTTCAGCAGTCAAAAGCACACTAGAGCAGCCAGCATATGGAAGAAACAGAGATGATTTGGAGCTGCGGCCCCAGAGTACAACACCACCTAAGGCAAACATTCCTTGAGTCTGCACTTAGCATCCAGTACATCCTTTTTGGTGGAAAAAGCCATCTTGGATTTGGCTTTCTGTCACCAAACAGGGGCTACAGAATAAGTTGTGAAAGCAGCTATCATGTGACTTGAATTCATAAAAATATTTAAGCAGCTGCAGCTCCCTCTGCTGGCACCCCTCACACACATCATTGAGTCCCCACACACCATCTCTCTCTCTCTCTCTCTCTCTCTCTCTCTCTCTCTCTCTCTCACACACACACACACACACACACACACACACACACACAGAGAGAGAGAGAGAGAGAGAGAGAGAGAGAGAGAGAGAGAGAGAGAGAGAGAGAGAGAATTTGTCTTTATTCCTTCAGACAGGGATGAAAAATGCAACTCCAATGGGCAACAGTCAATCTCTTTGTCCTAACTGACCATGTATCAGCTTGGGGCATTATCTGAGCACAAGAATATGGACACACCATGCCAAAGACAGAAAGGAATGTGACTGTCCTTAGGAACAAACATCAACCAATTGAAGACAGAAAGCTGTCTACCCCAGGGAAAACTGTCCTGAGCTAGGCTAAATCATATGTACTTAGTGGACATGAATGCTGACTGCTCAGTATTAATTCTTCTACCCATGTCCCTCCTTCCCAGTGACCCCACTCTTTCACTGGTCTCTGGAATCGCCTTGCAGATAAGCCTTTTGTGTTCTAAGCTCCAGCTCCAGGTCTTTTTAGTGAGCAACCCAGGTTAAGCATATGGTAAGGAAGTGGTTTTGTGAGCAAGGAGGAGGAGGAGGAGGAGGAGGAGGAGGAGGAGGAGGAGGAGGAGGAGGAGGAGGAGGAGGAGGAGGAGGAGGAGGAGGAGGTAAAGG
Source organism: Apodemus agrarius (assembly GCA_964023405.1). Lineage (NCBI taxonomy): Eukaryota > Metazoa > Chordata > Mammalia > Rodentia > Muridae > Apodemus > Apodemus agrarius. The sequence goes on from OZ030006.1 coordinate 141,824,037, forward strand.
GAATATTGCAGTGGGAGCCCATGCCATGTAAGGCATAGAGATTCAGGACACTCATTAAGGGAACAGCCAGCAACACCGAACTTGGAGACAGAAGTGAACCTTTGCTACCATAGGTCTTCTGTCCTCTGTAATTATAAAAAAGCCATGAGAGGGAGTGTTTTGGAGACATAGGGTCAATTTTCAACTCTAATGCCTCCAATTGGCATCAGCCTTTGAAAGTGACCTAGCACCTTAAAATCTGTTTTTCCTCATCAAGGGAAAACTATTGTAAGGAGAGTTCTTAGAGCTAAGTGAATGACCACAGTGATTTGCAAACTAGAGCGCACTTGGCAAATGTATTTATATCTAACTCTGGAGTGCAGGAAGGGCAGCATTCCCAGACTAAAGCCACAGATGGAGGCAGAAGCGAAAAACCATACTAAAAACGCAGTGTGGAAAAATTATGCCCCAGGAGAACACTCAGCAGTGAAAAGGGCTAAGTGCAGGGTTACAAATATCACAACCAGCTTATGGGGACCCCACAAGCAAATTGAGTATTGATGCAAATCAATTCATCGCTATCAAAATCATATCAATTCCAAAGGTTTTCTTTGAGCATATAAGAAAGTTCCCAGGTGAGTATTTTAGAAAAAGAAAACAGACAGCATTGAAAGTGTTTTATGGGCTTAGAAACTTAACTAATTTAGAATCTGCAGTTTACTGCTTCACCAATATTTATGGGATTATAAATGTATCTGAGTATGTGCTTTTTCCCCACATGCCCAAGGTTATTAATGGGCCAGTTGCTGGTTATTAATCTTCATTTTCTAGAACAAAACTATAGCTCTGGGCTTCTTACAAACTGTAGATCATGCATACTAAACCACACCCTGGGAGCCTAATGAGGCTTGAGTCAGAACCCATTAGAGCCCAGAGTGGCAAGCAAAAGTGTGGTGTGGAACCCACCCTAAAGTAAAGTAAAGTTTACAAGACATAGTATTTATTCAATTTGTTTGTGTATGACTTTACACTTTAGGGATGTTTTCCACCTTTTGCTTTCTTAAAAAGTCTCCATCCTTTTACACAAGCCTTGAAAACAAGGAAGAAAGACGGGCTGAGCCACACTGCATTAAGAGATGAAAGAGACTGTTTTATGAAAGGGAATATTAATACAAAACTAGCCTATGAGTGTAACACATTCTCAGATGTATGTCAAAGATTTTAATTACTACCTCAATCTGTTTACAGATGGTGGAGAAACACAGAGAGCTTGAGTGACCCATCTGATGTCACACAGGCTATGATCTGCATGCAGTTTATTGCAAAGCTCGGCTTTTCAAATAAGTGCCATCTGTATTATGTACAAGAAAAAAAAATCCCATTGACTTTAATAATTCATACTGGCCAAGGGGTAGGGTGCACTAGAAAATTTCTCAGACTCTCATTACTCTTTGTCATGGTAAATGGTATTTTACAGGAACATTGAACTTGGATTTGAAACTGACTCATTAGAGCCTGGGCTATACCACCATCTGGTCAGTCTTGTATCGTTTGTCACTGGAGGTCTAACAGCTGCTTTGTGAGGCCCAGATCAGTTCACTTGGGGCTGAGAATATATAGAATTGGAGATATGAAAGGAAATGTCCAATGAGAGCCAGCTTTACCTTTAGTGGTGACAGATATAAAATTGTTCTACATATTTGTGATGAAGAAGGATGGATAAGAACCCTGAAAATTCAAAATCAGGCAAAGAGTAACCCCCGTCCTAAGCTACCTTTTAGACTCTTCCACATCCTTGACAGCTTTAATCCATAATTTTGTTCTTGTAATACTGTTTTCTTTCATGTTCTATTAAGATTATTTTTATCATTTTATGTATATGTATATCTATATCTAGGTTTATACAAGATGTGCATGCAGTACCTATGGAAACCAGAACACAGCTTTAGATCTCCTGGAACTGGGGTTAGAGTTGGTTGGGAGCTGTCAAATGGATTCTGGGAACTGGACCAGAGTCCTCTGGAGAAGCAGCTAGGGCTCTTAAGTGATAACTCATCACTTTCACACTTGTTATAACATTTTCCATTAATTAACTTATTTATTAACTTTATAGCCCAATTGCAGCCTCCCTCTCCTCCCAGCCCCAACATGGTCCCTACCCACTCCTCTTCACCTCTGATAAGGGGAGATCCTCCTAGAACTAACTCACCCTGGCATCTCAAGTAACTGTAGGACAGACAAGACAACCCAGTTAGGGGAACAGCATACACAGGGAGCAAGAAAAGAGTCAGGCTAAACCCCCACTCCAGTTGCTGCTGAACCCATATGAAGACCAAGCTGCACATCTGTTACATATGCACAGGGCACATAGGTATAGCCTTTGTATGCTCTTTAGTTGCTGGTTCAGTCTCTGGGAGCCCTCCCACTTAGTCGATTCTGTTGGTATTCTTTGAAGTGCCCTCAATCCTTGCCCAGCTATTCCACAAGACTTCCCAAGCTCCATCTAATGTTTGGCTATAAGGCTACACATCTGTTTTGGTTAGCTGCTGGGCGGAGCTTCTCAGAAAACAGTTATGCTAGGCTCCTGTCTACAAGCATAACAAAGTATCATTAATAGTGTCAGGGACTGTTTCTTGCCTATGGGATGATTCTTAAGTTGGGCCAGTCGTTGGTTGGCTATTCTCTCAGTCTCTGCTCCATCTTTGTACCTGCATATCATGTAGGCAGGATAAATTTGGGGTTGAAGGTTTTGAAGGTCCTTATCCTTCCACTAGGAGTCCTCCTTGGCTACAGGAGGAAGCCACCTCAGGCTCCATATCCTCCAGTGCTAAGAATCTCAGTTATTAGCCTCGACCATCCCAGGTCTCTGACATGTCTGAGATATGTACCCCTACTCAGCTGCCCAGTCCTCTCTCCCCAGCTCTCCCTACACCTGATCCCCACCCCCACTGTTCCCATCCCCATCCCCTCTCCCACCTAATTCCCTCCCTCCATGCACAAAGTGAGACTCATGCATCTTTCCTTGGTCCCTCCTTAATTTTTAACCTCTTTGGGTCTGTGGATTGTAGCATGGGCATCCTGTACTTTATAGCTAATATCCACTTATACATGAGTATATACTATGCATGTACCTTGGAGTCTGAGTTACCCCACTCAGGATATTTTCTCCTTCCATTCATTTGCCTGTGAATTCCATGATGTTCGTGTTTTTAATAGCTGAGTAGTTTTCCATTGTGTAGATTGTACCACATTTTCTTTATCCATTCTTTGGTTGAGGAGCATCTGGGTTGTTTCTAGTTTCTGGGTATTATGAATCAAGCTGTTCTGAACATAGTAGAGCAAGTGTCCTTGTGCTATGGTGGAACATATTCTGGGTATATGCCCAGGAGTGGCATAGGTAGGTCTTTAGTTAGGACTACATCCAATTTTCTGAGAAACAACCAAATTGATTTCCAGAGTGGTTGTGCATGTTTTCATTCCCATCAGCAATGGAGGAGTGTGACATTTTATATAAAACATAAATATTGTTTTAATTAGCTGCACAGATCATGACATATCTCAGGTTTCTGTTTATTCAAGAAATGTCTCAAGTAAGATGGGAAATACAAGGTCTATATACTTCTACACACAACATTATACTGGTGATTCTGTGTTCTTCCAGAATCACCTGTGGATTTATGTGAGCCTAAGACTCCTGAATATTCTCCACTGTAAGAAAGATAATTCTGGAAATACAGACCTATCTTGGAATTGCATTCTCTATGAGTTAACAAGAGACTGAGGTATTAGTGGGGCTCCCTGTCTTTGCTGGGTGGCACAGGAGTCAAGGATGAGCCAAGAAGCCTCATGAGTACAATAAATTCCAGGAAGAGTTTGATCTTCATTAAACCATAGTCTCATGACAGAATTTACCATCTAGGTCATTTGGTCCATTCAAGGTTATGTGGAAAGACAGTGAAGAGACTCTTTCAGTCATATTCTTGCTGAGACCATTTCATGTTCAATTAGAATTTGATCTTGATGTAATCCCATGGGAAATTCTGGACTCTATTCTAGGAACCCAAGATCAGGATGTCCTAGCTATTTTGTCTTATCTTCTGCTAAATTGTTTGCTTTTAAAAAGCACACCCCTTCTCCCTCACCACCTGCAGCTGCTGAGCAAGCCAGATGTCAAGGGTTTTCTTTTTTTTTATCTTCAAAGTCCTTGTGCTCTGGACTCTTGGGGCTACATCACCAAATAGTTGGGTATAGTTCCAGGCAACTGTAAAGACTCTCAATTGGCTATAAACTGTGTTTGGTCATCTGTGGAGGACTACCCATACACTTAAAACACTTGAAATCCTCAGTATCAGCACTCTATATTTAGATTAGTGACCAGACTTTCTGTACTGCAGAGTTAATAGCTTGTTCTAGTGCTACTGGACCCTGCTTCTTGGGTGCTACATGGAGGTGGGACCCTAGGCCATATTCATCTCAAGACTGGACACCTTTTCTTCACTGCCTTAAGCCTGGAAATTCTAAATTGCTATTAGAATGGTGCTGAACTTCTCTTTCTTTGTAAAAAGCTTACTTCATATTATCCTAAGAGGCCCTTAGAAAGAAGCAAAGAGGCTTGACTCTGATTCCAAAAATAAGGTTAACATTTCCATTACATTGTTTATTCAGAGAGGAGTGGACTTTTCTTTCCTTGGAATAAGGCTATAGCTCTGATGACTGTCATTTGTAAATTACCCCAGAGTCACTTGCTGTAACAAAGCTGTTACATATGACATGGGCTATGTATTGTTCAAACCCAAGCTCCATGTATGCAGGTTTACAATGGGAATGATACCCCTTGGACTGAGAACTCATAATAGTATACAGAATTAAGATATGGATAGTACAGAAAGCCATTACTATTATTGTACTAAATAGATGTGGATGGATGTTGAAAAAACCTTCTAAAATAAATATGTTAGCTCTAAGCCACTTGATAAAGAGAAAATTCATGAGACAATGCTACCCTTTGGACCAAGCTAAAAAATGCGAGCTTCAGAATGCTACAGCAGCACTCTGTACGAACAGATTAGCAAATAACATGGCTACAAATTGTGAGTTAATGTCCCTTGCCACATAAATGGGGTGATGATCTAGTTCATGTACTTTATGTCTGTTGAAGTAAGTCCCTAGAAAGAAGCCACCACTGATGTACAAGTCACTTAAAAACACGTTTTAAGGGACTTATTTTTGTTTATGTGTATCGGCGTGTGTCTGTGTGAATATATGCCCAATTTCTTGTAGAGGCCTGTGGAAGCCAGAAGCAGACATTGGATCCCATGAAACTAGGCATATGGGTGAGTCACCTTTGGGAGCAGGGGCCAGAACAGTCACCAGCAAAGCCTACAAGTAATAGTAATCTGAGGCATCTTTCCTGTCCCAGAACATTTTTTTAAGACAGAGTATCATGCCAACCATGACAATCTTGAATTCCTGGTTCCCTGTTTCGAGATCCCAAATGATCATAAACAGGTAAGAGCCACTACACCTGTTTTATGGGGTGTTAGGCATTGAACTCCATGCCTCCTGCCTTCTAGGTTAGCACTCTCCCAAATTAGTCACCACTTCAGCCCAGAAGTCTTGAATATATTTTATACTGATAGATTTTTGGAATATAATGCATATTAAAAATAATAAGTTTTCCTCCAGTAACTCTATTAGTTGCACTAACTAATAGTAACTCTATTAGTGGAATAAATCATATAAAATAAACAAAATAAGTAGCCATGTAAAAATCCAATGTTACTTATTAGCATAAATCACAGATAGAGAAGCTCCTAAATGTTCCACAGTGGAGAAACAACAAAGTTAATTGAGATCTCTCTGACAATTATTAACACAAAACATAAAGACTAGATTCCCTAATAAGATACTACAAACTCCAAAGAGCCATATGTAGAAATGTTAAAAGTTCATGGGTAAATCTAGGAAAGTAATCTGCAGAACTGAATTAAAATAGTATTGAAGCCAGTTGTATATTCATTAAAAATGTTTTTAATGCTGCTAAACCTTGATTTTAATATTGTTAAGATTTATTTTTAATTTTATGTACTTGTGTATGTCTGTGTGGTTTTATAGATATGAGTGCAGGTACCCTCAGATGTCAAATAGAGTATCAGAGTATCTGGAGCTAGAGTTACAGATGATTGTAAACTACTCAAAGTAAGAGCTGGGAACCGAACTTGGGTCTTCTATAAGAGCAACAAGCACTAAGCTATCTCTCCAGCCTTGACATTAATATTTTTTAAATTTAATTTTTAATTTTATAGTAGTGTATTTGAAAGAAGTTTGAAATCCAAACTGTCATAAAAGTTTGATGAAAATGCTATTTCTATCCAACACTTTCTAGCTTACATGCCAATTCCCAGGGAAGAAATAATCACTGCAACATTTACAATTGACTTCCGCACTTTTCTATTATTCATTTACTTTGTAGTATGAAAACCAGAGATGAAGCTAGGAATAGTGTGGCACATTCCTTTAATCTGGGAGGCAGGAGCAGACAGATCTCTCTGTGAGTTCAAGAATAGCCTGGTCAACATAGTGAGTTCTAAGCCAACCAAGGCGAAATAGTGAGGTCTTGTCACAAAACAAATAATAAACTTTTATGCAATGGTCATAAAAGACCATTGCACATGCACAGGTGTCTTTCTCAGCTAGTCCAGTGTTTGGTGATGTGGCTCTGGGGCTATTGTTCAGAATCAATCCGTGCTGTGTTCTCTGACTCATTGTCTTCCTTCTATCTCTTGGTTGCCTTTATTGACTTATTTGTAGCCTCACAGTTTTCTTGTCAGTGTTCACCTCTGTTCTACATTGTTTTACACACAAAACAATTCAGTTATTAGTACCACTAATTACTTTCTACACAGAAAGCATGAAGTTGAGAAATATCAATACCCATCTTCCCCTTTGAGATGGGAAACACAGCTCCATTTTACCGCAGAGGATCCGTACCACCAAGATTTTCCAAATAGTACAAAAGAAAGAATCTAGGCCCATCATCTCCAATCTAAGTCTGTATAAACAAACACTTCAGTTGATCTCCTATTCTCCTGTATATCAGCAGTCTGCATGTTAGAGAAGCATCAGGATTAGTTTTTTTTTCCAGGCATTGGTGTCAGGTAACCTTTAAAAATGGTACCTGAGAACTCCTGGATCCTGGCAATCACACTATTCAGTAATGCTTTCCCTTTTTATGTGGATGGGTCTAGCAACTTGAACTTAACAAATTGACTATAGGGAACAGAAAGGGAATCTAGCAAAAGGAAGGAAAGAAAGGCCAACTTCTAACTTGTTTATATCTCCAGTCTGGACATGCCCACAGCACTCTCTCATGCAGACTGCTATGTTTCAAACTATACTGTAGAGAGGCCCACATAGCAGAAGGACCCCAGATATCACCCATCAGGGGATGCAAAACTTCATTCCAAAGTCCACAAAGAATTAAATGCTAACAAAAGTCTCCAGACAAAATTAAAGCAGACCCATACCTCCTTAAGCCTGAAGACATCTGTCATAATCCACATCTTAATTACATATTGTTGAGAAGCCCAAAGACCCCCAGAGCCACATACACACACACAGATCCCTAGCTCATAGAAACTGTATAATCACAAAAAATGACTACTTCAGAAGGGATCATTGGCTATACAGCAGTACATACTGGATACAGCAATAATCTCACATAAACATATTTACAAGCTGTAGGAAATCCATATGAAAACAAGCAAGTTGGATGCAAAGGTCAGGGATTAAGGAAAGGCTTGAATATCCAGAGTCAACTGTTTATGAGAATCCACTTTTGAAACATGGCATGCATATATTTCCTTGTTCAGCAAAGTATTTGCATCAAGTGTTGAACACAAATAGGATTTTTCCACCACTCTGGCGGATGAGATTTTTCAAGTCATTAAAGAGAGAGGAATGTTCTCATAGACAATGAGGACTTAGGATGGTCCTAGGCATTCCATCAGGAAGCTTTCTACCCATCATAAAGTAATTAGTGAGGAGCGGGGATATTATACATGGAGTTATGTTCCAGGAATGCATGTGATTTATTTCTCATTTATACAAGTGCCTCTGTCTGCTGATTTCTTTTCACAGGGTATTTGGAAAGACATCATTTCATAACCAAGGAATTAAGGGGAGATCAGTGACAGGTAAATGGACCCACTAATGTTTTCAAATACTTGCAAAGATTTTAGCCTGCAAGGAAGATGAACCATCATTGGGTCCTAAACAATAGCTTACTTAACATGGCTGGGTTTCATCCTGACTTAATGAATAGAGAGACAGGCACTAGGCAATAACCACTTGCATCTCCCACAAATTGTAATATCCAGACTTAAGTATTTTATTACTTTGTTTTCCTATGCTTACTTTCATCTCATAAAAGGTTCTCTGACTTTTACTCAAGTTCTTGCTAAAAGAGGGGGAAAAAAAAGCAAGTGGTTAAAATTCTTTGGATAGTATAGTATGAGGACTGAAGTTTGTTCCAGAAAGACAATGGCCTGCAGTAGTTAACCTATCAGTTATAGATGTATTTCTTTTTTTTTCTTCTTTTTTTCTTTTTATTTGTTGAACATATTATTCATCTACATTTCAAATGTTATTCCCTTTCCAGGTTTCCCCATCCCAAAAAACTCCAACCCATGCCTCCATGAGTATGCCCCTCCACCCAACCCACTCACTCCTACTCCCCCTCCATTTCCCCACACTAGGACATCTATTGAGCCTTCATAGGACCAAGAACCTCTTTTCCCACCGATGCCTGACAAGGCATTCCTCCATCACAACTGTGGCTGGAATTATGTGTACCCCTTGGTTGATGGCTTAGTCCCTGGGAGCCCTGGAGGGTCTGGCTGGCTGACATCATTGTTCTTCCCATGAAGCTGCAAACCCCTTCAGTTCCTCCAGTCCTCCCTCCAACTCCTCCACTGGGGACCCTGCGCTCAGTCTAATGGTTGGCTGCTAGCATCTGCTTCTCTGTATCTGTAAGGCTCTGGCAGGGCCCCTCAGGAGACAGCCATATCAGGCTCCTTTTGGCAAGCACTTCTTAATATCCACAATAGTGTTGGGGTTTGGTGACTGTTTGTAGGATGAAACCCCAGGTAGAACAGTCTCTGGATGGTCTTTCCTTCAGTCTCTGCCCCACACATTGTCTCCATATTTCTTTACTTAAAAGGCAGAGAAAAAGAAACAGTCTGGGACTGAGCATTTGCTAGTCCAGGGACATGGGGGCACTCAAGATGCAAGACCCAAGGCCAGTGTATTTCCACTCTCGTCTCTAAGAAGGTATCAGCAGTACATGCCGAAGTGCCCAGTTTCTTGGCAGCCTTCTATGTTGCTACATAAACAGCTCCATGATTGCTATCCTATCCATTATGGCGTCACTAGATATGAACAGTTTACTTTTTCTTATATGGGTTTTCAGTCCAGAGGAGGCTGGCACCATGAGCTGTGAGGCACGTGAGTCGGCATCTGCCTTGCCCATGGGGCAGGCTCTGAAAGGGAATCTAAAGGTTGGCTCTCTGATGAGGCGACACACAGAGCTGCAGTTGTGAGCCCTGTGATCAAACTGCTCCTTTGTTCAGGTCACATTTACAGCTTCTGCAGATTCCAACGCTGGCAGCTAAAACGCAGCATGAATATGTATTCAATAGTCAGCCCCAAACATGGGGACATGGATGAGACCAAACTGGGCATCAAGAAGGGGTACTATTTGTGAGAAAGAAACAACATGGGCTCAGGGGGTATAGATAACAGACCCTCAAAAGACTGACTACTCAAAAGTCAAATGCTATCAGACATTTTCTGCCATTCACTTAAAATAATTTCCTTTTTTATTGCTTTAGCTCAGTGAATCCTCCTGGGGACCCTGCGAGACACAGGCAGTTCCCATTTTCCCCTACTGTTTCAAGTTGCATGTGAGGAGGTTGAGCCTCAGCAAGGCCTGGCTATGGAACTCCTTGGTGGAAAATGATGGATCTAAACCTGGCTCTGCTATCACCCCAAGCCACACTGGGATGCCACATGAAACTGCTCATGAAGTTAGAAAGAGTTCGAGGCTGCAGGGCACCATTGAGTAACTAAGGGGAAATGAAGGAAACAAAGCCAAATGAGGATTTCTAGGCCAAGAAATTGTGGCTTTAACTGTATCAGGAACTTCTAGACCCATGACTCCCAAGAAGGTTTTCCAACTCTACTCGGAAAACAGACATCCTAACGGGGGCTACTATGTGCCAGGAAGGAACAGACCAGGACATTAGTCATTGATACATTCAGTATCTACTATGTGCCAGGCATTGTATCAGATACTTGATACACAGTAATGAGTAACAAGAGGATTATAGCTCTCTGCTCTGACAACTGGGCCCTTCCACAAAAGGAAAGAGTTGGGGAGGGCAGAGGTGTCTTTTTAAAGGATGATATCAAATCGTGATAAGAGTTATAAGGGAACCAAAAAGTAACATCATAGATTAATATGCATATATTAAGGTATCATATTCAATTAGATGGTAGGGAAGGCAGGAGAAAGCCTACTGAGGCATGAGATGGGGATTGAAGGAACTAGAAAGAACTGACAAGTACAAAGACTGATGTGGGGATGGACATGGCAAAAGAAAGCAGTCAGATTAAAAGTAGCAAACAAGAAAGAGGGAAGCAGACATAAGAAGCCACAGGAGGGTTAATGGTTGGGGAATGTGTTATAGAGTAATTTTAACCCAGAAACATGGCTGCTCTGTTTGGAATACAGATATGCCATGGTACACACCTTTAATCCCAGGAGACAGAGGCAAGCAGATCTCTGAGTTCAAAGTCAGTTTTGTTCAGGCTTCTCAGCCAGTGTGGAGTCAGTGTGGTTAGTGCAGTGCAGTAGAGTTGAGTCCATTTCTGAGTCCAGGTCAGCTCATGAAGAAGAGGCAATTTTTTCAAGACAGTTTTACAGAGACAGGTTGCAGAGAGGACAAGCTAAACACAGGTAAAGACAGAATGAGCCAGAGAATGAGAAGGAGCCAGAAGATTCAACCAGATTGCCAGAGTTAGTTTGAAGCAGAGCAAATCAGTGAGAAGCTAAGAGAAATCAGCTTTAGGACAGGAGTGTGAGCCAGAACAACTGAGTTGAACCATCCAGCCAGAGTTAAGAAAGAACTAGAAAGGGTGAGCTTATTCAGCAGTAAGCATGCTGCTTACTGGTTCACATGGCAAGAAGGAACACTGTTCATCATGACAGAAACAGGAAGAGGAGGAAGCTGGTCATACTGCATCTACAGTGAGGAAATACAGAAAAGACAGGACATGGACAGTGCTCTAAAATGTCCAGATTCTCCCATCATGACCTTCTTCCTCCATCACAGCTCTACTTCCTAAAGTTTTAACAAATTTTAAAATGGATCTAATAGCAGCAGGACCAAACATTAACAAAGAATGACAAAGTTCTCAAAGGTAGAGGTAGGGGACTAGAGGAAGATCAAGAGCAGGAATTAAAAATGAGGAGATCTTGGCTTAGACATAAGAAGAGATAGAACAAAGTTTCACAGTCAATAGGAGAAGTCCACATAGGAAATCTAGAGCTTAGATACACTCAAAAATCATTCAAAGTGCCTTCAGGAGAAACACACATAACTTTACATTTTAAGAGGTAATGATGCTGAAATGTGAGCTAAGTCATTACTACTGCATGAAAACTATACACTCTTGCAACTACTATGCTTCACACATTGCTTTTCAAGCTCTTATCTACCTGCAATTTCTCTCCAAACTGCTGTCTGAGCTAGATATTCTTTGCCTCATCTTGCAAGTAAGGAAGCTAAACATGGATGAGCTGTAGCAAATTTGTTTTAGGTCATGATGCTCTGGAAAAGCACAGCAGACTTGAACATACAGGCATTGAAAATGAGCACTATGCCTTTAGTTTATACATAAACATCCTACAAATCTAATGCTACTTTTGTGTAAAAGTAACCCAGGAATGGCTCTATAAAGGGTGGCTCTTATAGAAGGCATAAGGAGCAAGAACATTGACAGAGTAAGTATCTCAGGCTGACTTTGAACTTAATATTAGACAGAAGTATTCTTCTGGGTTTTTTTTTTCTTCAGGCATTTATTGGAAGAGTATTTATTGAGAATCTATGATATAACCAAACTCCATTTCAGGCTGCAAAGATTGCTAGCTGTCATTGTCAGTTGGAGGGCATAGACTAAAGCAAACACAAAAATAATATAAAATTAAGGCAATAACATGCCATTGATAAAAGATGCAGTATCAACAGCATAGCTCAGCAAAGTGGCCTTAGAATACTGACAGTGACCAAAGACTGTAAGGCTTCGGGGGCCTTTCAGTATTAAAAAGGCTTTGAATTGACAAGAGTGTGCCAGACCAGGAAGAAGGCATCAGGGCAGGATCAGTGGCGAGGCTAGAAAACAAGATTGGCCAGTTCAGGGATCTAGCTGTACAGTGGAGGAGTAATAATGACCCCTGCCATTTTATTGGTTTTCTAGACCAGCTCAGTCCTGCAAATGAATATGGTCAGAGTCAAATGAAATGCTTGGACTAGGCATGGACTTGGCATTCAGCTGGAGTGCCTTGTAGTTTCTGGCTCCTTTCTTCAACCTGGTTCTTCCTCCCGGAAATAAATGAGGAACTCCATGGGCAAAAGGAGAACAGGATTTGAACTTGTAACTTCCACTATGCCCCACTGAGGGGATAGCAGTGGATTTGCCAAGCCAGAATGATTAAGGTAAAGATGCAGATGGAGGTAAGAAAGCAAGGTGAGTGACATACAGCCCACCCGGAAGCCTCCCCAGCAGCAGACTCAGGAATCCAGAGCACGGGCAGTATCTGGGAGGGAACTATAGGAAATGCCAATCCAGAAGACTTGGTGAGAATAGAAGGGGACAGTTAGAACAAGGACCATTTCAAAGCAATACCACTGGGGAAACTGTTCCGATGGAAAATCTTCTGAAGGCATGTACTGCAGGATTACCTTGTGTTAGAACAGAAGGAATTAAGGGGTTTATTTACAAACTTCCAGCAGCCCTGGGTAGGTAGGTGTACACCCCTCACACTCTGCCCCACAGCGTGTTGTTAACACATACAGCAAAGTTCAGAAGAGCCTAGAGACTTATAGGACCCCAGGCACCCAGGGATTCAGATATACAAATAGAAGGATGTATGACACACCAGGTATGACCAACACCAAACAGATATGTATGGGTTATCAGTAGCCTCCTCTGCTGTGCGTAACTTTGCAGGACCTAACCTCAACATTTACATCTATAAGTAGAGAGTAGTACATCCATATGCCACTACCAACAAGGAGGCATTTGAGGAAATGGCATGTCTGAAAACAAGATACTCTGTACATACCCATCGAAAGGCTGACTGTCGCCTTTAATGCATTCAGAGTGAATAGAGGAGTTGAAGCTGCTGCTTCTCCAGTAACATGCCTCCTGCTTTATAGGAAAATCTCATTTTAGTAAGGAATACTCCACAGCACAGTGCGAAAATGAATAGTATGGGAAGAACATAAACTAGCCCCACAGACATGCAAGATTTTCATCAGTGCCAAGTAATACCTAAGGCAATCAACCTATAAGGAAAAGAAAACGTTATTTTGACTTATGGCTTTGGACGTTTGGGCTCATGCAAGCTTGTCCCCCATACTTTGGGACTCTGTTCAGGCCCATCATTGGCAGCATATCATAGTGCAGAATATGTTGTGAGATGCAACAGAACTACTCACATCAAAGCCAGGCCAAAAGGGGTGGGGGGATTGTGAGCATCAAGATATCACACCGTGAGGGGGCAACTCTCCTATGATGATTGCCAACTCTATAGAATCTGCAGTGACGTTGGAGATGGGCCTCAGTGCATGGCTGTAGGAGGCTGCCTTGACTGTGTATGTTGATGTAGGAAGACCCATCTTAATTGTAAGCAGGATCATTCTCTAGATAAGGGATTCTGAACTAATGGGGAAAGCAACCCGACCACTGGCATCCACCACTGTTCTCTGCTCCTGCTTGAAGTACAATATGACCAGCCTCCTCAAGCTCCTGGTGCCTTTACTTCCCTGCCATGTTGGCCTGAAATTTGAATAATGAGCCAAAATACTCTTCTCTCTCTCTCTCTCTTTCTCTCTCTCTCTCTCTCTCTCTCTCTCTCTCTCTCTCTCTCTCTCCCCCTCCCTCCCCCTCCCCCTCCCCCTCCCCCTCCCTCTCCCCCTCCCCCCTCCCCTCCCCTCCCCCTCCCCCTCCTCCCTCCCCTTTTCCCCCTCCCCCTCCCCTCTCCCCTTCTCTCTCTCTCTCTCTCTCTCTCTCTTTCTCTCTCATTCCTTTTGTCTGGTTGTTTAATCACAGCAAGTAAAAAAGAAACTAAGACAACTTCCCCCTCTTAAAATCTTCAGCACCTTCTAACAGTACCACACTGAGGAGCAATCTCACACCATGGACCTCTGGAGGCTGCCCAAGAAATAACATGTAGGCATGCTCGGTGATTGTAGTAAAGTCTAATGAGCTGGACATATTGAAGGAGCTTCACTCTTAAGCAATTAGTAGTCCACTGGGTTTATCTATACAGGCATCAGCAGACACTCGAGCAATATGTTCTACCCCAACATCATGATAGACTCTTTGCTTCTAAGAGATAGGAACTTCTTAGCTACATCACAACCTTATAGCATCTGTCTCCTACATGGCATCCATTGTTGCTCAAAGGCTATTTTTGTTGTTTTACCAAAATCTTTCAGACGAGAGCCCACATTCAGACCTGCTTTATAAGGCCTGCTCTCCTGCCAACAGACAGTATGACTCACATATGGCTACCACTTGTGTTTGATGAGTGACTGAATGGATACTTGGCGGCTAGTATGCTAGAGCTGTGTCTCCTCTCAAAAGCAGATGAGCAAATATTCAAGAATTTCATTGGGGCTGATATTTGGAAGCCAGCCACAGTGACTATGGCTTTATATCATGGAAATAAGGAATTTTTGTAAGTTTTTCCCCAAATCCTTGTTTATCAGCAAAGCTGTGAATATGTGTGTGTGTGTGTGTGTGTGTGTGTGTGTGTGTGAAACAATTTGTTACAGCTACATACAGCAGGCATTTTGACATGTGAATCTTTTTCTTATTGAACAGAACAGCATAGTTGCAAAAGCTACACTTTTTACTACATTTTACATTTTTTTCTGCTTCTCTGTAAGTGTCCTGTATAGTGGGCCACAATTCTATTCTGAAACATTGTATTTATTTAAAGAAATAAAATGGAGGGAACATAAAGAAAATGGGATAAAGTGCCAAATGTGGGTAATGGGGATGTGGGAGTTTATTATTTCCCATAATTCTCTGAATGCTTAAATGTATCATAATGAAATAAGAGGAAAAATAAAAGCTGAAGATGCTTGCTAGCTTCAGATCTGACGTCCCAGTCCCCTGGGAATGGAGGGAACAAGAGTTCTAACATCAATGTATACTCATGTGGGATGGGATAGGACTGCAATTAAGTCTTCATCTGCTTGTGAAGTTGAGCACAGCAAATTACAACACCTCATGGGATTCATAAGAGACCTTTACATCATCTATAACCAGAGGTAATAATTAACACTTACCACATATATCTGTTAAATGCCTCTGCAAAACATGTTTGATAAATTGAAAATTATTAGTTGACTCCCCCACAGATCACATTTCTCATCCCATGGTAATTAATCATGAAAAATCAGTTATGTTGATCAAATCTTGACATCTTTTAAATGCTTCCTCTTCTTTCCAGAATGATCTTAAGTGTACTGTACAAGTGAATTTGAGAATCATTTCCTCTTTTCCTCTTACAAATACTAACTCATAGAATTTTCAAAATTATATATATATATATATAAAATTGTATCTATTATACAATATATATTATTATTACACAGAAGTTCACTTTGGATTTCCTTTCTATTTCTCCATCAAGGTCCTAAAAAAGAGACCCAAAGAGCTACCAAATTCAACACTCATCAGATGTGTGCTTCCCTTTTATTAGTGGCTGATGGGGATACAGCCAAACTCAGCTTCATATTCCAATGATCAGGAATCTAGACTTGCAAGATGCCTCTGCAGGTATTCATGTGCACATGTGCACAAACATGCACACATACACACACATGTGCACATACACAGACGCATACATGAACATACATATAGGCACACATACACACTCAACAAGAGGAAAAAAAAGAAATGCACACTTGACATCACTAAGTGGACCTGCTGGGTATAAAAGGTGCATGAACTTAGGAGGAAAACATGATAGAGGAGATACAGAAGGCTGGAATGGATGAATTAGCACTCAGCTAATGGATGTCTGTGAGATATACCACCATTCTTAGGGGCAATAATAAAACTAATTTTATAAATAAGTAATTTGGAGCTTGACATGCATGGTTTGTCTCTGGAAGTATAGATGGCCCATTTAATAGCTAGAACATTTCATGAGGTGCTGTGATTGCAAAGTCCAGTGTTCCTAAAGGTTGAGTAATGATGCTTCGTAATAACTTACACACTTTCTTTTATCACCACATTACACAGATCAGACTGGCTTCAGTGCACCCAAGCTGTAATGGTTTTCTTTATTCTAGACTTCTCTAAATGGCATCATTATGTCTTTTGACGTTGTTGGGTATTTTGTTGTTGTTTTATAAATAAAAATGCATTGTCTGTTTTAACCAAATCCCTCCCCAGGCCATCACCTCCAACCTCTTCTTTATCCCCTCTACTTCTTTTCCCTCCTGAGTTCATGCCATGCACTCTTTAAATGCAGCATGTCCATCTAGTGCTGGCAAGTGTGCATAGGAAGGAAGCCACCCACTGGATCGTGCAAAGAGTCTCAGGGGTCTAATTCAAGAAGCAAGCTTCCTTCCCCAGCAGCCATCAGCTGTCAGCAGTGCATCAACTGTGAGGGAGCTGGGACAGTTTAAGTTCTCCTCCACTCTTGCTGGAATTTTGGCTGGTTTGGTCTTATAAGAACCCACATGTGCCGACAGGCCCATTGTGTGGCAAAAACACTGTTTCATGATATCCCTTGATATCACTGGCTCTTACAATCTTTCCGTCTCTCTTTCCATGATGATTTCCTGAGCCTTTCTGGAAGGAGGTATGATATAGATATCCCATTTAGGACTGGGTACTCCTTAGTATACTGAGTAGTATGATCTATACTATAACAAGTGAAATGTTTCTATATTAATCAACATCTGTTGCAAAAGTAAGCTTGTCTGCTGAGAGATGATGATGATGATATGTGTGTGTGTGTGAGTGTGTGTGTGTGTGTGTGTGTGTGTGTGAGTGTGTGTGTGTGTGTGTGTGTGTGTGTGTGTGTGTGTGTGTGTGTGTGTGTGTGTGTGTGTGGTGTAGTGTGTATTTAATGATTAGAAGAGTTTGGGGCAGTTTAATACTATGTCCATTTAGCAGAATAATAGTAATAAGTTCTTTTGTTGAATCTATTACTTTCCCAGTCATAGGTTCTTAATCCATAAATACTAGGTATGAGCCCTGTCTTGTATGATGGACCTTAAATACAATCTGAAAGTGTTTGTTTACCTGCATAACACCTGTCATGTGGCAGCTTTCCTGGTACTTCATTCTCTCCTGCAGATCCTCTCCAACATGTGGTATTCTTCTAGGAACTGACCCTCGGGCCGCTGCAGGTACATAGGGTCGAATGCTTCTAGTACCTCTGTGCGAGCTCTCAGCCACTTCTGAGCAACCACATTAGTCAGATCACTTAAGTGTCTAAAAGTGATTTTAAAGTGACTCTAATAAAAGACAACCCCTCTGCATTTCTCCACTAAGTGCTTTCAGTTCTTTAGATTTGCCCTCACTGATACGCTGTACCTCTCTGTATGTTCCCTCAGCTTCTAAGATAGGGTTTTGCTGGGAGTCCACTCCTGGAGTCCACCCTAAGTGTACACACTGGAGACACTCTCCAGATTCTGTGCAGAGACACAGATGAGTGCAGCTGATTCATGGAGAAGGAGGTAATGTTTGTATGTTCCTCCAACCTGTGTCCCCAAAGCCACCCTCGGCAGCCCTAGTACTTAGTGTCGATCTCTTTCCTTCAATGACCACAGTTTTCCCCCGGATTGTCACTCACTGACCATTCTATCAAATATCAGTAAGTTTCCACCATAGGCCAGAAACCACAAACATACAAGTAGCTCTTAGGAAAATATTCAAAGAACTTCATAGACACAGACTGGAAGCATGTAATATGTCCTTTCTGTTTGATTCAAATGACGTTTAGCAGAAACTATGAAATCAGATGTCTTCTGAAAGCATACCTACTAAAATAAGTATTAAAATACCACTGCCACCTCTCCTTCAAGGAGCTAGGGAGATAGCTCAGGGTTAAGGGTCTTTGCTACCCTGGCATAGGACCCATGCTAGGCAATCAGCAAACACACCGCACATAGATAGTACAGATGTATGGCTCAGGCACACACATTTACATAGAAAAAAATCTTAAATCTCTTCTGCTTAAACTTTTGTGGCCCTTGCAAGATGTGGTGGCAAATACTACAAATGGATCTGTATTTCACATATAGACTAAACCAAATGCATGTATTTAAGTGGCATTTGAAATTCATTGTATAATAAGCATGCTTAGTCTGCTGATTTGCAGGCAGGAATTTCTAGTTGAAAAGCCCCTTTCTATTGAGCATTTATCGGAGAGTGATCTGTTCTTGCCATATACTGCTTGACGTTATGACCAACATTTACCCAGTCAGCCGAGGCTCATTATGGACCTCAGGAGCCTTTTCTAATGCAATTATACCACATTTTCGATGCAGCCACATTTCTACCACCTGGGATTAAATTCTGTCTAGCTTTATAATTTTTTCTGATAGGTGTAAATTGATTTCTTTTCTTACTGTGGCTCCTTTAACACAGTCCTTTATTTCCATTCCTAATTTAACTAAGAGTGTGTTCTAAAGGCTTGGGTAGATTGAGATGCTTGAGAAGACAAGGAAACACCTCAGTCCTGAACCTCCTTCTCTTTCTATTTTCTCTGTCACCTTGTGGAAATAACTTAGCACCTCTGCATCAGCTTCCTTCATATTGTGCACCAGATACCAAACTAAGTCTTTTCTAAGCTGTTACTTTGCTTTTTATAGCTCTGAAATATTAAACCCCAAATTCTGAGGTTAAAGAATCACAAATCAGTCTTTGGGTTTTTTTTTGTTGTTGTTGTTGTTGTTGTTGTTGTTGTTGTTGTGTTTTTTTTAATCTCTCTAGTGAATCTGAGCTGATGTGTGTATGACTGCTTAGAAATAACGACATAGAGACAGTAGCTGCTGATGTGTGGAGAAAAGTTGCCATGATCTTTATGTAATATTAGGAGTTAAATATTATGTGTAATTATGTAATATTGCTTTTATAGCTAGGGAAATTGAAACTCAAGATGTTAACAAACAAAGGCACAGAAGATGACTAAGGGACCACTACAGTCCCCCCACTTCAGTCCGTTTTCAGGGTGGGTTCTTATCTTATTCCAGATTGTTCCTGGGACCACTGGACTAGATTACACCAAAGAATATTTTCCCAATATATTAGTAACATATGATTTCCCCTCTTGTACTTCAAACTTTTGAACTTATTTGTGAAGTTTTGTTTTGCTTTTGATATTTTAAACCTAGGCTGGAAGGATGGCCCAATGGTTAAGTGCACTGGCTACTCTTCTACAGGTCCTGAGTTTAATTCCAAGCAACCACATAGTGCCTCATAACCATCTGTAATGAGATCCGATGACCTCTTCTGGTGTATATGAAAACAGCTACTTGTATAAATGACACCTTAAACTTTATTTTTTTACTATATTTATTTGTGTGTGTGTGTGTGTGTGTGTGTGTGTCTGTGTGTGTGTGTGTCTGTGTCTGTGTATGCATGTGTGTGTGTGTGTGTGTGTGTGTGTGTGTGTCTGTTTGTGAACACACAGTTTTCCCAGTATGTACATTATGGTCAGAGGACAAATTATGGAAATGAGTTCTCTCCTTTCAGCCTGAGGATCCTGTATATGGAACTCAGATGACTGGGCCTTGGCAACAAGTACCTCTTCTGGCTGAGCTACCTACCAGACACTTAGACCAACCTTTAAACAACCTTTACAGATGTAAAGAGAATTTCTTAACATTAAGAGCATGGTTCTAGGAAATACAATCTTTCTCTGCCTGGAATAATTTCTCCCTGGTTCTTATTTACCTAGTACTTTTCTAATACTCAGGAAGACCCTTTAAATATAAATACTGAGCACCCCAAACTTAAAATGGTTATAACCAGAAGTGCATTGGATTTTGTATTGTGGAACATCTACATATACATAATAAGAGTGCTTGGGGTTGGGATTCAAGAACTGAGCAGAAATTACCCTTAAATTTGACATACCTTACACACAGAGCATCAAAGTTATTTATAGAGTTATTTGTAATCATTTCATATTCAAAACCAAGTCTTACAATTTGGAATTTTCCACTTGTGGCATCAGGTTTGTGCTCAAAATTTTTGAACCTAGGTATTTTCAAGCTATCTATACCAAAGCCACCCTATCTAGAAAGCCTAATATTCCATCACTATAAAAAAAATCTGTGTGGGAGCTATATTGTATTTCTGTTGGAGAAAGAACTGGACTTATTTTCTCTACCCAACATCATACCATGATTGACACAGAAGAATTCTGTGATACACCAAGTTTCAAGGATGTCTCCCTACCAACAAGCAAATCTCACACCACATGAATGTCATCTGTTTAATTTCACTCTAATGCTGTCAATTTTATAGCATCATATTCAAAAGACCCCTCAGCTGTCCATCTGTCAGCACACACACACACACACACACACACACACACACACACACACACACTACACACACACAGCTTTAAATGGCAGTCTAAAGCAACAGGTGGTTATGCCTGTGTCCCCACCCGTTTTCTATAAATGAAAGTTCCTACACACCACATTTTGTGTTCAATTAATCTGCTTGAGTAGCTTGCAGGTTCCAGGGAACCATTTAGGTTTACAGGTTTTCTTCAAAGGGTATCACAAACACCACAGAAAAGAAACGACTTGGGGTGAGAATAGGGGAATCAGTATGGCACATTCTTCTGTGCTCCTTTCCAGCAATGCCACCCTCAAAGTATCACTACTTGTCTCTGCATGCTTGCCAAATTCTCTCTCTTCTGGGTGGTGAAGATGGAGATGTTTTAAGTCAAATTCTAGTAGACTGGGTAGGAAAACCCAGCAAGGCTTGTGTGCTTCCTTATGTGTTTGGGGATGTGTGTCCTTCCTCTATTCTGAATGGAGAGCAAGGACCTTCCAGGGAAATGTCTTGGATCTCTTTTCAGACCAGGGTAGTCAGAGAAGTACTTCATGTCAGCTAAAAGACAAGAGCAAGCTGGAGAGGACTCAAATATCTAAGACCCTTCTAACAGAGTATTAGAAACTCTAGTTTCTATTGCCTAACCTGGAGAGAATGCTATGAACTAGGAGCCCTGGGTAAAAACAAGCACACACACTACAAAGACACCACTGCTAAGTGATGGAAATGCTGCTATCCCTGGGCTGTCAATGCTTAGGCTAAAACCCTGAATGCTGATAAGTCATTCCTGGTCTTTTCGTCTGAAAGATGCTATGTGGACAAAGCTACCCAAAGGACCAATCCAATACACATCATTATATGCTTCGTCCCATATCCTCAACTTTTCATAGCAATACCTACATTATTTTATATTCTAGATTTTGACCTGTGTTCCCCCATCTTCTGTCTGTTATGGTCAGTGTGTGAGTGTTCCAGAATTATTTTTCTGTAACTAAAACTCTCTCCTTCTCCTCTCTTCTTCCCTCCCCTCCTCCTCCCTCCCTTCCCCTCCCCTTCTCTACACTCCCCTGCAGTCCCCTCCCCTCTCCTCCCCTCCTTCCTCTCCTCTCCTCTCCTCTTCTCTTCTCTCTCTCTCTCTCTCTCTCTCTCTCTCTCTCTTTCTCTCTCTCTCTCTCTCCTCACTTTCTCTCAATTAATCATTATATACTGAGAAAGTCTCTTTATGAATTTCCTCTCTTCCAAGAGAATCATGCAATATTTGCAAAATCCAAATTAAAATTCCAAGTTTTAAACCTCCATTCCAAATAACTTCTGGGTCTACTTTTTTACCTAGCATCTAGACACTTCCCTTGGCTCCCCCCTTATGTTCAAATTATTTCTTCCCACAAAAAAAAATCATTTTTTTTATACAGAGTTTCTTTGTGTGGCCCTGGCTGCCCTGAAACTCACTCTGTAATCAAGGCTGGCACAGAGATCCACGTGCTTCTGCCTCTTGAGTGCAGGGATTAAAGATGGAGCACCACCACCCGCCTCATCACTCTTTCTTGCTGTCTTCTGCCTTGGATAGGTTCCTCTCCAGCAGTTCTAAGGATGGCGATCTAAAACCCAAGCTTGTATAGCTACTCTAACACTTGTCAGGAGCACATCCATCCTAGGAATAAAATTCCGATTGCTTCACAAAGGAGAGCAGGTCATTATGGTGTGGCTGCTCGTGCCTTCCTCTCACGGCCCCTAAAAGACGTCTCCCTCTCCAGCATTGCTTCTTTTTTTTCTGGGTTCTCATACATTCCCCAGCATGCACAAGGCTTTTATTGCATTTTGTTCCTCTGATTTGAAAATAATTTGCATCCCGCATTCTGTTAAGCTCCTTTTCTTAATTAAAAAAAAAGTTTATGAGTAAACAGGTGTTTTGTCTGCATGTATATCTGTGCAACACTTGTGTGTGTGGTGGCCACAGAAGCCAGCAAAGGTCACTGGATCCCTTGGAACTGGAGTTGCAGATGGTTGTAGGTTGCCATGTTGGTGCAGGGCATTGAATAAAGTTCCTCAAAAATGCAGCCAGGGTGCTTAACTGCTGGGAGATCTATCCAGTCCCTAAGAACCTTTCATTTTCCCTTTGCTATATAACTCAAGCAGAAAGATTTGGAGAGGGGGCCATATCTACTCCACTTCTAAATCTCCACCAAAAGGGGAAAAACAACTGTGGTGATCTTTTCCTATGGTTCCTGTGCTTCCTGCTGAAATTCATCATATTCAGATGTCACTGTTGGCAGCTGTTATTCTTCAGCTCATGCTCTGCGAGGGAAGACGTGTAGCCCTGGAAACACTGTGCCCATCTATTTAGATAAATGTAGGATCATGTTGTTTCGAAAATGGAGATTTTCTTTCTTTACTGTGGATGAGACATTAAAATCCATGTCTATTTCTGAAACTATAAAAAGGCACAGATTTCTTCTTCCAACTTAACGTTCACGAACTTTCCTTGGAGGCTGCTTTAGCAACCATCACCTGACGCAGTGTACATCTGAATCCCAACGATCACACACAACAGTTTTGTGCTTTCAGAGGAACGCAGGACTCAACTGAATTACGACACTGAAATAGCCTGAGACAGATTTCAAAACCATTTTCTCGATGAAAATTTCGAAGACCATAAACAAAATCTGTCACATTCTTATTCTGTGTTCCTTCCTGTTTGCCTCCCAGGATAACTTCCGAAGGGTTGTTCTAATACACAGGCATCCCTGCCATTTCAGGGACCAGTAAAAGGCAGGATACCATACCTTATATTAAGTGCACAATAGGCATGCCACAGATTTAGGGGCACTGTAGATAATATTGGACCAAGTTCAATTCCTTCCCAGTATATATTTGTGGTCTGAGCTCTAGTTTGTCTGTGCTGTTCTCTATCTCTCTTTGTGTCTGCCTCTGTCTGTCTCTGTCTGTCTCTGTCTCTGTCTGACTCTCTGTCTCTCTCTCGGTCTCTCTCTCTCTCTCTCTCTCTCTCTCTCTCTCTCTCTCTCTCACACACACACACACACACACACACACACACACACACACACACACGTCATGTTTGAATCTCAGTTCATCTAGGACCCTGTCCTTACTTAACACTGTATTTATCACAACAGTTTATCACACAGAAATAAAAGAGAGGGTGTAAACCTCTCCTGCAAAGCAACTGAATAATACTATAGACTTTGACAAAGGAGGAATTGGAAGAGATTTCCCACAAAGATGGAACCAAGGCACAACATCAAGCCCACAAAGGGGAATTCTGACACCTATTGTAGCCCCAAACCAGGTCTTTCTCATCATCCACTATTCAGATTCATATGTACACATTTTAAGACAGGATAGCTTTCTCTTTTATTATTAGATATTTTCTTTATTTACCTTTCAAATGTTATCCCCTTTATACATTTCCCCTCTGAAAACCCCCTATCCCATCTCCCCTCACCCTGCTCACTAATCCACCCTTCCCTGACCTGGCATTCCCCTACACTGGGGCAATGAGTCTTCAGAGGACCAAGGGCCACTCCTCTCGAGCCTCTCCTCTCATTGCCATCCAACAAGGCCATCCTCTGCTACCCATGTGGCTGGAGCCATGGGTCCCTCCATGTGTACTTTTTGGTTGATGGTTAAGTCCCTGGGAGCTCTGGGGGTACTTGTTGGTTCATATTGTTGTTACTCCTATGGAGCTGCAAACCCCTTCATGTCCTTGGGTCCTTTCTCTAGCTCCTCTATTGGGGACCCTGTGTTCAGCTCAATGGTTGGCTGAGAGCATCCCCCTGGGTATTTGTCAGGTACTGGCAGGGCCTCGCTGGAGACAGCTTTCAATACACTCAGTAATCCACCCTTCTTCCAGTGCCTCAGAGTGTTACAGGACATGGCAGACTAAATAACCTCTTTGCCTCTCTCTCTCTCTCTCTCTCTCTCTCTCTCTCTCTCTCTCTCTCTCCCTCGCTCCCTCCCTCTTCCCTCCCCCTCCCCTCTCTCCTTTCTTCCTCCCTTCTTCCCTCCACTCTTTCCCTGTGCCTTCCTCTCCCTTCCCTCTCTGTCTAGTCTCCATCCTTTCTTCTTTTCTTCATCCCTTCCCCCTCTCCTTTGCCTTTACATGTCTCCTTGGTCCCTTCCCCTCCCTTGTTTTCTTCCACTGAGTTAAATTTTTCTGCAAAATTTCTACCACCTCAAAACCTCAACTTCAGTGGATCTCTATGTCATCGTTTGAAAAATGAGAATACAAATTCCAATTCTCTCCCATTTGAATTCTATAATGACAATAATAATAGTAAGAAGAACACGAATAGGAAAGGTTCTTTTGGATAGAAATTTGTACTGGTACAGGAAAATCTCACTTCTTTACCAGTTATAGTCCCAAGCCAGTTGCTTTTATCCCAGCATAAACAATATGCCTTTTATCATTATTGATTGTCTAATGGAGTTGATAAAATCGTATTGGAAAGCAAACTCATTCTGACATTGATTTAATTGTTTCAGAGACAATCATTTGCTACTTTTAGGCATAGTGAAGATTTTAGGTGTTTTCTCACAGTTCCTGGACACCTCTTTGAGACAGTTTTTAGAATTATCATTCTAAGCTTAAACAACCCAGAACAAGCTCAGGGGCCGAGTGCTCGAGAATCTGAACATAGGTCTAAAGAATGCACAAATAGCAAGTTCTTTTTAGTTTGTTTTTTTTAATGACATATTCCATTGCCTATCAAATATTGCTTCAAGCAGGTAACCCATCCATGTTCAGCTACCGAAAAACAACCTTTTTATAAAATTTGCCATACTAACAGTGGGTCCTGAGGATGGTACCCACTGAAGAGACTAGAAGGGTTTATATTTTACTATCTTTCTTGTCAACCATTATTAAGAAGAATGAGAAACTAAGTATCCTAGGCATCTCTTGCATTTATCCATCTCAGGAATGAATTTATTCACGTTGTTTCATTGGAGTTCATGCTTCATCAAGCACTAAAGAGCCTTCTCCATGCCTTTCATGCCTTGACAAGTCTGTCAGCCTGGCTCTGCCCACGTACATGAAGAGCCAAATGTGTAAAGACACAGGTGAGCAAAAAGAAATCTTGCTTGTTCTGAAATGACGGCTCTAATCACTCCAATTGTGCAGCTGCTTATGTGGCCTCGTAAAGGCATTCAGAATCTCATGTCCACGCTAGCTAGCAGAGAAACAAATTCTTCCTCCATGCTATGTCAAGCCAAAGTTACCCGCTGAGTTGACATACAGTTTGTCTTTTCAAATCCATAGGATATCTTTCAAATGAACCATGAAAAAGAGGCCATGGGCAGAGAGCATAGCTCAGTGGGCAAAGTGGTTGCTATGCAAGCATTCAAGACCAGAAGTTCAAGCTCCAGCACCCGTGTACAAAGCCAGGCATGGCAGCACATGCTTGTGCTATGAATGAGACAGTGGAAAGAGGAGGATTTCCCCAGGAGGTTGATAGAAGCCAGTCAAGCTAATTGATTAACCCAAGATTCAATGAGAGAGCCTTTCTCCAACAACAAGAAAAAAAGGTGGATAAGGCTTAAGGGATGGGACACTAATGAGTATGTACTGTTCTTGTAGAAGAGTAGAATTCAGTACCTAATACTCACATCAGGTGGTTTATAGCTACCTGTAACTCTAGGTCCTTGGGATATAATATACACTCTTGACTCTGGACATCTGTACACACATATAAATATATCCATACACAAACATAGACATGGGCACAGGCATGTGTGCATAAAAACACACATATACATGTGCACATGCACACCACACACACACACACACACACACACACACACACACACATACACACACACACACACACACTACTAAAAACAAAATAAATAATTAAAATAAAATGAAGAATTTCATAGGTATATATCTTCATCCATTTCTGGCCTCTCCACATGTACAACAAATACATGAATATATGTATGTATATGCACACACATAAGAATATATACATACATATACCAGAGAGAGGGAAGAGAGAAAGGGCATCAAATGAAACAAAGTCTGAAGCAAGAAAGAAAATAAGTGAGAATCTAGATCCCTGCATAATTCTCACCTTATGGGAAGGTTAAATAGCATTGATAATTCGTGTTAATAAATTTGATTGTATTGAGTCAGTAAGTAGGTCTGAAAAGGAAAAATATCTCTTTGGAAATTGATATAGTTATGAGAAACTTTTAGGAGCAGAACGTATCAACTGAATGGAGAAGAGCAGGCCTTCACTATCCTTAACTGGATTTCCAAGGAACTGCCTAAATAAATGGAACCACACAATTAATGTGCTGCAAAAGCAAAGCCTAAAGACAGCAACTGAACGCAGTTGTGAGTAGTGGCACGATGCCAAAATCCTGCACTCTCCTGTTGATGAAAAGATGAAGAGGGGAACAGAAAACAAGTGAGGAGAAAGATTCAAAATGAAGACAACTGACAATTACCATGGGATAAAAAGCACAGGGAAGCACACAAGGGGGTCAGTGATATTTGTTATGTCCAAATCAAATGCTGGGCATGATGCCATACACCTGTAATCACAACACTTGGGAGGCAGAAGCATAAGGATCAGGAATACAAAAACACTAACTAAGCTACACAGTACTTTTGGGGCTAGCCTGGGAAACTTGAAGCCCTGTTTGAAAAAAGTCTGAGTGAATGAATAAAATAGAGCATTCAGGTTTTTAAAAATTTTTAAAAAAACATGAAAAGAAGATGAACAAGGGACTGAAGAGATGGCCCACTGGGTTTTTGCAGAGGATCCAGACTCAGTCTCCAGTACCCACATCAAACACCTCACCACTGTAACTCCAGTTCTAGGGGATCTGATATCCTCTTCTTATCTGTTTGGGCATTGCACATATGTGGCACACACACACACACACACACACACACACACACACATATATATATATATATATATATATATATATATATGGCAAGCTCAAATAATAGGCAGAGATAGATAGATAGATAGATAGATAGATAGATAGATAGATATAGATAGATGATAGATACATAGATACATAGCTAGATACATAGATAGATGATAGATAGAATACTTCTGAAAATCCAGAAATCAGAGGTGAGAACTAATAGGAAATCTAATTTTTCTATTTCCCATTTTTTCTTTACCCAGGAGAAATGCTTGTGATGATTCACTCTTTGACAGTAAACTTACACATGACCTTCTTGGTTGTTTGCAAGTCTTCTTTCTCCATGATGCTACAAGGTGAATTTCTGGGAAAAAACTAACTTGCAGATCAAAAACACAGGAACATAGACTCAAAAACAGATCTAGAGGAAAATCTGAGCAGTAGCCACAGAAATCTGAGACATCATACAGCAGAGGGCTTTCTCTTCAAGGATGAGAACCTGATTTCAACCTGTCAGCACCTATTTTAAAACAAACATACAACAGGCATAATTGCACATGACTGTAACCCAGCTTTGGCTGGCAGAGACTGCTGGATCCAGAGTGCTTCCTGGTCAGCCAACCTAGTGAATGTGGAGAGCTTCTGGTTCATGAACATGTCCTTTGAAAAGGGAATTAGGCTAAGAGGGGTAGGTGAAGACACCCAACATCATGTTATAACTTCTCCATGCATGTATAAAGGCACCACACAAGCATCCGCTACACTTGTGTATACACACACACACAAATAGAAACTTTTGTTTCTCATAGATAGATAGCCACAAAATGACAAAGAAAAACTGAACATTTCTCAGTCATCTGCAGTGATTGTCTACAAGAGGTCTTAGCCAGACAACCTGGTGATGTATCCTGGGACCTGCAGTTCCAACTACTTAGAGGTTGTTGTGCAGGATCACTTGAGCTCAGAGGTAGTCAAAATGTAGAGTTGTCAAATAGTGAGACCCTATATTAAAGAACTATATTTTAAATTTTCGAAAAGAATGAAATGAAATCTTTCTTTCATATACCCATTCATAACAGAAAGTCTTTAAAAGCATGGTGGACAAGTGGATTGTTTCCTTTCTATAAAAAGGAATTTTCCTTGGAAATGGAAACAACTTTTCAAGTACATCATTTTGTGTTGGTCACAATATGACCAATGAAGACAATACCATAATACTAGGGAACAGGGTGATCTGATTATAAGTGTTTCCACTGTGTTATCATCCAAGTTGAACTATCTGTTTAAATCTTGCATTATGATGTTCTGACTTCCTTATAACTGATTAAGGAAACCTGTAGCTACCTAACATGAGCCAAGTAGCAAGAACATGAAAGATTTGTTCACACTATTATCCCACCATTGAAAGAATTGCAGTTAGGTATAGAACTGTTAAATGATAGATAATCAGAGCATTTAATACACATGTTTTTCTTCCTAAGTACTAGAATAATTGGCTTGAATTTTTCAGAAAAATGTGAATATCCATTTCTTAACAAAATGCTTCCCACTTAAACCACTGAATTATGAATTATGTTACTGGGCAGTAACATATTTTAAAAGAGCAATAAATTCAAACCAGTGCCATGAGAAATGGCTAAAATGTGTATGCACCATCCTTTATTGTGATATATCATTAGAATCTCTGTGTTTCAAATAATATAGAAGTTAATAACACACCAGGATCAAGAGAGGATGCATTTGATCCTCCGTCTTCTTTGAAAATAGAAATGGGAAATCAATCAGGCAAACCTTCGATTATGACCTGGATAACATGAATCTTCCTTTGTTATTTAGACAATCAGCCACAAGGCTGATCCCAGCTAAGACAAAGCTCTAGAGAAAATGTGCCTTTGCACAAGTAAGGAAGAAAAAAAATGTATGCTTTGCACATGTAAAAAATACTATGATCCTATGGTATCCTTATAAGAAGTTGCAAAAAGAAAATGACTTGTGTGGTTGAACAGTGTCAGATACATAACTGGTGCACAACAAATGTATATTTGCCAACACATCTTGGAAGTGAGGTGTTTTGACAGCACAGAACTCTAAAGTAACAAGGCAGCAGGCTTGGAAAAGGTTTACATGATAAAAAATTGGCTCAAGTGAAGAGTTCTAAACGCAGTTCTACCTTCAAAGGCTTTTGAAGAGCACAATACTTTGTTTATCTTAAGATTTCTCTGTCTTCACTGTGTGAGCTTTCCCTTCTAGCAGACATGGATCATCACTTAGTGTGAATGGAAAAGAAAATCAAAGCACCATGGGAAATGTCCGTTGTCTTCACTTAGCTAATAATGCCTTTGGTGCAAGTTGAGCTAGTAAAATCAGATTGTCTTTACAGTAACTCCTAGTGATTCCACTAAGGCTGAATTGGATAGTGGTTATTCATTTATTTCTCTTCAGATCTGAGGTAAGGATGAAAGTACTTGTCTAGATAAGAGCTGTGTAATGGAAATAACTCCAGCTGTTGATCATGGTTTGAGCATATTTCCTATGGGCCCTTAAAGATAATAAACTAGGCAGTGAAAGTTCAGAGTTCTCAATGCTCAGAAGAAAAGTACTTGGAGCCCAGGGCAACAAGGGAGAAGGATGGAGAAGGAAAGCAAAAGAGGGTGATGGATGGAGTGTGACAGTGAGAGATGGGAGGGATAGTGATAAAGAGCAAGTGGCCAGGACTCTGAAAGAGAGGTGGAAAGAGAAGGGAAAGAGTGGGGATGGGATTGAGTGAGAGGGACACATACAAAGAGGAGGAGGTGGACAGTGAGGAAGGGAGTAGAAGAGGAAGAGCCAAAAATTACATCACGGCATTTGTTCCCTTTTCTCTCCTGTAACAACACAGTTGAAGTGATCCACTTATGACAAAAAAAGAAAGTTTACTCAGCTTAAGTTTGGATTCTAAAATTCCATTCAACATAACAGCAAGAGCAGGTTAGAGCTCCATGGTGGACATCTAGTTAATCAGGAGAAGGATTATATCTCAAGAGGAGGTCAAAAGTAGACCAAGACCCTCTTCTGAAGTCCTCACATGATAAAAATTTCCAGAGAATATTTTGGAATGGCTTCTTGGTATTGGAAGTACCTTGACCAAAATCAACTGACCACTTGAAAATCAATAATAAAGAACATGCACACAGGGAGAGAGAGAGAGAGAGAGAGAGAGAGAGAGAGAGAGAGAGAGAGAGAGAGAGAGAGAAAGAGAGAGAGAGAGAGAGAGAGAGAGAGAGATTGAAGAAATGGCTCATTGTTGCAGATCACTTGCTACCCTTTCAGAGGACCTAAGTTTAGTCCCCAGGACCCCATGTATGGTGGCTCAAAAACAGCTAGAACTCCAGCTCCAGGCAATCAGATATCCTCTTCTTGCATCCAAAGATACTTGAGTTCATACACACACACACACACACACACACACACACACACACACCATCCTTCTTCAAGCTGCCAATAACCAATAGTCATATTAATACTCTCTACAAAACAAATGTTATCTTGGGACCAATTTCTAACTTGAGATTGTTGTCAAATTTCTAGAAAAAATATTTTTATGAAGAAAATCACAATAAGCCATGTGATTCCCTCAAGGAGTCATACTGTCAATTCTGTTTCCTTCCAACAGGGCCAGAAGCTTGGGTGTTCTCCTGAGTCAAAATAATTTAGCTCATGAGTAAGCCTGTCACATCTAGTGACATGCTCCAATGGAATCATTCAAAGTTAGTACAAGTATAAGTTTAAGAATTTGACAAAATCTAAGCACTGTTTACTTGTTGGTGATGATGTGGTAATTCTGAAGAAAGGAGTCATGCACCCAATAATTTGGCACAAAATATGTACCTCAAACAAGAGTGAGAGGGGAGATGTTCATTGTGTCATTAACTCTGGAATAGTTCCTTCCATTTGCCAATGAGTTTGAAAAGTAGTAAGTTAACACTTCCAACCAAGTACTATGCGGAAGGCTGATTTGAATGGCTATTTAAATCCCATATCAAAAGCCACTTCGGAAACCATGTATTATCCTGTCTCAACTCTTCGATTAGACATTCAGTTATGAATTGATTTCCCTCATGGTGGTTAATTCTGCACAGAACAGGGGAGACAAGGTAATATTCTGCCACCTTCATTTGCGGCCAGGAAGTACTTATCTAGATCCACAGCAGCTGGACACAATAGCCAAGTTATATTTCAATTCTAAGCACCAACTTTAGCAGAAATTATTCCTGCTTTACCTTGGAAGTAAGCTGAGGTGACAGCTAGCCACTTTCTTTATAAATAAGCAAGATAATAACCAGGCAGACATTATAAATAATAGCTTCTACATATTTTAAGCTGCTGTGGTGTCTCTGCTAAAAGAATGCTTTATTCAAAACTGTGTTTCAACCGAGACCCATAATATCAGAGTGAGTCGTAAGCCATTCCCTTCTTTACTAAGACTTGATTTTGTAAGATTGATGCCAAACAGACATGAAGTGGAATGCCATTCTCAGAAGCTAGCAAGTTGCTTGCCTTACCTTCAATCTTGGAGTCCACTGTCTCCTTGAAGTTGGGCCATAACAATTAGATGGCCTGTTGAAATACAAGCTTATAAAACTAGGGCGGGGCAGGGAATGAGCCCAGTATAGCTTCATTTTCCTCCTAGCAAAGAGCAGAGTCTTATGCATTTGGTAAAATCAAAATAAACTTTATGGCTACCATAATTCATTTTGAGGCAAAGTCTTGCTTTATGAGCCCAGGCTACCCTGAAATCCATTATATAGCATAGGCTAGCCTTGAAGCCTCTTGTCTCAACCTCTGGAGACCTAGGTTACAGGTGTTTCCCACCATTCCTAATTTTATACCACATGTAACTCCAAAGATTTATTAAATATTATTTTATATGTTTAGATGTTTTTGTCTGCATGAATATTTGTATTACGTACAGGGCCTAAAAGAGGATTGGGATGCCCTGAAGTGGAACTCTGGTTACTAATGTTTGATAGCTGCTATGTGGGTGCTGGGAACCAAATTTGGGTCATCTGGAAGAGCAGCCATTTCTCTTAATTATTGATCTAATTTTCTAGACCCTATACACAAATCTTAATATCCACTCCAGTATTCATATTGGAACAACTAAACTCATTCACCACCTCTGTACCCAGGTCCTTTCCATACATGTATTCTTCCACAGGTATAGTCCTGAATTATGCAGGGAAGAAGTGGCCCTCACCATCTTTTCAAAGGTGCTTCTTACTCTATAACACTCTTTTCTTCCTGAAGAAAACTTGTGCTGACCAAACAGGGTCAAACATGCAGGATCATGTATGTGTTTCAGTGAATAAGGAGCTGGACACAAGAGCATGGAGACCTGAGTTTGGACTCCAAAGAGCAGCCACTATGAGATTCATTTGTAACCCCAATGCCTGGAGGTGGGGGAGGCAAACACGAGAAAATCCTCTAAGCTCACTGTGTGCCGGTCTAGCCAATACAGCAAGCTCCAGGTTCAGTGGAAACTAAGAAACTAAGGTCAATAGGCCTTTGGCAAATATATAACAGTTGTGCAGCTCAGTCTTCTTTTGGGACTCTGAACAGCAGGAGTAGGAGCTCTATCTGACTCTGTTCCCTGCCTTTGGATTATTCTCCCCTAACTGGACTGTCTTTCATAGCCTCAATAGGCTAAGATGCAACTAGTCCTACCTACCGCAACTTAATATGCCAGGGTGGGTTGATATTCGTGGGAAACCTCCCTTCTTCTGAGCCTTTTCTGAAGAGAAAGGAAAACACAGAGGATGGCAATGGCAGCAGGGAGGGGAGGTGAGAGGGGGTGACTGAGAAGAGAGAAAGGAGGAGGAGCTGCATTCCAGATGTAAACTGAATTATTAATTGTAATTAATAATATAAAGAAACTAAGGTCAAGAGTGACCGAGGAAGTCACTCAATATCAACCTTTGCCCACTCAAATCCACACCCACACCCACACCCCAGTCACACAGGTGCAAGGAGTCTGCTTTGCTGCCCTGCTGAAAACTCATTTCACGAACTTGCAGGTCCCTTGTACAGAGCTCTATTTATGACCCAAACTTGACTTACTAATTCACTTCAGTGGAATTTATGAGTTCTCACCAAACTATAAAATCATCCACTCCTCTTTCTCTGGACCCCAAGCAAGTGCCAGCATTTAGCCAGCATGACCTGTTCGCTGTCATTTCAAAGGCCAGACCCATCCTTTCAAATCTACCTCGATTGTTAGCCATCCTTTGACTTCTGGCAGCTTTCCACCACCCTTCCAAGCACTGGCCATCTCCACTGTGAGATGGGGTCAGTAAGAACAGAAATGAGTCAAAGCTCCTGGCTGAGCCCCAGCAAGCGGGCTGCAAGAACAGGCAGTCCTAATTGATGGAACCACTTGCTGAGTCTCTAAATTAAAATATTCGATTTGAGCCACATGACATCCAAGGATCAGCCTGACCTCTCAGTGGAGCTCAGAGGTGGTGACATCAGTATACAGCAGGCAGCTGGGTAAGGAAGTCAGCTCTGTAATTAAGGTCCTCCCTCAGCCTCCAGGGAATAGTGCCAAAGCCTTGACTTGAGACACAGGGCAGATAAAATGTTAATTGAAATCATGTAGGAGGAGGCGCAGGTATTAACTGTTCTGTTCACCTTGCTCAGACTTTTTAGAAGGCGGCATCTGGGGGTTGATGGCTCTATTAGCATTCTGACTGTGCCTTCCAAGTCTAGAGTGTGTGTGGAACTCTCTTCAAACATGTATTTAAGAAATGAAGGTACCCAGCAGATAAATGCATCAGTGCTCACAAATGTAGACACTGCATAAGGATACGGAGGACTGTTGTCCGTAAGGCACTATTATGACTCTCCTTCATTAAGCCTGGCTGGGATGGATGCTTATAGCCCAATTATATTAAACACCAAGAATCAAAAGGCATTCTCTCTCTCTTAAAATACAGTCTCTTCAAAAACATTCATATGAAGATGCCTGCAGTGCTAATTGGTAAATGTATTTTAATTTTTTACTAATGCATGTTAAGGGTGTGTCTTAATAATAGCCTTGGGTATGCTTTTTCCATATAGTGTGCACTATTCAAACATAACCTTCCTTTATATAGCACTCCTCTATAACCGTACTTTACCAGTTCCTACTAATCGTCCCTCTAACTTTCAATTTACTTTTTAACTTCTCACACGTGGAAGATAATTTGTGGCACTCTATTTCTGTGTCTGGTTTATATCACTTAACACAAGTCTTCTCTCCAGTTCAAGCCATTCTCCTGCAGATGATGGTAGTTCATGCTTTGAAGCTGAATAATTATATTTTCTAGTCCCATCCATTTGCCTGCAAAACTCATGATGTCCTCATTCTTAATAGCTGAATAATATTCTATTGTATAAATGAACCACATTTTTTGTATCCATTCATCATTTGTGGGGCATCTGGTTTTATTATTTCCTTTATTATGAAACAACCAGTGTGTCCATTTGGTCTTTTATTCCCAATGCTTTTAGGGACCTAACCAGAAAAGTCATTCTGTGGCTCACTGACTTGAAATGGTCTTCTCAACTTTCGTCAGAACTTTCAATACTTCTGGTCTAATTGGAAAATGCATTGCCCTTTAGTGTATCAATAAGTGACTGCGTAATTGATAAAAGCAACTTTGGAAATAGAAATGATATATTTATAGCCCTCTAATAGTTTGGAGCAGACTATGTGGAACTTGGCAGAGCAATGACTGCTGCTGTCTCATAAGTGTGTTCGGGAACAGGTCTGGAGACACTTCAGTGGCTTTTCATAGCTTTGAAAGTACCAAGATGTACCTGAAACAGCATAACTTCATTTTCTCTACTCTCCTTTTTTATTGCTCGGCCTCCTTCATTAGCTCCAAACGGCTCCTGGCTTCAGTATATTATAAAGATCTTTTTCCTCAGCCTAGGCTCACAGTATGCCCTTTATCTACAAAGTTCTTCTCCTCTCCTGCATGTCAATATCTGACAAGCTTTATGCTTGTGTCCTTGGCTTTTTACAATAACTCAGTAAACCCAGGATATCTCTCACAATGTGTTACAAGCTCTGTCCGTGCATAGTTAAGAGCATATTTTGTAACTATCTGTCACTGAACCTGTCATTCAGACAGGCTACAAACCACTGGATGGAAAATCCATGCCTACACCCTCCACAGGTGTGTCCATGGCATATAGAGTCATGCTTGGTTAACTACACATAAGTGAGAACTAAGCGAATGAATGAGCTAGGGGAAAGGTAAAAATGAAATCCTAATGGATCATCTGTATTGTAGCGACAATTTGGGAGCTTGAGTTTTTTCTTTAAAATTACAGAAATGTTATAAGGATATGTTTTTGTTTTAATCCCAGGTGTGGGACAGGAGGCTGCTTCAGATTATCTACAGCAGCTGACTATGATTTTTCTAGTAGTCTAGCAGGGGCATGGTTTTACCAGCTGTAGACAGTTTCTGTGAATGTCTGATGTTTGGAATTCCAGGGACTCTTCAAAGAGGATATAAATGCTAGAGTCCTGAGAGGCAGGGTGAGTTGGTAGTTGGTGATTGGTTACTGTTTGTTGTTGCTCACAATTTGATAAGTAGTTGTACACAAAGAAGGAAGCAAGGAGAAATTAGCTATCCTAATAGAGAAGATGAGAAGATCAAACTTGCCCCAGGAAACTAGATGCCCCAATTGGCAGGAAGTAGTCTAATGATACCATCATCCCCTCTACCTTTATTCCTTTTCCATCTAGTGTTTGTAGGTTCAAAGGGTGGAAGAAAATGGGTGGAGAAGGATGGAAGAAAGAAGAACCCACAGAGTAGCAAAATGCCAGTTACTTCTTTGTTTTCAATGTAACATTTTTTTCTTGATTCTCTGGGAATTTCATGTGATGTGCTCAATCACACTCACTTCTCAGTCCTTCCATGTCCACCCCCACCCCACCCCCACCCCCCGCGTCATTGCCCTTGTTACTTCTCCACCTCAAAACGAAGTAAAAATAAAAATGAAGAAGTCCAATTTGTGTTATGTAGATACTCACTGGAGCATGACCATACTCTCAGTGGCCTGCCCCTTATGTAGACCTGAGTCATTCTCCTCCCCCACCCCTGCCAGAACCCATGAGTCGTAGAGAGCTATCCTTTAGCATCTCCATCACACTGTTTAAGAGTTCTCTTGAGTGACTTCTTGTCTAAGCTGTTACCATTTAGGGGGCGGGGAGGAAGGGGAGGGTTGTCACAGAAGTCTTCCATATCGCTATCTCTCGCATGTTTGTGTGAGCAAAAGTAATCTGTCTGTAGCCAAATTCTTGATAGGAGGAAGTTAAAGGAGGACTGACTTTGGCTTTTGGAAGTAGTCTAATGATACTGTCATCCCTTTCCCCTCTATCTTTTTTCCTTTTCCATCTAGTGTTAAAAAGACCCAGTCCATCATGATGGCAGGAAGGCGTGATAGCAGAAGTGGCGCATGGTTTTAGCAATGGAAATGTGTGGTTGTTAGCTCACATCTTGGTGGAACATGAAGCAGTGAACAAAGCTACAAGTGGAGCTGACTTACAGCACTCTAGACCCTTCTCTATAGGCTACATCCACCAATTCTAGGCCTCATACCCCAAAGGTGCCACTAACCCCCAAGACCATACCACCAGCCAGTGAGTCAAGTGTTCAGACATGAGCCTCTGAAGGAAATGTCAGGTCTAATATTATTCAGAAAAAAGATGAGAATCACTGATAACTTCAATATATACCTGCATGTGTGCTTACTGACTACCTGTTCTAAACCCTGTAGAGGGGGTCGCTAGGATTCTCACCAAGTCTTCACTCCCCACCGGAGGCCGCAGACTTATCCAGATCTTGTCCTTTTCAGAGAGTATCTTTAAGTTTCGTTCTTTTCTTAGTATCTTCTAAGATGGGAGAAGCCCAAATATATGGATCCTAATCACATTAGACTGTCTGTCTCTTTAGTAAACACAACCAGTGAAGCTGTGCCCACCCCAGGCCCAGGACCCATCAAATCTGGCAACATTATGCTTCTATGAAATGACATGAGACAGCATGCAGAGAACATTGCCTCCTACTTCTTAATCTCTGCTTGAGCTTTAACTAAAAGCTACTTTATGATTGGGAGGAAAGAAAATCTTTTTTTTTTCTACAATTTCTGCTTGGAATGAAACAGAGAAATGCAGGCTGCTCTCCAGACAGCTTTGTGAAGCAAATAAAATGATGAGCTGGAGATTTTCTTGAGTCACTGAATATATTACTCTGCTCCCCTTCTAAAGACAAATGTGTGCGTAGTGCCCAGCACAGGCTGCCCTCCTATGAACCAGGTAGGCAGTTTCTTAAGCCTTATAAGAACTGCTTCCACCTTACAGTTTGTCAAAAGTTCATCAGTTCATACTATTTAATGTAACATATGCATTCCATCTGCCATACCTTTAAGTTCTGGGTCGTGAGTTCAACCAGCTGAAAACTGCAAAAATGTAGGGAAAATATGGATCTGCACTAGAATGCACAGATGCTTCTCTTGCCATTAGTTCCAAAAGTACCTTTTTGTTGTATTATTTTTGTAAATGTGTATAACAATTGTATATGGTGATATAACAAGTATGTAACATCTGTGTCAGATTCAATGCAGTGGTGGTTTGAATGAGTGTCCCCCAAGGGCTCACATAGCTAAATACTTTTTTTTCCAGTTGGTGGCGCTGTTTAAGGAATTTTAAGCAGTCTGGTCGTTTTGGAGACAAACTTTGAGAGTTAAATACTGGTACCATTTCCATTTTGCTTCCTCTGCTTCATATTGGTGGAAGATGAGAGCTCTTGGCTTCCTGTTCCTGCCACTATTCTTGCCGTTAGTTGTCATGCCTTGATTTTACCATCATGGACTCTATCCCTTAAGAATAATAAGTGTCCAACTCAACATTTTCTTTTGTGAGTTCTTTTGGTCATGGTTTTTCATCACAGCAACAGAAAAGTAACTAATAGGAATGTAAGTAATCTAGAGATAGTTTAATGTATGTGGGAGGACATACATGGGATATTTATGAAAAAGGTGAGTATCTGAAGTATGGGTATTACATAGGGTCCTAGAATTATTTACCTACAAATACCAAAGGCAGTCAGACTTTCTTTCATTCTTACATTTGCAAAAAATTGTTGAGTGCAAAAAATAAATAAGAAAAAGCCTGTTCCTTGCATTAGGGGTACTTCTAGGAGAATGAACATAGATATACAAAATTTTGAGTGTGCTTTTGTGATGCTCAGGATTGAACCTACAGTCTTATGCATGCTAGGGAAGCTACCAATCCATCAAGTATCTTCCAACAAGTAAGGTCATAAGTTGACTACTCACTAAGAAACTTCCCAGCAATTATTTTTCCTTTAATGTTGTAGCTCCCAACCTGCACAGAAGGCTGCAGCATCTGTGAAAACCTGAGACAATTTTGTGAAAATCTGAGACAATTTTTCTGACCTATCTCTCTGAAGAGATGAAGTAAAAGTAGCTTTAAATAAGAGCTGACACTGCTATAGAAGATGCCACAAAGAGGATTTGTTAATGACAGATACTCTGTCTACAGAAAGCCTGGCTTAGTACAAGAAATGAAAGTACTTATTAGTAGAGGAAATGAAAGATGTTGAGTGATCTTCAGGAGC
Source organism: Apodemus agrarius (assembly GCA_964023405.1). Lineage (NCBI taxonomy): Eukaryota > Metazoa > Chordata > Mammalia > Rodentia > Muridae > Apodemus > Apodemus agrarius. Next base: position 141,863,471 of record OZ030006.1, read on the forward strand.
CTCAAATAATTCACAGAAGAGATAGAATGTTAAATGAGTGGTTAATGTACAATAAGGCCAATAGTCATTAGAATCAAAATGTTATTTCATTGTAACACCTGGCTCCAGATGTCATCTTGGGAAAAGAATCTAAATTGTTGGAAAAGTCACTTTTAATGACTTAACTAGATGATGTAAGCCCAAGAAGGGGATCTAGAATGTCCAAGGAGGAAGGGGACAGGGAAGAGGGAAGGAAAAGGAAGAGGCAAGGGGGGGAGAGCCATGAAAAATGGCTCAATTGGAAGAGCACTTGTTGCACAAGCAGGATCACATGAGTTATAGTCCTAGAACCTATAAAAAAAAGTGGGATGGGGTAGCATGTCCTTGGAGTCTCAGCACAGTAGAGTTGTATGCAGCTAAACAGGTATTTGACTCCCTGACCTGTGAGCTTAACCCATTAGTCACACCATGCCAGTGCAAAACTCTTTCTCACAAATAAGGCAGACAGTGTTCCCAAGGGGCAACACTCAAGGTCATCCTCTGATCTTCACATGAACATACACATACATGTTCATGAACTTGCATATACACACATACACACACACACACATATATGTACACACACACAAAGTTTGAAAAGAAGTATGTTTTTCGTCTCAGTGCAAAAGTGAACATGGGGTAGGTAAGTGTAGCCCTAGTTCTTGAGAAAGTTACCTGACAGAAGTTTATGAAAGAGAAATTGAGAATTAAAGCCAGGTCCTATGGAAGACCAGCTATCCATCTTTCAGTCTCAATATTATTTATCTTAAACTTTTATGTTTGAATTAATCAGACCTACCAGGAGTTACAAAAATAAGTCAAGTTTGATCCTCCCCACTGGGCTGTGATACATTTTATTTGTGTAAAAAACAAACCATTAGTATCTAAAACTAGCCTGTTGTTTGTTTGTTTTGCTGTTTGAGGAAGGATATATAACCCAAGCTGGCTTCATATTACTCCTTCTCTTGTCACAACTTCCCAAGTGCTGAGATCACAGTTTAAGTACCATGCTTGGCCAGAGCTAAAATGCTTTTGTGTGTACATGTAGAAGGAGCCTCTGTCCACTGTCAAAAACCATCTAAGTATAAAGTTCTCAAGCAAAGTTTGCATGAGATTGCAGGAAATTTTTGATACAATCACAGAGCAACAAAAGGAGGGGGTGTGAATAGAATCCCCCAGAGACAAGAGAATATAATCCCTTTGAAGAATCTTTTTAGATCTTGCAAACATCTACACTCTTTAACAGGCAGGGCCCCTGAGTCTTGAGCTAACTCTTATGTCCCCTTTGGCTTTATTTCATGTTATTTTTTTTATTGGGTGGTAACTGAAAGAAAAGTCAAGACTAGTTACTAAATTTTCTGGATATTTGTTTGTGATCTTGTTGACACAAATGTCAACTTGTTCTGAAACAGTTAAAATTTACAATGCCACCTCTGTGCAAAAGTGTGCCTAGTCAAATACAAAACTCTCAGAGAAAATACATGTACAAGGGTCACGTAAATGTTACTGTGCAGGGGGAGAGGACAATCTACACAGACTATGAAGACAGAGGATTTATAATATTAACCCAAATATTTAAACCTCCACTTTCAAGGACACCTTGAAGTCAGCATTTGAAATACATCTCAGTTACTTGGAAAATGACCATGGTGTCATAAATAAGATCTGTGATCTAGTTAAGAGTTTTGTACAAATACTAGTCTCCTGGTTTTTGACAATTACATAAAGTTATGATTTGAATATGAAATGTTCCCCCATAAACACATGTGCTTAAAATCTTACTTCACAGCAGGTGGCACTGTTTGGGAAGGTTGTGGAACCTTTGGGACAGTAGCAGAATTAGCAGAAGTGTATCACTCGGGACAAACTTTAAAGGTAAAATTTACCTCTGGTACTGGCTAGAGTTCTCTGCTTCCTGGGAGCTACACAAGACACACAGGAGACATGGTAATTACAAGTTATCCCTGCCATGCCTGAACCATTTTAGTCACTATGCCTCTCCATCATTGTGAACTCTAACTGTAGGCCAAAATAAAACCCCTTCATATAAATTGTTTCTGCCATGTGTTCTCTTATACAAACGGTATGCATATTATTGCCTAATATTGGCTGAATATTATAACTTCTGATTAGTTTGATCATCCCAAACATAAAGGTTTAAGAGAAATATAATGTTGGACTGAAAAGATAGCTGAAGAGTTAAGAGCAATGTCTAGTCTTCCAGAGGACCCAGATTTCATTCTCAGCACCCACATGGCAAGAGGAATAATGTTAACAGTATCATCCACACAGGGAGTTAAATTGAATAAAATATGAAAATATAAATTATGAATCTCCAAAATTGCTTGTTTGATGATAAGCCCTTTTTTCAAGCACTCAAGATCAATATTCAAATAACTTTTTCCTGCATAAAGTTAGCTCATATATGTATAGTCCTTATGTACACCAGAGATTGTTTCTTTATTACTTTCTAATGAAAGATATGGCTATGGTTCAGTGGTAAGGAGGTTGCCTTGCTTTCATAAGGCCCTGGGTTTAATTTCCAGTATCACAGAAAACATATAAATCAAAGGTATTATTTGTTCATGATCCACTTATCAATTCTGAGACAAACACGAGTGAAGGTGGGGATACAGGCACAGAGTGATTGCCTCACATGTGGCTGAAATCATGTGGGTCACCCTGGAATAGAATTCAACCATAGACCAGGCTCTAAGATTTCAGAGAAAACTACATATATGACCTCTCCTCTCTCATCTGTCTCAGAAGTACCAAATAGTACAGGATAGGACTTAAATTCATCTTTCACTGCTATGTAACAAGCTGTCAGGATGTCAATAAGATGGCCCTGTTTGCTGTCTCAATTTATAAGTCAGAAGTTGTAGTATACATCATATCTGAGTTTTATTGGATGAAATCTAGAGCCTGAGGTCCACTTCAGGAAGGTCCTCCACTCCCCTACTTCCGGTATCCTGAACACAGTTCACAATCCCTGAGTTTCTTCATGTTTTCCTAGTCTTGACTATCCCTGACACTGATAAGGATTTTTAGGTTGCTTCTGAAAGCAGTATAGGCAGTAGACCCCATCCCTGAGCCACAGCTGTATAAATTCCTCTCTAAGGCCACACTCCAATGCCCTTGCTACAGACCTAACCATGAGATAGAATACACCTTCTCTTTCTGTCTCCTGGATAAGCTACAGTCCTCTGTCAGTCAGTTCCCCTGGTGATCATCCTGGCATTCTGTGTTTTCTCCTTTGGAATTCCAATAAGCCCTATATCCACATGGCATAGGACACTTCACTGTGAGAACCCCTACACCTTGGGGTATCACCAGCTTTGAGTTAACAGGATGTAGTACCCTCTGACCTCAATGGCTGTGAAGGTTAGCATATGCTCAAGAAGCTGTTGAACTTCCTTGTGATTGTAAAATTAAAGGCCCAGTTTTACTGCTGGCTACCATCCAGGGAGCTTCCCCAGCTCTTATCGCCTCCCATATGTCCTTACCAGGTTCATCTTCAAGGTCAGCCATGGAGTAGATTTCTTTCACAGAATCTCTACCAGGGTTCAAATATCTATCTTCAAGAAGAAAACCAACAGTCGAATCAGACCAAGTCCATCTGAGACAGCATGCTCCTTATAGTCACCTATGCTGCATGAATAACACTGATTATGTCACCTGTCTATCAGAGTGAGTTGCAGGAATGACATAGGTGGTATCTGAGGAGTCCCTGAGAATTCTCCTTACCCCAGGATTGTGTCTACTTTTCCAACAATGTTTCCAATTTGATCCCTACCAATTTGATCTGGAAGGACTGGGGTATGAAAAGTCCAATGTACTCAGACCTCCCATAAACATCCTATTTTGAACAATGTGGTCTCCTGCTTTCCCATCCTGGAGGTTTCTGGTGTGTGGATGTTTTAATACACAGTGGGAGTCAAAATGGAAGTTCTTACTTGCTGTTTTTTTCTATTAGCACACTTTGGCTATATCAAAAATGAATGAATGAATATTTCAGAGAATTCATGAGATGATAAATAATGTATGGAGATAACCAGAAGAATCCAGACCACACTTAGTGGTGAGGGCTCATCTATTCCTCAGAAGACTTCAAAGGGCAAGACTCTGAACAGAAAATGGTTTCAAGATTTTTGCTTCAAATCAATTCCTGAAAAAAAATTAAATAAAAGAGAACACACATGAAGTCACCAAGATTCCTAGGCCTATACCTCCTCCAGACAATACAGTCAACACACGTGTCCATGTGTTCCTCACCTCATCTCCCTCTGTGGCCAGAAGATTTCCTGCCTTAGAACAAATCCACACGGCTCTTAAAATATGTCAATTCATAATTAGAGAATGGGAAATGACATGAGACTAAAAATGAGGAAGAAGTAGAAAAGTCCTTCGTAGGAAAAAAAACTAAACAATAATAAATTATTATTATTATGATAATGATGATGATGTAGTAATATATATTATTATACTACTATATATAGTAATATATTATATAATATTATATATAGTAATAAAAATAATTATAATAATAGTGAAAAGCAGAGATAGAGACATGGCTCAGCAGTTAAGAGCACTTACTGCTCTCCAGAGGATCCAGGTAGATTTTCAACATCCACATGGTGATTCACAAATACGTGTAACTCCAGTGCCAGAGGATCCAAAATCTCTGGCCTTTATAAGAGTTAGGCACTGACATGGCACATAGACATGGACATAAGCAAAACACTTGTACAGATAAAACTAAGTTTAAACAATTAAAGATTAAAAATTAAAGGGATTAAGATGAAAGCACAAACAGCATGGGCAGCAAGTTCAGAGAACAACACATTTGAGGCTGGGGAGGATAAGAGTTATCCCTTATAACCGTGGGCTTTTCCACCCGAGCCCCAGTTCCTGAATAATGACTCAGATGCTATTTTTTAACTAATAAATGCCTATACCTTACACTAGGCTTGTTCTCCAACTAGCTCTTAACTTATTTAATTCATTTATACTCTTCTATGTCTGCCACATGCCTGATTATCTTTCCTCAGTTTCATACATCTGATTTCCGCCTGATTCTATCCCAGAGTTCCTCTCTCCCTGACAGATGTCCCACTTTCTAATCCTGCCTCAGTTCACTGGCCATTAGATTTTTATTGACAGATGATGCTTTTACACAGTGCACAAGAGATTATCCCTACATCTCCCCCTTTCAGTCCAATAAAAGGCTCCTTCTCTGACACCAATAAACTTATATATAATAACAATTACGAAAACTATCAGGTAAGAATTACACTCACAATGTATTTGACAACCTTGAAGAAAGCATTCTATTATCTACCCTATCTTGGTGAGGCCAAAGCTTTATACCTAATTCAATTTCTGTCATAACTTGCATTTATCAACCTATAAATATAATTTTAGACCTTAAAACATTTTCTTAAAGCCTAAACTACTTAAGCTTAATTGTGAGACTATATCTAGGCTTCAACACCATCAAATATCAGAAAAGGATAAAAATTACCTGAGTAAATAGAAAATGCAACAACAAACAGCCTCCAAATATACAGAAATGATAGAGGCTTCAGGTTATCTGGACAGTCACCCAAGGTTTCTCTGTAGTGTTAAGAGAATCATGTTCAGCCCTCTGGCACAGAATATCTGACAGACATTTTTGTGATGCAGAACTATTGAAAGATTTGCCTTCCTTGCCTTGGCAAAGCTCAGAAACCAACTTCCCTTCTTCCTGTTTGTCCTGTTTAGCCAATTTGAACTCAATCGCTAGGTGCAGTAACTAAAATCCTAATCTTGTAAGCCTTATTAAATCTAATTCCTCTGGTGGTGAGTCCTGATGGACACACCAGTCCAAAAACACAGAACTCTTTCCTGCTTCCTCTTTTCCTCTGTCCAACCCGGAAGTACCTCTTACTCGCCCAGTGATTGGCTCCTTTATTCATAAGGGGATTGGTTCACAAGAAGTCACCTAAGTACATAACTCCTTGTCCGCAGCCCCTCCCAGGAGAGCAGCGTTATCATCAAAATATGAACAGCACCAGGCCTATCCACAAGAGGAAAGATTTTCTTTTTAATCCCTAACTCTCTCCTTAAGGACTTCCCAGTATCTTACCAAATCTACTGACTTTTTAACTTTTCCTGCCACTTTCACATGTTTGTAACTGGTTTCAGCTGTATCCCTGCTGCATTTCACACAGGTGGCTGACTCATGGCTCCACACCCCTCAGATCAGTCCCTTTCTTTGTTTGACCCAGGACATCCAGGCAGGCTTTCACCTGCAGGCATCCACTGGCAATTCTGTGTCCATGTCCCCAGGCATGCTATGCTAAGACTATCCTCTGAACTGTTCTGGCTTTGTGTCGTTGCAGACTTTTCCCATAGGCACACACTGGTTTCCCATGGGCCCAGGCTGCTCAGTCCCTGTGCTGCACCAGGGAAGAGCACTATGGATTTTGGTTTGCTTTCTCTTAAAAGGAACACCTTCTACCTGGCTGGGAAACTGCTTTAGGAGGTGTTTGTTCCCTACCTTTCCAGCCAGGGCTTTTCTAATACCTGAATCTTTTGTTCTAAGTTTGAGTCTTTAACTAAGTTTTGATTGCATGTCTACCATGATATGCGCCATTTGTAGCTGTGGGCTTTTCCACCCATGCCCCAGTTCCCAAATAAAACTCCAATGCTTATTTATCAGTAAATGATAGACCTTAAGCAAAGCTTGTTCCTCGAACAAGCTCATAACCAACCCATTTGTACTCTTTTATGTCTGCCACATGGCTGGTTACCTCTTCTCTGTGTCTCTTGGGAAAATCTCCCATTCTTGACTCTAGAGTTCTTTTATCTCTCTGCAAGATGTCCCACCCTTCTAATTATGTCTCAGCCTATCAGATTTTACTGGCAGATGATGCTTTTACACAATGCACAAGAGATTATCCTTACAACCTCTTACAGAGGACTTGCATTTTGTTCTGAGGTATTAGGTGTTTCACAACTACCTGTTGCTCCAGCTGTCATGAATTTGACTCAATCTCTGTCCTTCTTTGGTACTAGTGATTCATGTGATATTTATTCCCATACTCAGGCGCACACAAGTAAAAGGCATATATAAATAAAAACCTTTTTAGAAAAAGAAAAGACACAACCAAGACTGTTGTAAGAAGAAAGAAGGACATAAAATGTATGTAATGGCTTATCCGAGGGTTTCAGCTGATGCCTATATTTTTGAAAGTTAAGTTAGTTAAAGATTGCAATTAGTAAAGGAAATGATTGCCAAGCTTAAACATTATTTTAATACTTAATTTTAATTATGCTTGGCTATTAGATCACATGAATACTCTCTGGGGTCTTGTGTAAATCTTTTTGTAAGTAACAATTCTTTTTTTAACCTTGTCTGAACAAGAGTCTTCTCTCTCTCTAATATGTAGAAGTGTTGACTCTACATTCCTATTGGCCCTACATCTGTGGGTTTAACTGTAGATAGACAAGATTCCAAGTAAAGAATAACTGCTTGTGCAGAGGGATTTTTGACACTCTCTGTACAACTATGTTTACCATTGACAAGACATTCATATGATATTAAATATTATTAGTACATGACTCATGCTTTAACATATATGAGACACTGTGTATAGATCATTTATAAATATTTGGAAAGAGATTTGAGCACAGGCAAAGTTTAGCATCCTGGGGTGTATGGGGGGTGGATATAGGGTTTCTTGAATCCAAATTTCTGGAATATTAAGGAAAAAGAATTATCTGAAGTTTGTAGGATAAATAATGTTTCCAATTTTTGATCTTATGGATTTGGAAATATTTCCATGGACTTCACTACTTGAATTTTCCTAATCCAAAATTCTGAAATCAGGTTTGGCAAAATGTTGTGATAGGAAAGATATCTGCTGCCAAGCATGGCAACCCGAGTTTGATTCTTGGACCCATAAATACATGATATTTTAGAACTGGAAGTGCAGGATGCTCAGACTATCAAGTGAATATATGTATGAACATATTTTTCATGAAAATCCTATCTATAATAAGATAAGACTATAAAAGAGTCATTTGACTTTACATATCCATAGAAAAGATATGACTATGAGAAAAATATCAGAATAAAGGATTGTTCTCTTCTAGAGAAGATAATGAAAAGTTATCACAGTATTGTATAAACCTCAAGTGTAAGTCACAGGGTCTGAAGATGTGAGTAACCAACTTCTAGTTGTAAATGGGGTTGCACAATGCCAAGCAGATGCATTATTAAAGTGAACCCAGTCTCCAGTGAGTGATTCAGATGGGTTTATTCAGTATTCAACTGCCACTCATTAATACTATGAGGAAGGAAGCCCCTGACATAACCTCAGAGGATCCATGATTTTTATCTTTGCATCATGTTTTGTCTTCATATGCTAAACCGAAGATGAAGCACATAAAAACCAGGATATAGTGGAAGTAACTACACTTTGCTACAAGGAATACCATAAAAGGCACTGTGTCCTTTTCCTTTTGTTCCTATATTGTCACTCTGTCACTATATGGAGGGGACACTTGTGTAGCTGCATGGAAAGACCTATATAGAGAGGAACTTATGTGTACTTCAAATCCAGCAGCAACCATTGCATGAGCAACTTAAGTTAGATCTAAATCTTCTAGCAGCTACCTTTTCCACGAATGTAATCCCACTGACAAAAAACAGAAGTCTAGCAAGATACGCTGAGCCAGAATGGCACAGCCAAGATTCTCAGGAACTTGTAACCCAGAAACATGATCAGAGATGATAAATCTTTGTTCTTCCTTTTTAAAGTAAATCTTGGAGTCTTTTGTTACCCAGTATTTAAGGAGTAATTTCATAGGCTAATGTGGTAAGTTGTTGTTTAGCCACTAATTTTGATATTCAATATGAATGAGGGTCAAAGCAAATGTTTGTCCTCCTGATGAATGATGTATGAAGGCTTTTAAATGCGTCAGAAAACATTTCTTTTCACCACAGCTGTGAGTGGCTTCTATTTGATACAAACAATGGGTCTCCTATGTTGGGGAGAGGACTGAAAACTCAGACACTGTTCCTTTCTTATTACTATCCCCGGCATGCAATAAGGACACATGCTCCACTATGTTCATAGCAGCCTTATTTATAATAGCCAGAATCTGGAAAAGAACCCAGATGTCCCTCAATGGAGGAATGGATACAGAAAATGTGGTATATTTACACAATGGAATGCTACTCAGCAATTAAAAACAATGATTTCATGAAATTCTTTGGCAAATGGTTGGAAATGTAAAATATCATCCTAAGTGAGGTGACCCAATCACAAAAGAACATACATGGAATACAGTCACTAATAAGTGGATATTAGCCCAGAAGCTCTGAATACCCAAGACACAATTAACATATCAAATGATTCCCAAGAAGAAGGAAGGAGAGGGCCCTGGTCCTGAAAAGGCTTGATGCAACAATGTAGGGGATTACCAGGACAGAGAAGTAGGAGGGGGTTGATTGGGGAATGGGCAGAGGGAAGAGGGCTTATGGGACTTATGGGGAGGGAGGAACCAGGAAAGGGGACATCATTTTGAATGTAAACAAAGAATGTAGACAATTTTTTAAAAAATGACATTGCTGGTATTTGCCCTCAGCATGTGGATATCACAAATGTTCCATAAATCCCTTACTACCTCCCTATAAAAAATAAAGCCCTTATTGCTCTTCACGTTCTTTGTCTTTGAAATAACAGAAGAAAAAGCTTATGCAAATTCACCAGCTGGATTTAGAAATAGAACAAATCCATCACTGGCAACATCTCTACTGATATAATAATGGAAATAATCAAATTGGCATTAATAGTCTTGATGGAATTTGTTTAAGTGATGAATTTAAATGTATTCACTGCATACCTTGCATAACTTGATGTTCTCTACAATCAAAAACTAATAAGCATGAAAATCTACAATGTATTTATTCCTGAAAAGGATAAATATTGTGGTCCCATGAGAAGAATGGAACTATCGCAATTATTTTCCTCCTTAAATATAAAATAATTAAAGGGTGAACCATCCAAAAAGAAATACAAGTAATTACAAAATGAGAACCAGTGAAGAAGAACTCAACAACAAATAAGGGGTTGTTTAATCTAGCATATTAAAGCTTGAAATTTACAGGGTCTTGCTGGGGATGTGAAATACTGCTTCCAACAGGAGGGATTACAGGCATTTGCTTTTGAAATTCTTTGCTAATGACATACATGGAATACTGTGGAATATTGTGGGTGAAAAGTATATTTTTACAGAAACAAAATATATCTAAATTTCAATAATAGGCCCAAAATAAAATCAAGGGGACCTTTAGCTAATATATTTTAAAACATTTAAAATTAGATCAATAACATGGGCAGTGGGTATTAGGGGAAAGGATGTGAATGGTTGTTGGTGTATGACACACACAGGTAAGAGTAGCTATCCCTGAAACTGAGAGCAGATAGAATAGAAATAGAGCTGAGAAAAGAAGAACACCTGCCCCATTCAAAACTCAGTCTAAGTTGTCTAGCCACAAAACCATGATTTTAATAAATAATGGTTCTGTGTCATTTGTTATACCACAATATGTAACTGACTCAAGAGTAACTGTTGTCCCTGCTACACTGAGGAATAGTGGGTAGTATTACTCACCTTTTAGAGGTGAGACATGAAGTATACAGAAGAGAAAAAAAATGTGTTGCTTAATGAATCTAGCTAATTCAAAGGGGAATGATCTTGTAGAACTCTGATATGGTTATCTGTTGTGTTTAGTTTTAATTGTCAACTTGGCACAACATACAATAACCTGGAAAGAGAGTATCAATGGGTTTGGGCAATGGTTATGTCTGTGGAACGTTGTATTTTTTAAATTATTGAATATATTCTTCATATACATTCCAAATGTTATACCCTTTTTTGGTTACCCCCTCCCAGAAAACCCCAAACCCATCCTCCCTCGCCCTGCCTCCAAGAAGATTACCCTCTGCCCAACCCATTCCCACCTACACCCCCCTCCCTCAGTTTCCCCACACTGGAGCTTCTCTAGAGACTTCTTAAAACCAAGGACCTCTCTTCCCACTGAAGCCCAACACTGCATTCCTCCACTACAATTGTGGCTGGGACCATGTGTACCCCTTGGTTGATGGCATAGTCCCTGGGAGCCCTGGGGAGTCTAGTTGGCCTACATCTTCACTCTTCCCATGAGGCTGCAAACCCCTTTAGCTCCTCTAATCCTCCTTCCAACTCCTCCACTGGGGACCCTATGCTTAGTCTAGTGGTTGGGTGATAGCATCTGCCTCTATTTGTAAGGCTCTGGCAGGGCCTCTTAGGAGACAGCCTTAATAGGCTCCTTTCCACAAGCACTTCTTAGCATCCACAATAGTGTCAGGGTTTGGTGACTGTTTATAGGATAAATCCCCAAGTAGGACAGTCTCTGAATGGCCTTTTTCTTCAATCTCTGCTCCAAACTTTGTCTCCATAATTGCTCCTGTGAGTATTTTGTTCCCTTTCTCAGGAAAACTGAAGCACACACACTTTGGTCTTCCTTCTTCTTGAGCTTCATGTGGTCTGTGACTTGTAACTTGTTTATTCTGAGTTTTGGGCTAATATCCACTTATCAGTGAGTGTATACCATGTGTTCTTTTGTGATTGGGTTACCTCACTCAGGATGACACTTTCTACTTCCATCCATTTGCCTAAGAATTTCATAAATTCATTGTTTTTAATAGCTGAGTAGTACTCCATTGTACAAATAGACCACATTTTCTGTATCAATTCCTCTGTTGAAGGACATCTGGCTTCATTCCAGCTTCTGGCTAAAAATAAGGCTCCTATGAACATAGTGGAGCATGTGCCTTTATTACATGTTGAAGCATCTTCTAGGTATAAGCCTCAGGAGTGGTATAGCTGAGTCCTCAGGTAATACTATGTCCAATTTCTGAGGAACTGCCAAACTGATTTCCAGAGTGGTTGTACCAGCTTGCAATTCCACCAGCAATGGAGGAGTGTTCTTCTTTCTCCACATCCTCTCCAGCATCTGCTGTCACCTGAGTTTTTCATCTTAGCCATTCTGACTGGTGTGAGGTGGAAGTTCAGGGTTTTGATTTGCATTTCCCTGATTTTAGCTCTGTACGCCACTTTTATTTTGGGGGGGGTGTTTCAAAACAGGGTTTCTCTGTGTAGCCCTGGCTGTCCTGGAACTCACTCTGTAGACCAGGCTGACCTCAAACTCAGAAATCCACCTGCCTCTGCCTCTCAAGTGCTGGGATTACAGGCATGTGCCACCACTACCTGGATATGTACCCCACTTTTGATAGAGTTATTTGACTCTCTGGAGTCTAACTTCTTGAGTTCTTTGTATTCATTGGATAGCAGCCCTCAATTGGATGTAGGATTGATAGAGATCTTTTCCCAATCTGTTGGTTGCCATTTTGTCCTACTGACAGTGTCCTTTGTCTTACAGAAAAATATAAATTGACCCATTCTTATCACTTTGTACAAAGCTCAAATCCAAGTGGATCAAGGACCACCACATAAAACCAGATATACTGAAGCTTATAGAGGAGAAAGTGGGGAAGAGCCTTGAACACATTGGCACAGAGGAATTTTTCCTGAACAGAACACCTATGGTTTATGCTATAAGAACAAGAATTGACAAATGGGACCTCATAAAACTGCAAAGCTTCTGGAACATTGTTTTAATTAAATTGATATGGGAAGAGCCAGCCCACTGTGAACAACACCAACTCTGAGCCAGTGGGTCCTAAACTATGTATGAGTGAAGAAATTGAGCTGTGCCCAGGCAAGCAAGCATATACCTGTCACTTCACTTTGCTCTTGTCTATGGCTATGATATGACTAGGTGTTTTAAATTCCTACCTTGATTTCCTCACAATGATGGAATGTAACATGGACTTCTAAGAGGAAATAAACACCTTCTATAATTTGCTTTTGTCAGCATATTTTATTTCAGCAACAAAAATATAACTTGGTGTCTTAGTTAGGGTTTTATTGCTGTGAACAAATACCATAACCAAGGCAAGTCTTATAAGAACAACATTTAATTGGGACTGGTTTATAGGTTCAGAGGTTCAGTCCATTACCATCAAAGTGAGAGCATGATAGCAACCAGGCAGGCATGGTGCAGGAGGAGCTGAGAGTTCTACCTCTTCATCTGAAGGCAGCTCAGAGAAGACTGGCTTCCAGGCAGCTAGGATAAGGGTCTTAAAGTCCATGCGACAGTGACTCATTTACTTTAATGAGGCCACACCTCTCTAGGCCCAGCACATACTAAACATCACACTTGGGCACTGGGTTACTTCTCTATGTTTATCTTTAAATGCTGCTTCTCTGGTTTTAATTATGTATAAACTCTTTGCTTATGAATTCATGTTGACTGAATCTCAGCTTTTCTTTATTCTATAACACACAAACCATAAAGTGAGGTATCAAAATAAAAGGTTGCATAGACTCTGATTAACTAGACATAATAATGTACCCAGTGTAGGAAAACTTATGCAGATGAAGTCTTAAAATTTACAGTCCTCCTAGAACCCTTGCTAGTGATTGGGATAAAAGTAGTGTATTCTTATATGGGAAAGTAAATGATGAAAAAACTAATATTCTGTACTCCACAGACTCATAAAATTAAGGCTAACACTCCATTTTAACTAACATATTGGCAAATTTTAAAGTACAGCATCTAGTCCATCCCAAGAATGGTGCGCCCTCCATCAGACCTCCTGTTCCCATTTCTTCTCAGACCACTTTGCCATATCTCCTCTCACTAAACAATAGGACATTGCTGGATGTCTTTCAGTTTTATGGATTTGCTTGATGTTTGAAGAACAGCATTCACCCCCACCCATTAAATGGAAGAGTAACTTGTTTGCTTTATGGAAGGATTTTTGGCTTTAGAAAGGATTTTCAGAACTGCACTTTAGGCAGCAACCTCTCCCCAGTCCACTAAACTATTATTCCATCTACAAGCTATTGCTCCTTAATACCTCAAATTCTGTTTCCCTCTGGGTCTGAACTAGGCAGTGACTACAAGCCTTTCCAATGTAGCAAGCACATAAACATGTGGCCAGGATCACATGGGTTCAGAGGCCTGGATCTGGTTCTAACATCCTGGGTGTTAGCCCTGACTCTGTCAATGAGATCCCAGCATTATAGTGACTTTGGGTAAGTCACTAAAACACCTGAAGTCTCCAGAACCTGACTTGTATATTGATTCTCAGGAGATCACCCACCTTGAAGTCTCATAGTAAAGATGGGGGGAACTAATATATAAAATGCCTATCACATTCCTAGGCATGGTAAGTATTTCTCCTGCAACAGTTGTGGCTCCTTTTCAATCCATTGTGTTCTTCACAGGCGGGAGGTTGTCTTCAAAATATAATTTTTCTCTTGCCAAACTGCTCTGCTTAAACTCTCAATAGTCCCCTGCTGCTCTAATCAAAACTCAATTGCCTTGAATGTCTTACTGAGGCCTTCCTGCCTGATGTCACCCTGGCTGCCAGTCTCATTAGTCACCATGCTCATTCTTGGCTTGCACACAAGCCTGAAAATGTTGGTCCCAACTGAAGCAAAACAAAGCAAAAGTAATTTTCCCTGTGAGCCTCAGCCTCATTTTTCTGCTCCTATTGGTAGTGAGACTCCCTGGAAGCTTTGCCCCTGCGCTCTGTGATCAGTCCCCCTCCTCACAACTGCCTGTTTGGCACCTCCATGTATTTATCTTCAAAAATGAACCCTTGATGTGTATCTTCTTTCTTACTCTTGCTGGATAAATTCCACTTTCATTTCATACTAACCTAAAGTTTCTGGTCACTGAAGCTGGAACTTTGGAGAATGTGTGACTGGTTCTGAGCCATCATCCCATCCACCAAACCAAACACACAACACCACCCACAGAGTAGGATTGAAAGATGGCTGTCTGTGACAGTCACATTTCTTCTGCTATGATAAGATGTCTGAGGTAATTGACTTCCAAAGGGAAAGGGTTTGTTTTGGAATTCAAGTCCAGGATTTGTCATCCCCATTGCTTTCAGGCTTCGGGGAGGCAGCACACCATGTTGTGGGAAACATAGTGCAGAGCCACCACTTACTTCAATACCTAGGAAGCAAGACTACTGAAGGGAAGAGTTAGGACACTGGAGTCTATAATCACCTCTAAGAGCATGCTACAAATGATCCAGGGGTCTTCTACTAGGCTCCATGGCTTAAAGGTCCTACCTTCTCCCAACAGCACCACCAGAAAACCAAGGTCTAAACGTGTGGACTTTTGGGGGGAACACTCAACAACTGGGTTATGTATGTCAGCCTCTCACTCCCTGAAGTATACTCACATGTGAATCAGCATGACCCCCTTGTAGTCTTTCTTTCCACACTCACTACAAGACCCTTGTCTCCAGTTCAACAGTAATAAGGGTCCTTTGAAAACAGAGGCCAGAGCAAAGTCTAGCTTGCTTTTTATTTTAGTAACTTTTCTTTTGCTATGATTTGTGACCATTACTAAGGCAAATTGTAGAAGGAAATATTTATTGGGTGTTACATTTTCAGAGGGTGAATCCATGACCATCATGGCAAAAGTATATGGTAGTAGGCCTATAGGATGGCACTAGGGTAATGGTAAAAGCTTACATCTCAATCCACAAGTACAAGGTTGAGAGAGGGGAGAAGGGAGGGGGGGAGAAAACACTAATTGGGAATACTGGGAATGACATCAGTTTTTGAAACCTCAATGCTGGGTACCCTGCAGGGAGGCAGTTGGAGGAAGTCCCTCGGGTAGAAGCAAGGTGCCACCATCTTTGCGCCTGTGACTGAGTAGCAGTCTGGTAAGTAGGGATCACCAGAGTAAAGGATCACTTGAGACACACCCTGCCAGGACTCCGTCTGCACCCAGAAACTCTGCAGTGCCACTGCCAGCCAGCTGGGCACCTACCTTGCTGGGGTACCCAGCAGGTAAGTGGTTGGAGGGAGTCCACAGGAGGGGCAAGCACCAGCCAATGTCACCAGGACCAACTAACACCAGAGATAACCAGATGGCAAAAGGTAAACATGGAAACATTGCTACCAGAAATCAAGGCAATATGGCACCATCTGAACACAATTTTCCCACAACAACAAATTCTGGATACCCAAACATACCAGGATGGCAAGATTTGGATTTAAAATCACAGGTCAGGATGCTGATGGAGGGCTTCATGGAGGGTTTCAAGAAGGACATAAATAACTCCCTTAAAGAAATACAGAACACAAGAAAATAGGGAGACGCTCTTGAGGAACTAAAGGAAAACACAGGTGAAGGAATTAAACAAAGCCATTCAGGATCTAAAGAAGGAGGTAGAAACAATAATGAAATCACAAAGGGAGACAACTCAAGACATAGAAAACCTAGGAAAGAAGTCAGGAGTCACAGATCCAAGCATCAACAACAGAATACAAGACATAGAAAACAGAATTTCAGATGCAGACAATACCATAGAAAGCATTGGGAAATGCAAATCGAAACAACCCTGAGATCCCACCTCACACCAGTCAGAATGGCTAAGATTAAAAACTCAAGAGACAACAAGTGCTGGCAAAGATGTGGAGAAAGAGGAACATTCCTCCACTGTGGGTGAGATTGCAAAATGGTAAAACCGCTCTGGAAATCAGTTTGGCGGTTCCTCAGAAAATTGGACATGTCACTTCCAGAGGACCCTGGCATACCACTCCTACGCATATACCCAGAGGATTCCCCTGCATACAATAA
The DNA here is from genome assembly GCA_964023405.1 of Apodemus agrarius. NCBI lineage: Eukaryota > Metazoa > Chordata > Mammalia > Rodentia > Muridae > Apodemus > Apodemus agrarius. The sequence continues at coordinate 141,880,257 of OZ030006.1, forward strand.
AGACACATGCTCCACTATGTTTATAGCAGCCTTGTTTATAATAGCCAGAAATTGGAAAGAGCCCAAATATCCCTCAAAGGAGGAATGGATACAGAAAATGTGGTATATTTATACAATGGAATACTACTCAGCAATTAAAAATAATGAATTCGTGCAATTTGTAGGTAAATGGTTAGACCTGGAAAATATCATCTGAGTGAGTTAACCCAATCACAAAAGAATACACATGAAATGTAATCACTGATAAGTGGATATTAATGAGCCCAGAAGCCCTAAATACTCAAGGCACAATTAGCAAGTCAAATGATTCCCAAGCAGAAGAAAGGAGAGGACTCTGGGCCTGTAAAGATTGGATCCAGTTTTGTAGACCCAGAACAGAGAAATCGTGGGGGGGGTAATGATTGGGGAATAGTTGGGGGGAGAGGAATTATGGGACGTATGGTGGGGGGGAATGGGAAAGGGGAAAGCCTTTGGAATGTAAACATAGAATATAGATAATAAAAAATAAAAAAAAGAAAGCATTGATACAACCGTAAAAGAAAATGCAAAATGCAGAAAGCTCCGGATGCCAAACATCCAGGAAATCCAGGACAAAATGAGAAGACCAAACCTTAGGATTATAGGTATAGAAGAGAATGAAGATTTCCAACTTAAAGGGCCAGTAAATGTCTTCAAGAAAATTATAGAAGAAAACTTCCCTAACCTAAAGAAAGAGATGCCCATGAACATACAAGGAGCCTACAGAACTCCAGACAGATTGGACCAGAAAAGAAATTCCTCCTGCCACATGATAATTAAAAAACCTAACTACTAAACAAAGAAAGAATATTAAAAGCAGTACGGGAAAAAGGTCAAGTTACATATGAAGGTAGACCTATGAGAATTAAGCTGGACTTCACACCAGTGACTATGAAAACCAAAAGAGCCTGAGAAGATGACATAGAGACCCTAGGGGAACACAAATGCCAACCCAGACTGCTATATCCAGCAAATCTTTCAACTATCATAGATGGAGATACCAAGGTATTTCATGACAAAAACAAATTTACACAGTATCTTGCCACAAATCCAGCCCTTCACAGGATAATCAATGGAAAATACAAAAAAAAGGAGGGAAACTACACACTAGAAAAACCAAGAAATTAATCTTTCAACATACCCAAAAGAAGATAACCACACAAACATAAAAATTACATCAAAAATAGCAGGAACAACAATTACTATTCCTTCATATTTCTTAACATCAAAGGATTCAATTTCCCAATAAAAAGACATAGACTAACAGACTGGATCCATAAAAAAAGACCCAACATTTTGATACATACAAGAGATGCATCTCAGTGACAAAGACAAACACTACCTCAGGTTAAGGACTGGAAAACAGTTTTCTAAGTAAATGGTCCCAGGAAACAAGCTGGAGTAGCCATTCTAATATCCAATAAAAAAGACTTTCAACAAAAAGTCATCAAAAAAGACACAGAGGGACACTATACTTATCAAAGGAAAAATCTACCAGGAAGAACTCTCGATTCTGTACATCTATGCTCTGAATACAAGGGCACCCTCATTCATAAAGGAAACTTTACTAAAGACTAAAGCACACATTGCACCCCACACAATAATTGTGAGTGACTTAAACACCCCACTCTCCTCAATATACAGATCAGGGAAACACAAACTAAACAGAGACACAGTAAACTAAAAGAAGTTTTGGACCAAATGGATTTAATAGATATCTATAAAATATTTCATCCTAAATCAAAAGAATATACCTTCTTCTCAGCACCTCATGGTACCTTCTCCAAAATCGACCGACCATATAATTGGTCACAAAACAGAACTCAACAGCTATAAGAAGATTGAACTAATTCCATGCCTCCTATCAGATCACTATAGAGTAAGGGTGGTCTTCAATAGCAACAAAAACAACAGAAAGACAACATACACATGGAAACTGAACAATGCTCTACTCAATAATACATTGGTCAAGAAAAAATGAGAAAAAATCAAAAACTTTTTAGAATTTAATGAAAATGAAGGCACAACATACCCAAATTAATGGGACACAATGAAAGCAGTGCCAAGAGGAAAACTCATATCTCTGAGTGCCTCGAAAAAGAAGCTGGAGAGAGCATACACTTACAGCTTATTAATACACCTGAAATCTTAAAACAGAAAGAAGCTAATAAAATAAACCAAGTTGAAACTAAAAGAACTATACAAAAAATCAACAAAACCAGGAGCTGGTTCTGTGAGAAAATCAAAAAGATATATAAAACCTTTAGCCAGACTAACCAGAAGGCACAGAGACAGTATCCAAATTAACAAAATCAGAAAGGAAAAGGGAGAAATAACAATAGCAAATTAAAAAATTACCATATCCTACTACAAAAACCTATACTCAACACATCTAGATGAAATGGAGAATTTCCTAGACAGATAACAACTAACAAAGTTTAATCAGGATCAGATAGACCATCTAAACGGTCCCATAACCCCTAAAGAAATAAAAGTGGTCATTGACAGTCTCTCAACTAAAAAAAAAAGCACAGGAGCAGATGGTTTTAGTGCAGAATTCTATCAGACCTTCAAAGAAGACTTAACACCAATACTCTTCAAACTATTCCACAAAATAGAAATAGAAGGAACCCTACCCAACTCGCCCTATGAAGCCACAATTTCACTGATACCAAAACAACACAAAGATAAGGAAAGAGAACTTTAGGCCAGTTTCCTTTATGAATATCAATGCAAAAATACTCAATAAAATTCTTGCCAACCGAATCAAAGAACACATCAAAACAGTCACTCACCATGATTAAGTAGGCTTCATCCCATGGATGCAAGGATGGTTCAATATATGGAAATCCATCAATGTGATCCACTACATGAACAAACTCAAGGAAAAAAAACACATGGCCATTTCATTAGATGCTGAAAAAACATTTGATAAAATTCAGCATCCTCTCATAAAGGTCTTGGAAAGAATAGTAATTCAAGTCCCATAACTAAACATAGTAAAAGCAATATACAGCAAATCAGTAGCCAACATCAAACTAAATGTAGAGAAACTTGAAGCAATCCCATTAAATCAGGGACCAAACAAGGCTGACCTCTCTCTCCATATTTATTTAATATAGTACTTGAAGTTCCAGCTAGAACAATTAGACAACAAAAAGAGGTCAAGGGATAAAATTCGGAAAGGAAGAAGTCAAATTATCACTATTTGCAGATGATGTGATGGTATACTTAAGTGACCCAAAAAAACTCCACCAGAGAAATCTTAGAGCTGGTAAACAACTTCAGCAAAGTGGCTGGATATAAAATCAACTCAAGCAAATCAGTAGCCTTCCCTTACTCAAAGGATAAACAGGCTGAGAAAGAAATTAGGGAAATGACACCCTTCACAATAGCCACAAACAATATAAAGTATCTTGGTGTGACTCTAACCAAACAAGTGAAAGTTCTGGATGACAGGAACTTCAAGTCTTTGAAGAAAGAAATTTAAGAGACCTCAGAAGATGGAAAAATCTTTCATGCTCGTGAATTGGCAGGATTAATATAGTAAAAATGGCCATCTTGCCAAAAGCAATATACAAATTCAATGCAATCCTCATCAAAATCCCAACTGAATTCTTCATAGAGTTAGAAAGAGCAATTCTCAAATTCATCTGGAATAACAACAACAACAACAAAAAAAAACAGGGTAGCTAAGACTATTCTCAACAGTAAAAGAACTTCTGGGGGAATTAGTATCCCCAACCTCAAGCAGTACTACAGAGCAATAGTATTAAAAACTGCATGGTTTTAGTCCAGTGACAGGCAGGTAGATCAATGGAATAGAATTGAAGACCCAGAAATGAACCCACACACCTATAGTCACTTGATCTTTGACAAAGGAGCTAAAACCATCCAGTGTAAAAAAAGATAGTCTCTTCAACAAATGGTGCTGGTACAACTACAGGTCAGCATGCAGAAGAATGTAAATTGATCCATTCTTATCTCCTTGTTCTAAGCTCAAGTCCACGTGAATCAAGAACCTCCACATAAAACCAGACACACTGAAACTAATAGAAAAGTAACTAGGGAAGACCCTTGAGGACATGGGCACAGGAGAAAAGTTCCTGAACAGAACACCAATAGCTTATGCTCTAAGATCAACAACTAACAAATGGGACCTCATAAAATTACAAAGTTTCTGTAAGGCAAGGACTCTGTCAAATGGCAAAATGACAACCAACAAATTATGAAAAGATCTTTACCAAAAGATCTTTACCTACATCCAACAGAGGGCTAATATCCAAGATATACAAAAACTCATGAAGATAGACTCCATAGAGCCAAATATCCCTATTTAAAAATGGGGTGCAGAGCTAAACAAAGAATTTTCACCTGAGGAATATCGAATGGCTGAGAAACACCTAAAGAAATGTTCAACATCCTTAGTCATCTGGGAATTGCAAATCAAAACAACCCTGAGATTTCACCTCACACCAGTCAGAATGGTGAAGATCCAAATCTCAGGAGAAAACAGGTACTGGAGAGGATGTGGAGAAAGAGGAACACTCCTCCACTGCGGGTGGGGTTACAAGCAGGTACAACCACTCTGGAAATTAGTCTGGCAGTTCCTCAGAAAATGGGCATAATACTATCAAAGGACCTTGCTATACCACTCATGGGCATATATCCAGAGGATTTTCCAGCATATAATAAGGACACATGCTCCAATGTGTTCATAGCACCCTTATTTATAATAGCCAGAAACTGGAAAGGACCCAGATGTCCTTCAACGGAGGAATGGATACAGAAAACATGATATATATATACACACTATGGAATATTACTCAGCTATTAAAAACAATGAATTCATGAAGTTCTTAGGCAAATGGAAGGAACTGAAGAATGTCATCCTGATTCAGGTGACCAAATCACAAAAGAACACACATGGTATACACTCACTGATAAGTGGATATTAGCCCAGAAGCTTGGAATGCCCAGGAAACAATTTACATATCAAATGATGCCTAAGAAGTAGGAAGGAGAGGCCAGCACTAGTCCTAGAAAGGTTCAGTGCAACAGTGTAGGGGAATACCAGGATAGGGAAGCAGGAAGGGGTTGATTGGGGAACAGAGGGAGGGAAGAGGGTTTATGGGACTTTTGGGGAGTGGGGATCCTGGAAAGGGGAAATCATTTGAAATGTAAATAAAGAGTATATCGAATAAAAATGAAAAAAAAATAAGCTAGGGGATTCTGCAGTGTCCTCACCTAGGCATGAATATTCTGTCTGTTCCTGGTCAGTGAGTGGGTCTATCATATTCTGCTATTATCCTGACATGTTTTTGCTTTCTCTAAAATTAAATAAAAAATGAAAGAAAAAAAATAAACCTCAATGCGTGTCCTCAGTGACATACCTCCTTCAACAAGGTTATATCTCCTAATCCTCTCCTAACAGTGCTATCAACTGAAGGCCAAGTATTCAAACATTTGAGCTTATGGGGCCATTTTCATTCAAACCAACATGGCTGCTCAACAAAGCCCCTCAACAGGGCTTCTCCCCTAACAGAAATTGTCCCACTTCACCATAAGCATGAAATAATTTATTGTTATATTTACTTTTCATGTATGGTCCTTTCCCAAATACACACTCTTCAGAGTCAGGTGTATTTCTTCACCTAAAGCATCTTTCCCAAACAGAAAAGTGCCTCTCTCAAACTCAGAGAGTAGTTGTGTATGCTCTTGGTATGCTGATGTCTATGATCTCCCACCTCTGATGACACCTTGTATATCATTTCCTCAGAGAAGCCTCATCAGCTTCTTCAGCAGCCACCCTAGGTCTAATCCTCTCTTCTCTGTCTTTTAAGTGTCTCAAACTCATGTTTGCTTTGTGATTAGATAATTCTACCAGAGCAGGTGTAAACAAAAAGCAACAGAGCCTTCGTTGTTATCATCAATTCATTATTATCTAAGAAACATCTGGTACATTATAAATATTCAACATTTATTGAATGCACAAATATGAGATGGTATTCACACTATTTTAAATATCCCTCTACTTGTTAGTGACCTCCAAGCACAAAGGTGGTAAATATGATGACAAGCAGCCTTCTTCATTTGCTATTAGGAAAATTTTCTTCATGGATTGAATACATCCTGTTATCTGCAGGACATTGTGTACGTGTTTTCTTTTCTAATCTTAATTGCTTTATTGCTTTTCTATTGGTGCAACAAAACTTCATAACCAAGACAATGTATAGAAGGACATTTATTTAGGCTTACAGTCCTGAAAGATAAGGTTCTACCATTGCAGGGGGCATGCCAGGAGGCAGACTTGGGGGCCAGAGAAGGAAACTGGAAGATCATATCGTTCACTTCAAGGTCAAAGGACAAAGAAAACTAGATATGGAGTTAGGCTTTAATTTCAAAATCTGACCCCAGGGATATACTTGTTCCACCAAGGCTGCATCTCTAAACCTCCTAAAAGAGTGCCACCAAACTGGGACCAAGTATTCAAATGGTTGAGCCTATCACTGACAGTTCTCATTCAGGATACTGCCGTGGTTAAAGGAGTGTATACAATAGAATTCTCACCTTTTACTAGAATTCTGCTTTAATATGATTCATCTTTATTTGGAGCAAGCCCTTCTATTCCCATCAAGGAGATATGCAAACATCATAATTTCATGTCAGAAACCAACATTTGTATGTCCAGCTCTTGAAGAAAACCTTTTTTTTTTTTTTTTTTTTTTTTTTTTTTTTTTTTTGGTTTTTCGAGACAGGGTTTCTCTGTGTGGTCTTGGCTGTCCTGGAACTCACTCTGTAGACCAGGCTGGCCTCGAACTCAGAAATCCTCCTGCCTCTGCCTCCCAAGTGCTGGGATTACAGGTGTGCGACACCACGCCCAGCAAAAACCTATTTTTAAATGTTTTCTTCTCCAATCTATTTCATGGGAGATCAACTCAAGTAACTTATCAGCATTATTACAGAATAACATGAAATAATCCATCACAAAGGCAATGGTGCAAATCTCCTACTATCACACATATTGTATTGTGCTACAGAATTAGAACAATCTGTGTATGTTCTGATTCATTTGCTTGTTTCAGTAATCCAACCCAAAAAATTATTTCTATAAATTTAAAGATGACTGCCATCTTTATTCAATGGCCTTTTTTTATTTGCCCTTTAGGAGAGTTGGGAAGGAAGAGACTTGAGCTAACTGCTTATGTATTCTTTGATCTTTCATTCAAACATTTACATAATGTGTCCCTGGTAGGATGCTCAAGATTGACTGCTGAGCACTAAATAGTCTGGGCTCAGCTTCAGCAATAGATGAATACACAAAGCCCTAATGGGATTTTTCTGATGCACAGCTCTACCTCTCCTTCCCACCCTGCTTCTCAATAGACACTATAACTCTTCTTATATACCTGGGACCTTGGTATCTAGTGTAGCTGCATGAGAGAGGAAGAGATGAGCATGCATGTTCACCAGGAGCTGGACAAAAAGGATGTAATGCTCAAGTGATTTTATAACCAAATATTTCAAGCATATAATAAGTGTATAAAATAACAAAAATGGACATCCTTGCACACACCACCTAATAGAGCAGTTTTAAAATACATTAAATAGTCATAGCCATGTTTTCAATTTAACTTTGTTAAACTTTAGCATTTGTCCTGGTTATATAAGGTCCTTCAAAAACAAGAAGAAAAGATAGGACTTGGTCCTCTGAGGCCACTACTATGCTGTTCACTCACCCTTTCCTCTTTCTCAGGGGCATCTGTTCTCCTGGTGAGGCATCTGTTGACATAGTCACTTTAGCCATAAACATTAATCCTTGTATGTTTAAAATACATGTATGAAGCTGAGCCTTGTGAAACAGACTTGATAGCCAAGAAATGTAGAGGTGTGAGACAACTGAACATTAAATTCAAGACCTGCCAGGGCAACAGGCTGAGTTCTACATCAGCCTGGGCAATTCAGTGAGAGCCAGTTACAAAATAAAAGACAAACTAAAGACTAAGGATGGAACTCAGTGGTAAAGAACTTGCCTAGCATGATCCAGACCCTCACTCAATCTCTAGTACACTAGCAAAAAGATTAAGAAGAAAGAAGTATATGAATATAAACAGGTTATGTCTACTAGCTGTATGTCCACTCCTCAGTTCACACTTTCAGCCTTGAAATGTTAAGTCTGAATAAAAGGAAGACCTTCCATCCGTTCATTTTAAGCAACTAAATCACATCAAGCATTGAACAATTCATAATTATATCCTCATATTCACAGCACTGATTTAGATACTGTCAGCTGTCCACTTGACACAGCCTATAGTGTCTGACAGAGTATCAATTAAGGGTATACACAGACTAGATTGGATTATGGACATGGTTGTGATGGATTGTTTTAGTTGATGATTGATGTGATCCACCAAGGGTGGCTGCATCCCTAAACAGATGGGCTTAGCTAAGTGTGAGCCAAAAAAGCTAGCCAGATAATAAGTCAGTATCAATCTACTGTTGATTCTGCTTCAAGCTTCTACCTTAAATTCCTGTCTTGACTTCCCTCAGTGACAGATTGTTACTTTTAAGTTTAAGCCAAATAAATTCTTCCCTCCCCAAGTTACTTTTGGTCAGAGTATTTTATCACAGTAAGAAAAAGCTATCTGGAAAGCGAATTTTGTTTTATGTTGTTTCCTTCTTCCTTCTGGGACAGAGCTCATGGAGGCAGTGAGAGGAGGATAAAATGATACTGTTGTGCTTTGAATAAAAATGGCCCTCATAGGCTCATATGTTTGAATGCATAGTCACCAGAGAGTGGCACTGTTTGAGAAGGATTAGGAGGAGGAGCCTTGTTAAAGGAAGTATGTCAATGGTGGCAGTCTTAGAAGGTTCAAAAGCTCATACCAGCTCCAGCATGACTCTCTTTCTTGGTTGGACGATAAGGTTATTGCTCTCACTACTGCTCCAATGCCATGCATGCAGCACTGCTCTCACCCATGATAATAATGAACGAAACCTTTGAAACTATAAGTAAGTCTCTAATCAAATGTTTTCTTTTCCAGGAGTTGCCTTGGTCACAGTGTATGTTCACAGCAATAGAATAGTAGCTAAGACAAATGTCTTTCATCCTAGTAATTTGTATTTTCAAAGACAACATAGATGGCTAAAGCAAATCCACCACAGTCCAGCTTGGCTGGATCATAGTAGCTATATAATAGTCAAATGCTATTCTAGAAATTTGAAGGTGCCTATCAAAAGAGGCCAATATTTTAAGAGTAAAATTTTGAGTCAAGCTGGTCATATTTCATTATATTCGTAGGTCTTGTAATAATAAGGTAAAGTCAAGACTGACCTCCCATCATCAAGAAATAATGCTGCCCACAGATTGACTTATAATTCAGCTTCCACCCCACCCTTGGGTCTTCAGCCTGCCAGATTGCGATATAGACTGGGGACATGCTGCAATTCCAGTTGTGCGCTAACTCCTAAAACAAATCTGTTTTGGAGATATAGTCATCTATTTTTTTCTATGTAATGGGCATACACAGAGAAGTAGAAATATAGTGCCCAAGATGGCATTTTAAATTAAGATAAAAATCATTTCCAAAGTACTGAGATGAAGAAAATAAATAATTAGTATAAAGGTTTTTTGAATTGTAAGAAAATAATTATGAAAATTTGGGTAAGAGAAATGATTTGGCAGTTAAAAAACACTTTTCTTTTCTTATAAAATCTGAGAGTTTGGTTCCCAGAACTCCAGTTAGGCAGCTCATACCCGTGTGCAACTATAGCTTTAGGGGATCTGTTGGTCTCCTCTGGCTTCTCTGGGCACTGCAATCATGTGTACATTCCCACAAACAGACACAGAGACACAAAATTAAAAACAAATTTCCTAGTTATCAAATCAGGTCTGCTTTTAGATATGGCAGCGTATAGTTCTCAAGGATAACACATTTTTTAAAAAAATCTTTTGGGGGCTGGAGAGATGGATCAGTGGTTAAGAGCGCTGACTGCACTTTTGAAGGTCCTGAGTTTAAATCCCAGCAACCACATGGTGGCTCACAACCTTCCGTAATAAGATCCACCCTGTTTCGGTTTGATCTAATTTTGTGTTCCTTTCTGGAAACTTTGAAAGAATCTCAAGATGAGCTAAATAATGGAGCATAAGTTTGGACAGTGTCTCCAAGCTTTACACCAGCAGTCCTGTAACTAGATAGGCACTTGGATGAAGTGAACAGAAACACTGATGCTCTGAGCTGTGTCCACACAGGAGAATTCCATTCCCACAGACGTGTGAGTGGCATTCCCCTATGGTACCTCTTCTGTGGAAACACTTTTCATTTAATCAACCTTCTTCTGTCCTCATGCCTGAGAAATGCAATTCACTTTCTGCTAAGGGAAACTTGCCCCTTGGCTGGTTTCATTATATTTATGTGCTCTCACCCTGTCTGGATATGCATCAGCAGTTCAGCAGAGTGATGAGGGGTCACCATACAGGTAGAGAAGTGATGCATCTCCACCAGGCATCGCTTTGTCTTTCTATCCATCCTCTCTAAAGGTGTCTCACTGAGCAGCTAGCAGCTACAGGTGTATAATCCAAAGACTCCAAGACAGAAAAGTGCTGAGAGAAAGAGATCTGGAATTGAATGAAAAATACCAAAGCACAAGGAAAGGAACTGGCTCCATCAGAGCCCCAGGTCGTCTACTATGATGAGTAATCTTAGATAATCAACTCACAGGCACTGTAGCACTCTCTACCTATCCTATACAAGTACCCAGGCAAAATATGAAAACAGGTAAATGTTCCAAGACATGGTTTTGAATATTATAAAATATATACATATATCCAAAAACTACATTGTACTGCATGCAAAACATGCAATTTTCTTGTATAAGTTAAAAATAATTTGGTGAAAGAAAATAATTGGTGGAAGTAACGACAGAAATACAAAATGGTTTGACAAATTGTGTCATATACAGTTGGTCAAGGATAAAAACTTGCATGTATGAGGACTATCTGGCTATGACATCCATTACACCCAGAGTTGCCAGAAATGACTGGGCCAATGTGTCAAACTGAGCAGGCATCTCTTCCTCTTAAACTGTCTGTTTCTCCCAAAGCTTCACAATAGGTCCAAAAGCATGGCCTTCCCAAATACCGGAGGACACACCTTTAGTCAAAGGTAAAGGAGTACTGCACTTCCCTGTTAGAACCCCCAAACAAGCTCTCAAAGACTTAAAACTCAAAATGCTTCTTGTGATACTCTTTTATGGTCCATAAAGCTACAATTGGGGAGAAGTTGAAACTTTTTCTTGAAAAATTAAATTTACAAAAATTATTTATGATTTACCTACTAAAACAAGATCATGGTGTCATCATTTGGAAATTGTTTAAAAGTAACAAAGGATTAACCTTTTTAAGATCATTTTCCAAAATATTAAGTGATAATATGATATAGTATCCTTCAATGTTCATCAATAAAGATGATTATTTCTGTGAAAATCCTTGAGATTGCAATTTTCCCATAGGTTTTCCCCATACCCTTTGATATTCATATCATCAAATTATTCTCTTTTGAAGCCGATGGTGTCATCTTTGTGGCTGATTTTTCTCTTCTTCAATTATTCATCAGTCTGACAGTGCCAGAGCCTCATTTGTCAATTACTTTGCACGAGATTAGAGAGGTTCTCTATCACCTCTTTCATCTTGGCCAAACTCTGCATCTTTTGCAAGATGTGCTCAGTTTTCTCCTGCAATCAAATCATGATGTATTCAAACTGTGTTGCTGGTGCTTGAGAATGAGCCAGCAAATAGTCATTGTGGTTACAGAGAAGTGCACTAAGTGACAAGATGTCTTGAGATAGGGATGAATTTTAAGAGCATCTGGGGGCTGGAGAGAATGCTTAGCTGGTAAAGTTCTTGACGCGCAAACATGAAGGAAGGCCTGAGATCAGATCCCCAGCATCTATGCTCCCCCCAAAATGAGCCAAGCATGGTGACACACCTAGTCTTGACAAGGCAGAAATAGGAGGATCTGTGAGGCTTACTACATTGGTGATCTAGACAAAGAGGCAACCTCCAGGTTCGGTAAGAGATCTTTGAACTTACAGCTCCTTGGTCTTAGCTTTCCAGATGCTAGTATTACAGGTATGCGCCACCATAACTATTTAACTAGAAATTCTTGATCATCCTTTCTATGCATTTGGCCGTACAAAGCTCAGATACTAAGCTTAATCTTGATACCATGTTTTCTGAACCTTCAGGGCAGCAGATAAATGAAGGAAAATGCTTATTAATGGCCCTGCTCTGCCTTTAAAAGTATATTTAAATAGCCATATTTATATGTCTTAGTTTATAAAATATTTTCATAGTTCATAAGCACTGTGAAAACTTCTCCCCCAAACACCACTGCATACAAAGGATCACAACCATTTTAGAGATTTACAAGTTGAGGCATGGCAAGATGAAGTGACCTGACAAATATATAGCTCATGAGCCAGTGGTCCCTATATGACACCATATGCTATGTAACTGAGTTATTCTTAATTTGCACTGCACAAGGCAGGCAATGTGCTTGAACAGATGTGGCTTCACTGGACACTTGCAGCACCTTAGAGGGAACAGAGTCCTTCTGGCTCCTTTGCATCTAGAAGAGTCCAGCACAGCTATCACCTTACTATTAGAGCCCAAAGGACAGAAAATCACTTGTCTTGATCTATGATCGAGCCAAACTGTAGTCTGGTTTGTCGTCTTAAGGTTGTGTGCTCATATCCATGCCTAGATTTCTGCTTCTGGCAGATCTTAGACCCATGTCTTCCATTCTGATGTTAGGGTCCATCTGAAGACAGTCTTTTACAGACTCTCAAGCACTGTCATCTGTTTTGTGTTATCTTATTACCAACTCTGCTCTTCTTATCTGTCTCTCTATATCAGTATTTTTCTATAGTGGAAAAATATTGTTTTAAACATAGTTTTAAACATTTTAAACATTTTAAAACATAGTTTTATAAACATATTTTCAATATATTTCTTTCTTGTGGAAGGCATTTGTGAAAGTAACCATAGTTAAATCTAGATGCATGCTTCCTCAAACTCAACTTTTAGAATAGGTTTTCAATATCTACAAAGATCTATTTTAGTATTTACAAAGAAACTATTGTTGCAACCCATGTTTATAATTTTCTTTATATAAGTACTTTTAAATTAGCATGTAGTAAGGTGACCTTCACTTTAGTGTATGGTATATGAGATTTAATGCATTTATCAAATTGTTTAACCACTGTTGTAATCAATAAACATTTTATTACCATCTATGTATAGATATACCTTCTCTACCCCCTAACACCTGATAGCCACGGAACTGCTCCTCAGTATTACAGCTTCGTGTTTTCTACAAGTTCTTATCAATGGCATTATCACATTCAATCTCTGACTCTGGCAACTCTGGCATCTTCTGCTCAAGCCCATTTTTTCAAGATGCATTTATTTGGTTGGGGTCCTAGCTATTCTTTGCACAATATCCTTTGCCTATTTCCCATTGAGTCAGTGCTCTAGAGTGTATTTATCCATCCATCTGTTGAAGGGCAGTTTGGTAGTTTCATATGCCGTGATGATGAACAGACCAACTGGAGGTATTCTACAGGGATTTGTATATAACCATACGCTTTCATCCCCTGTGAATATCCAGAAAGTGTTTAGTGGGACATGTGGTAAGTAAACATTTAATTCCAAAAGAAAATGTCAAACTATTTCCCCCAGAACAACAGCTAATTCGTTTTCTAGGGCTCCTGTTTTCTACTTGCTCTTCCTGATTTGATCCTTGGTTTTAGGAGACTAATACAATAGGGCTACATCAACAGGTTCCTTGTCCTCAGAAATCTGACAAGGTTTTACTAAGGAGATCCAGTGTCTAAAAGGGGAGGGAAAAAGAGAAAGGTTATTCTCTGTAAAAAAGCCATATTGGGGTGCCATTCCACCTGGCAGGAACTTGACATTGACCAAGGGGAAGTTCCTCTCCCAGCCTTTGAGCTGGAATTCCTGTGCTAGCCACTATCCCTCCACTTAGGGTGGAGCACTCAGACCAAGGTGAAGCCCATTGTTCTCCAAGGACCTGCAGTTTCCTGAGAGGCACTAGCCACCTGACACTAGCCATCTGTGAAGCAAAGGAACCGGTTCTGCAAGAGTTTCCAGCCTTTGGGGAAAGGGTTCCCCCCACACACACACACCTATATATATATATTTGGAGACCTCCATTAAACTTTGAGCCTTGATCAGAAAATTTGTCTTGGCTTCAATTTTCTCTTGCCACCCTGTTCTATCCCCAGCTTTCCTTCCAGGTAACCCAGTAACCCATTGGATGTGACTGTAGGCAGTTACACTTCTCTTTCTCCTTCCACAGTGAGGGCCATAACTGCTGATCTCTAAGGACATCCAGTCTGCTGCTTACAACAGGTAGCCCCTATGTCTGCCTCTGAATATCCTTGCCTTCAGGTCTGTACCTGTTGACCATGGATAATATCATTAATTCACCCTTATTACTGACCCACTGAATATCTTATTCACTCTTTCTCAAATTGTTGTGAGTCAGGAAGACACATGACATCCAAAGGTACCAAGTGACTTCCTTAGGATGGCATGACTAGAAGGCCAAAATCAAACTATACTAGAGCAACATCGCTTAACTCTTGAATCTGTGGTCTTACCAACAAGGCTGAAGTTGGGCTCATTTTTATCAATGCTTTTAAAACATAGATTCACAAATAATTCAATATATAATGTACAGAGAGTAAAATTAAGAACAGAAGTTGTACCCTGATATTCTGGGTAGAGAAAAGGCTTTAAATTTCCTATTTTCTCTATAAAAAGTTTCAGGATATGGTTGGGGGAGGACAGTGGAAAAGAGTACTAGAAAGACAACTTGATTGTGAGGAGCATCTCTGAGACAAGCTAGAAAGCTAGGGTAATAAAAACTAGCAGGAATCTCTGAGGATAATCCTAGCTAAGATGCCTAGCAATTCAGGGCATGGAGACTGAACCAGCCATCTCCTGTAACCAGGCAAGACTTCCAATGGGGAGATTGGGAAACCAACCCAGCCATAAAACCTTAGATCCACAATTTGTCCTGCCTATAGATTGTACATAGGTGAGGGATGAAACAAAATTTGAGGAAAGGGCCAAACAATGACTGTCCAAGCTTGAGACCCATGCCATGAGTGGGAGCCCACTCCTGATGCTATTTATGATATTCTGCTGAATTTCCAGACAAGAACCTAGCATAAATGTCATCAGAGAGATTTCACCCAGCAACTATAAGAAGCTGATGCAGAGACTTATAGACAGTGAATAAAGCTGTATAATTCTGTAAGAGGGGGGAGGAAGGATTAAGGAAGCCAGAGGAGTCAAGGACACCACATGAAAACCTACAGAGTCAACTAACCTGGGCCCAAGGGGTCACATGGAGACTGAACTGCCTACCACAGAGCATGAATGGATGGACCTAGGCCCACTGCAAATATGTAACAGGTATGCAGCTGGGTCTTCATGTGGGACTCCTAAGGCAGAAAAAGAAGTTGTCTCTGACTACATTGCCTGCCTTTATTGTTTTCTCAGTAAAAGAGGATGTGCCTAATTTTGTTGTGGCTTAATATGTTGGGGCTGGTTGATGTCCACAGGGAGGCCTTCTCTTTTCTGGGGAGAAGAGGAGGTGGGGTGAATGGTATAGGTGGAAAATGAGAGTGAGGTGCTTACTGGGAAGAAAGGAGGGAGGGAAAGCTGTGATTGGGATATAAAGTGAATAAATAACTTTTGATAAAAATTAAAGAAAAGAAGTTGTACCTTGATATTCTGCGCAGAAGGGTGGAGAAAAGCTGTAAATTTTCTATATTATCTATAAAAAGTTTCAAAAATTTTAATATACACAACGATATAGCAATAGACTAACAAGAAACAAGGAAGTGCACAATATATAAAAAATAGGAAGTCGGCCACAAAGCATAAGGCTCACCAGGTTACAAGTAGCAAATATTTTGAACTACAGAAATAGACTGGACTTGAAGAAGAGAGGTGGCGATACAAGTTGGCAAGGGGGAAAGGAGAAAAGATCAGAAAGAGTTGTCTTATCTCAGAGATTACATTTCCCAGGTTCCCATCACCAGGAGACCACAGTTGACCCCTTCCATGGCACCCAGGTATTGAATCCCCAACCCCTTCTTATTTTCTGACTATGTTCCCCCAGGCAGGTGGATGAATCTATCTAAAAAGCTCCTGCCTTCAACTCGTGTTTACTGATACAGAATCAGTAATGCATTTTTTATTTTCTTTCAGAATTGATCTTGTGTCTGCAGAGGCCTACAATTTTTCTAAATAACCAACTGAATTGTGCCAAGAAATATACTTCGGATGGGACAGTTTACTCTTCCACATGAGCAGGTTACATGGATGAACATGACTTCTTTCCTTTTGATTTATGCAATGTTTTTCAATTTCTAATATGAGTATTTTTGTATTTTAAATATTCCACCATTAGTTTGGGTATTTGAATGATTGGTCCCCCATTGGTGGCACTGTTTGGGGAGGTGGTTTAACTTTGCTGGATGTAGTATTCTGGGATGACTTGAAAGTCATGTTTGATAGTATTCTGGGGTAACTTGAAAGTCATATTTGGTTATAGTAGAAAAGTTACCAATACAAGTAACTTTAATAAAATACAATCAAAGTTCTGGGTAAGAAAACTTGAATAAGACAGCTCAGTGGGTAAAGGTATCTGTCAGTAAGCCTCACAACCTGACTTTGAGCCCCAGGAGCTTCATGAGAGAAGAAGAAAACTGGCACCCACAAGTTGTACACACACACACACACACACACACACACACACACTCACACACACACACACACACACACACACACACACTTGCATGCACACATGCACACTAAATAAGTATATGACTTTAAAACAATTTTTAAAATGATAAAGCTAAATATTTTATTTTTAAATAAAATTAGAATTACAGACTGCTAATATGTACTGCTATTCATTATTTAGTGAATTCTTAATCATTTTAAACTATAAATATTTAAAATAAACTCTTAGTAACATATAATTACCAATGGAAAGGCTGAAAATAATCTCCCTCAACAAAGCATCCAAGGACAACCTGAACTTGTTCTATAACACACAGAAGATACACTAGTGGGGGGGACCCTGGCAGTCATTATACACTTCATCTGAGCATCCTCCTGCAAATACTCCTGAGCTTATTTAAACCGCTTCTCAGAAGTGCTCACATGTGGGAGCTAGTTCTTTTCCCTTTCTCATCAACAACCTATTTTCTTACTTTAGATGGGATTAGCAAGTCATGAGGTCCACACATATGCTCTCTCAAAGGCCTGCTAAATGGCTGGATTATTTAATTTTCCTGGTGCCATGGCAAAACACCTGATTAAAGCGATTTAGAGAAGGGTTTATTTGGGCTGAAGGTTTAAGGATCCAGCCTAACCTGGCAGGAAAGGAATGGGGATAGAAATCTGAGGTGACGTTGACATCATATCTGGTCAAGAAGCAGAGAAAATGAATGCTGGTGCCCAACTCATCATTTCCTTTTTGCTAGCCCGGGATAGAACACTCAGGGAATAGTATTGCTTGCATGTAGGATGGGCCTTCTCAATTCAATTAACCTCATCAAACTCTTCCTTACAGACAAACTCAGAGGCTTGCCTTTGACTAGGAGTGCATTGCTCTACACTTTTATGGGTTTCAAAATATCCACTGAGACAACAGTGTTTTTAATTTAGAATGACTTCCCCATCTGAAGGATTTCCAGAAATGTGGTACTTTCACAACAGTGACCATGTTGGGGTAGTGCTGGACATAGTAAGCAGCTGACTATAATTTACCTACCTTATGTATAAATCCCAACATGGCATGATGCCCTAGACATTTATATAATTATAAGGTGTTATTTTAAATCAAGAGAAATTTGGAAATAAGGGAAAAATCACAAATAAAATTCTTTTTACAATGTCTCCTACACACACTAATTTTTTTTTACATCATTGGGTCTCAATGTATCTTTTGAAAAATCTATGAAAGACCCCTATAAGAACTTAATACATTGATATAGAGGTTTTCTATTTTTCATAATGTAAATTAAAATCAAAACAAAAAAACCCAGGATAGCTAAAACTATTCTCAACAATAAAAGGACTTCTGGGGGAATCAATATCCCTGACCTCAAGCAGTACTACAGAGCAATTGTGTTAAAAACTGCATGGTATTGAAACAGCAACAGGCAAGTAGATCAATGGAATAGGATTGAAGACCCAGAAATGAGCCCACAGACTTATGGTCACTTGATCTTTGATAAAGGAGCCACAACCATCCAGTGGAAAAAAAGATAGCCTTTTCAACAAATGGTGCTGGTTCAACTGGGGGTCAACATGCAGAAGAATGCGAATCGACCCACTCTTATCTCCTTGTACTAAGATCAACTCCAAGTGGATCAAGGACCTCCACATAAAACAGGACACACTGAAACTATTAGAAAAGAAACTGGAGAAGACCCTGGAGGACATGGGCATGGGGGGAAAGTTCCTGAACAGAACACCAATAGCTTATGCTCTAAGATCAAGAATTGACAAATGGGACCTCATAAAATTACAAAGTTTCTGTAAGGCAAAGGACACTGTCAGAAGGACAAAACGACAACCAACAAAGTGGGAAAAGATCTTCACCAACCCCACATCTGACAGAGGGCTAATATCCAATATATACAAAGAACTCAAGAAGTTAGACCCCAAAGAACCAAATAATCCTATCAAAAAATGGGGTACAGAGCTAAACAAAAAATTTTCACCAGAAGAAATTCGGATGGCCGAGAAAGACCTTAAGAGATGTTCAACATCATTAGTCATCAGGGAAATGCAAATCAAAACAACCCTGAGATCCCACCTCACACCAGTCAGAATGGCTAAGATTAAAAACTCAAGAGACAACAAGTGCTGGCGAGGATGTGGAGAAAGAGGAACACTCCTCCACTGTTGGTGGGATTGCAAAATGGTAAAACCGCTCTGGAAATCAGTTTGGCGGTTCCTCAGAAAATTGGGCATGTCACTTCCAGAGGACCCTGGCATACCACTCCTGGGCATATACCCAGAGGATTCCCCTGCATACAGTAAAGACACATGCTCCACTATGTTTATAGCAGCCTTGTTTATAATAGCCAGAAATCGGAAGGAGCCCAAATATCCCTCAAAGGAGGAATGGATACAGAAAATGTGGTATATTTATACAATGGAATACTACTCAGCAATTAAAAATAATGAATTCATGCAATTTGTAGGTAAATGGTTAGATTTGGAAAATATCATCCTGAGTGAGTTAACCCAATCACAAAAGAATACACATGAAATGCTATCACTGATAAGTGGATATTAATGAGCCCAGAAGCCCTAAATACTCAAGGCACAATTAGCAAGTCAAATGATTCCCAAGAAGAAAGGAGAGGACTCTGGGCCTGAAAAGATTGGATCCAGTTTTGTAGACCCAGAATAGAGAAATCGTGGGGCGGATAATTGGGGAGTAGTTGGGGGGGAGAGGAATTATGGGATGTATGGTGGGGGGGGAACTGGGAAAAGGGAAAGCCTTTGGAATGTAAACATATAATATAGAAAATAAAATTTAAATAAAAAGGCAAAAAAGTATAAAGGATATATTATTTAAAATTAACAGCTATCACATGTTAATATATGTAACAAATTTACATGAGAACAAGAAAGAAGAAAAATGCCCTTAAACATAAGCAAGCTGCCATATTGAGGTTAGAAGATTCAAGTTCTTCCAGATTTCTGAGCCTGTCTGAATAGATTGTTCCATTTGTCATCTGCCACAAATGCTGTCTGTTCTTTCTCTTGGAGTGACAAACTTGCCTCATTCATTTTAATGAAAGCATCTGCCAAGTTCTACAGTCTAAACAACTGTGCTGTGTCTAACTATTGTTCTTTCTGGTAAAACAGTGCTCAGTGAACAAAAGAGCTACACTGCTGGCAGCTCAAACAAGAGTCAATGTGTTGCCCTTTAGGAAGAGCTCCACACTTGCTGTGTCTCCTTTTGTCTGTACAGTATAAGGTATAACCAGAGGTATAACATTATATAATTTACAATGTTATAAATGTAGACTATAAAATTTGTTAATATAACAGGCAGTATGATAAGTTAATAAGATTAATTATTCTACTACTTCATCAAAAATATTCCTAAGAGAAAGAAACTTTTTATAGTATGTGTGCTGGGTATGAAAATTGTAGTAAGTTTTAAGAGCTTGGTGCCTCTACATGAACTGGTACTACAGTGCTGATAGCTTTATGCCATTATCTTTGTTATCATTAACAAAAATGTCAATAAAATTAAGCAGGTCAGGACTTATGGGCTCAAGCTATAACACTGTCTACTTTGAAGTCTGAAACAGAAAGAATTCAAAGCCTACCTGGGCAATAACATGAGTGCAAAGCCAACCTTGGATAACTTAGAGAAATTTTTGTCTGTAAATTAAGAATTAAAAAGGTCTGGGGGATATAGCACATTGATATCATTGATATACCATGAATGGGGCCTTAGGTTTATTCACAATACTGTAAAAGAGAGAGAGAGAGAGAGAGAGAGAGAGAGAGAGAGAGAGAGACAGACAGATAGACAGAGACACAGAGACAGACAGAGAGACAGAGGGAAAAAAAGGAGAGTTCTCAAAACCCCTGTGGAAGGGATTTTTGGAACACCAAGGAACTGTTGATCAGATTTCAATAACATTTGTCATAAATTTCTTTTTAATCTTCATATTTCCCTCTATCATTGACCAAACTGAGGATAAGTTTGGAGTCACACATTAGTAGACAGAGACAGATTAAAAAACTGTCTCTTCTAGTTAAACATCTCTAGAGATATGGCCCTTTCTCCTCCTCATCTACATGAATTTGAGCCTGTAAACAGAGTCCTAACTCAGGACACACTGTTTAGGTTGCACAGTTTAGTGCTATGGATTTTCCATTCTATAATTTATCTATCAAATAAATCTATAATAGATTATTATTGACAACTTAATTGATGTTCAGATACTCATTATCTTTCTCCCTATTTTCTATGAATATCCTAGAATATTCTGAAATAGTCTGAGAATACTAGGATGGATAGGGGTCTAGTAAGATGGATCAGAGGGTAAAGGGCTTGCTGGACAAATATGAGTCCCTAAGTTTAGATTCTCAGCAACCACATAATAAAACAGGAGTGGTAGCATGAGTCTGTAACTCAAGAGCTGGAAGCAGAGACAGCTAAATTCCAGGTGTTCGATGGCCAGATAGTCTAGTTAAAATTGTAAGATACAGATGGCCAGATAGTCTAGTTAAAATTGTAATCTATCATAGATTTATTTGATAGATAAATTATAGAATGGAAAATCCATAGCACTAAACTGTGCAACCTAAACAGTGTGTCCTGAGTTAGGACTCTGTTTACAGGCTCAAATTCATGTAGATGATGAGGAGAAAGGGCCATATCTCTAGACTCAATCTCAATAACCTAAGGTAGAAAAGCAATTAAGACATCCTGGCATTGGTATGTAGCATACAAATGCATCTGCAGAAGCAAGTGCATCTGCATACACACAGGCACAGATGCATATATAACATATGCATGCATGAGCACTCACACATGTCATAGTAATAATAATAATAATTATTATTATATCAAAAATGATTAAATATCAACAATTGCATTTGATTCTGCCTGATCATATCCAAAGCATTTTTTCTATTGCTGGAAGGAAGCACTGTATCATATCAGTTGAAAGAAACCAATGGTTACTTAATTGGTATTCAGATACTCATTTTCTTTTGCTCCTTTATTTTTATAAATATTTAACAATATGTTCTGAACATATTTATTAGAAAAGAATCATAAAATTGTTGTTTGAAGTAGATTTTCTTAAAATTACTAAATATTAGGCTAGAAATATGGAACAATGTTGAAAACCTCACAGTAATTTTGATAAGATTGGTGTAAATTCTTAATGGTGTCAAGTACTGTATGGTGGACATGAGTCCAATCTAGCTGTGAAGTCTGTCATCACACCTCATTGATTGCCAGGATTGATTCAGTGCATCCAACTGGCTAAGTGTTCTCTTCCTCCCTCACTGTCCTATAGATGTCCCTATTAAAGACTCATACTGGATCAAAAAATAAAACCTTGTCAGATTAAAGGAGACTATAATTTGGTCAGGATGAGTAATTGAGATTTCTTACTAGATCCTCCTAACAAAATCTCAAATAAGTTAAGGAAACAAAAGAAACTCTGTTTCTTGCTTCAAATAATCTGGTAGGATGCAAATGATGATTTATATTTACAAAGTGCTTTAGCCATAAAATTTCTCACTCTCTGAATACTTAAGACAGTTTAGGATGCTGTGGAAATCACATCCTTTGAATCAGAGTAGGCTCAGAATTCATCTCTGATCACTACCATTATAACTGAAGATTGAGGATACTCCAATAAAAAGAATTACACTTGTGAAACCTATTTCACAAGGATTAGGGTTTTTCCTTGTTTCATTAGTTCTTGATATTTTGTCACTATCTTTTAATAACATTAACTTCATTCCCTACTCCTCTTAGATGGAATCATCCTATAATGTGATAATATTGTTGGTACTAGATAACACAGTTGAATAAATAAAAAACTTAGAGTCAGAATGTGTCACTGTCTTTGTAGTTGTTGGTCAGGAAAGTTCCATAGACCCAAAAATATTACAGCAATGGGATTGTTATTGCTCTTGACTATCCTCTAGAATATAGAGTCTAGAACTTAATGGTAGGACTTTATTGATAGACATCACAGAACATGAAGATCTCAACTGGGTACTCATAAAATCAAGTGGAAGCTTCATCCCTACTGGCTAGCATCATAATGCTATAAGGTATTATTTCTCCATTCAGCCCCAGTGAACTCCCTTCCCACTTATCTATCCTTATCAAATCCCCAGCACAAAGCATGTAATTAGCTTTCCTTTGAACTCTGGTCATTAAGTAGCTGGTACTGTGGCCTTATCATGGCATAACCAGAACTCAACATGCCACCTCTCTGCCATCAAATAAAGTATTCTCTGAATGTCCAAGGTCATCAAAATGTTCATATTCATATTTCACTTATTTTCCTACAAATTTATGTTTATAATTGCTCAGCTATGAAAAGATTGATTTCTATTCCGATATGATAGCATATATCATGTATAGAAAAATGGAAATTCCTTTGGTAGAATTTTTTTAGTCAAGTATGTGAAATATGCCAAGTATTGCAAGTATCATTCTACTGATGAGCTCTGGCCTCCAACATGTTACAGTCAAATAATAGAAGTAGATGTAGAGTCAAACCCAAATAACTAAGCTATAGTCCAATAATAGTTAAGTATTTAAAAGAGGGATACATAGAATGTGAGAAATTGGAAACTGGGAGATCTTCCTTGTGGCTGTGTTCAGTGATGTTCTCATTGGAGAAGGGACATAGGGCCTGAGACATGAGCAGACATTGGGAGGAAAAGTCTAAGTTAACAAAATGAATGAGAAATATAAATGCAGAATAATACAGAATGTGTAAAGGAGTGGTAAAGGAATTGGAACGTAGGGAGAGAGGAGCAAAAAGCCTAAGAGGCTGGGAGAGAAAGCATGAGATGTTCAGAAACAAAATCTAAGATGCTGTCCATAAGGTAAGTGGGCTTATGTCTAATTAAACCTTGAAGGCTGTAGGAAGGAGTTTAGATTTGAAAGGGAGAGAATGAGAAACTGGTGATGGTCTGAAGCTGGAGCACAATCAGATTCCTCTTTTAAAATGCTAATTAAGTAGCTGAAAGTCAAGTGAGAATTTGCTCTTGCTAGAGAATCAGACACAGACAGGTGGGGGCAGAATGCAGAAGAGATGTCAGATGAGTCAGTTTCCAGACCATTACCTTCACAGTCTCTTGTCTGGAGATCAAACAGGGACATCTACATCCTGCCTGATCTCTGTGGGAGGATATTGCTACTTTTTGTGACCTGTTTCACTATATCTACCTTTTTTGTTCTTGGTACAATCAAGCTTCCCTGGGACCTAGGATGATGATGTCAATATTTCCCCAGAGGTGAAATAACATTAACCCTGGAGTTTTATTGATGAGTTTTGGTGATCTGCTTCTCAGAGATAAAAAGACTTCCCACACATTATACAACCAGCCATTTCAACTGTTTAAGAGTCATTGGAGTCTACTGACCGTGGATGTCAAATAAGGACATGCCACAAATTTGTCTTGACCTTCTATCTGTAAGTGCTTTGTAAACAGACTGAATGGAAGGTACATCAGAGAAATGCCAAGAATCTTGTGGAAACAACTTCAAGGTTGTTCCGGTAATTTTACTATTTCTGTCTGTGACATCTGCAACGTTATCACCAACAGGAAGGAGGAAGAGGCAGCCTGCTCAGTCAACTGATCAGCTTGGTTAGTCCTTTCTAATTGTGTGAGAGATGCTGGAGGAAGTTTACCCAATAAAACCATAAAAAGTGGGGCTTAGGCTATTAAACCAAAGTGAGAGTTAAAGATCATAGTGACCTTGCATTTATTTATTGTAAGTTTGGCCATGTCACAAAGTCAAGAGGCTCTGCCATCTCAAATGGAAAGGGATTAAGGAAGACTACAATCTGGTAACATTTGACACATACACACACCCCAGAATGTTCAGAATGGCAAATTTTTATTTAATGGGGCTGAAATTATCTTTGATGGTGAGTATCATCGTGATACTGGGATAAAGACCATCCCCCAACTTTCTTTCTTTCTTTCTTTCTTTCTTTCTTTCTTTCTTTCTTTCTTTCTTTTTAATTTCCTATATTCTTTGTTTACATTTCAAATGATTTTACCTTTCCAGGTCCCCCCTCCTCATAAGTCCCATAAGTCCTCGTCCCTCTGACCATTCTCGAATCAACCCCCTCCTTCCCCGGCCATCGTACTCCCCTACAATGCTGGATCAAGCCTTTCCAGGACCAGCGACCTCTCCTTCCTTCTTCTTGGGACTTATTTGATATGAGAATTGGGTCTTGGGCTAATATCCACTTATCAGTGACTGCATTCCATGTGTGTTCTTTTGTGATTGGGTTACCTCACTTAGGATGATATTTTCCATTTCCAACCATTTGCCTAAGAACTTCATGAATTCATTGTTTTTAATTGCTGAGTAGTATTCCATTGTGTAAATATACCACATTTTCTTAAGAATTGTTCAGCATCATTAGTGATTAGGGAAATGCAAATCAAAACAACTCTCTTTCAATGTTGATCACATCATGCATTGGCTGACTTCTCCTGAGAGATATTTGCCTAAGACTTCAGGTGTATAGCTTATTTGCAAGGATGAGCTCAGAATCTAATTCTTCAGAAGCTAAATATTTGCAAACACTCATTCACTCAACAAATATTCACTGAGTAGCTGTAGTGCACAAAGAATTATGCTAGAGACGGATAAATATATCTGAACAAACCAAACACAGCCTACATTCTCATAAGTATATACAGACACTGAGACATAGACATGTACATTATTAGGTGTTGTGGTTAGCATTCATTCTCTCATCTTTATGTAGGTGAGAAAACTGAAGCTTTCCTAGCAAAGGGTGGCTTTCCTAATAGCCCACAGGTCATAAACAAGGCACATGAGTTATATATAAAAGACACATAAAGACAATCCAGGGGCTTTGGAGATAGGCTAGTGGGTATGGGGCTTGTCATGCAGGCATAAGGACCACACTTGGATCCTCAGCCATTGAAATGCTGAATGAGTTGTCGCCTGCCTATCTTTATAGAACTTCCATGATATAGATAGGGAATCCCTTAACAGGCAAGGTAGCTAAATGAATTTCAGCTTCAGTTTAAAAAAGTAAAGTGATATAATAATTAAAGTTAAAGGCATTCAGGAAAGACTCCCAACATCAACTCTGAGCCACTGCAAGCAAAGACACAGGCACATAAACATGAAAAAAATACAAATTCATGCACACATGTTTAGACATTACACACAGAGACACATGCTAAATGGAATAAAATAAAATCCATACTAATATATATGTGTCAGATTACTTCCTTGGGTTCCTTTATGATAAAGACCAGAAGGGTGCTACCAAAAGACTTGAGTGCTCAGTCTTAGAAACCTATCTCAGAAGTAATGAGTTAGCCTGTGTGCCTCTAGAATACCAAGGAGATAGGAGAAATGGCATACAAATATAGGGACAGGCAGTACTGCACATGTTATTTCCCTTGGTGAAAAATATGAACTGAGAGACCACAGGTTCAAAGAGACACCAAGTCAGGAACACAGCAACAAAAGGACAGTGCTGATGGGAGATGCTCATGACTGTGAACCCCCAGTCTTTCCTTGGAAGAAGAATGTCTGTGTTTTCCAGCTGCCTTGGAGAGGAGGTTTGATATTTGGAAGAACAAGTCACTATCTGGAACCTACTGAGGCTCAGAAAGCTCTGACTCAATTTCTCTCATTAGTATTCATGACCAATGCCTGTTTCTTGTTTGATACAATATTATAGACACAGTACCATTTTTAAGTTTTAGGTGTGTGCTAGTGAGCCAAGCTCAAGCCATCACGCAACTAAAGCAAGAATTCAACCCACCAAGTAATATCTCCACCCTGCCAAGTGTTTTGTGGTGGGTTGATTGATATACACTTCCATGCAGATGTATCGCTAGCTCATTCCACCACTGTGAATAGCTTAGCTGTTCTCAAAGTCACATATTAATCTCAATTCATTCCCTTTCTCTATATACCATTTAGTTACATCCTCCAGAATAATATGAGCCAGCCCTTTCTCAACACCTCATGGTTCAATTCTCAGGGATTGGATAGCATGCCCACTTGTCCTGGTGAGGTCCCAGTTCTCATCAATGGAGAGATGCAGTTCATTCAAGTCTTGCCAATTCATGCCACAACAAGCAAGCTCACCAGCTGCTAAGGCCACTGTCTACATAATCATGCCTAATTGTTGGGGAACACTGATCTCATTACACCCCAGCCAGTGATGTCCAATTATCTATACAAATGAAAAGGAGTATATAAAATCCAAAATGGTGTTAAATTCAATAATCAATTTGGTGACTATGGAATTTTCGTTGCTCATATAACTTTCCTATCAAACATGGTATGAGTATGATATGTCAAGACACTCTGTACAAGGGACAGAAGCAGGTTCTGAGCCAGAACTAAAGACTGCCTACTGTGCTATCCCTGGACAAGAGCATGCTCACATGTGTTACAGAGAGCTTTACAGTCCTCTCTTCCTCCTGTGCAAGCTCCTGTACAAAGTTCAGAGCTGCTGCCTCCTACAGTTCTGTTCAGACAGAGGACAGGAACAAGAAAATCTCTCCTGTATTCAAGGTGGTCAATGATCAACCTTTACTTTGCAGGTCTATATTTTGTATTAAAATCATGGCTGAGCTGTTAAAGAAATTGTTGAAAACAATACTCTCTCTCATAAATCTTGCTTCCATGAGTACAGGTTTGTGGATATATATTCATATGTGGATAGGTGTACATGTACACATTGCATATGTCTGTATGTACATGTGTGTGTGTGTGTGTGTGTGTGTGTGTGTGTGTGTACAGAAGTGTAGAAAACAAAGGTTGATGTCAGGTGTCTTCCTCATTGGCTTGTTTCTTTATTTTATGAGACAGTTTCCTCACTGAGTCTGCAGCTTGCTGATTCAGCTGTTTGCTGCTCAATGGCCCCGTAGGATCCTCCAATTTTCCTCTGCTTGATGCAGGGATCGGGCATGCACTGTCATGGCCAGTTTTTCCTTCAGCACTAAGGATTGAAATCAGGTCCTCACTTTGGCACAACAAGCAGTTCACTAACTGAGCCACCATCGCAGCATAAGAATTGTGAGGTTTGATGTGCATGCAAATCAAGACCCTAAGGATGGTATCCACTGTCAGTTTGAGCTATGCACTGCATCAGTAAGTAGTGCTTATTATTGGCACTGTGCTCTGCCAGTCACGGAGAGAGTTAACAACACTTACAAAAAATAAAGAATGTAACAGTCATCTCCCTTCTGAGAGGAGTAAACAGCCAATTTGAGAGATAAAAGCTAGTTTCCCCCATGCCCTGCACTCCTCTGGGGCATGTACAGCCTGTTTGCCTTTTATCTCTTTGCAACCAGACTGATCCTTCTGCATTGAAATATCTTCACGCTTTTTCTGTGCTGTTAGAGGAGGTGCCATATCCTTAAGTTTGCTCATGAAGTATGGCAGGGAAGAGATTAAGGATCAGAAAACTTTTGTGCAAAGGCCCAGAGAGTAAACATTCCTGGCTTTGCATGCTGTACAATCTCTGGAACAACTGTGCTGCTCTGTCGCTACAGTGCTGGAAGATACAGTCAGGGAGCAGGTCTGACTGTAGCCAGTGACACTTGACACATGAACAGCAGGTAGACAGAAGGGTAGCCAAGCGTCCTCACCCACACATACCCCAAACTCTGCACCCTCTCGTGACCTAAGATCTTATTATATTTTAATTAAAAAAATCATATTTTATGCATAGCAATATAGTTTATTTCTATACCTGGCACACAGATATGGACTCATTCACATAAAATAAAATAAATCTTTAAAAAATGGAAAGTGCATAGACACATGAAAACAGATTTCTGTATCTGGCTTCAGCTAGCTTAGATTGATAAATACACTTAAAATCACGCTCAATTTAAATCTATTGACAATAGCCTCCTGGAGAGTTGGTTTGGCTCTTCAGGAGAGACTGCAATAATTAATAGGTCATACTTTTTATTCAGGAAGAAGAGGGCACGATTATACAAGTGCTATGTACTTTTGGTGCCTGTTCTGATGCCTCATTGACTCTGAGGAGCTCCTGTCTCCTTGCCATTATTTCCTGCCTCTTTGGATTAGCTTCCTATCAGTCCAGAGAGCTCTGTAACGGAACAACACAGGATGGGTGGTTTATAAATAATAGAAGTTTATTTCTCAAAATAAGACAAAAAATAAAAGAATAAAATATATTTCTTGTGGTTTGGGAGGCTGAAAAGTCTCCTTGTTCTAGAAGATTTTGTAACTAGTAAGCACTTATTTGGTAGTTCATAAACACCGATTTTATGTCCTGTCCTCATTCAGAGGCAGAAGGGACAAAGGAGAATTCTGAGGACTCGTTTATGATGCTCCCAATTCCATCAACCCAATTGTCTCCTGGAGGCCCCTATGTCCTATCATCATCATCATCATCATCATCATCATCATCATCATCATCATCATGGGTTTAAGGATTTCAATACATTAATGGGGGAAGGGCATTCATTCTATAGCATTTTTCCACCCATGTGCTTTACTACTAGGCTTGAGGGGACTGTAGAAATATTAAATTAGATTTTTTGTTGTACTGTTGTTGCTGCTGCTATTTTTGTTGGGGCTTCATGTACCTCAAATTTGGCTCAAATTACTATGTAGTACAGGATAGCCTCAAATGCTTAAGACTCCTGCCCCCTAAGTACTGGTACTAGAGATATGGGACACCATATCCAGTGTAGACAGTGCTAGAGATGAAACCTAGAATGTCCTGTCTGCTAGTCAAGCAGTATGCCAACTGAGTTCTATTCCCTCCACTGGTATATGCCAATTAATTTCATTTATGGATACTTCTGAGATGAAATCTAAGACCAAGGTGCTAAAGACTTGATGCCTAAGAATTCCATATTTGTTCGTACATGCCACTGTCCCAATATGGCTCAAAGGAGCAAAGAAGTTTTGTGAAGTCTTTTTGATATAGGTATTAATGCCATCAAGAGGGCTTCACCCTCATGACCAAACCAACTCCACCAAAGTCCTGATTCCTCATACCATCACCTTGTAAGTTAAACTTTAATAAAAGCTAATAAACTTTAAGGTTCCAAGAACCTCTAAAACATAGGGTAAATCTAGAAAATGATTGACAAAGCTTGGGTATATTTTATCAGTTGTTTTAATTTGGTGTAACAGTATGGGCATGGACTATGTATAACATAAGGATGATGTTGAATGGCTTACTATATATATATAAATAAGATAGCACCCTCTAAGAAATAATTGTCCATTGCAGAAGGCACTACTATTTAGATCGACAATTCTCACTCTAATAAATGTCAGAGAGTTGCTGGAGCTAACTGTGAGGATAAGAGGCCAAATTCTAGTTCCTTTACAAACTAAATATTTATGTATTTATATATTATATATTATATATCTTAATATATATTAAATATTATATATTATATCATAAAATTATAATATATGAGATTAGAAATGACTCAGCAGCTGAAGCGCTTACTGTGCAGGTGAGGACTGGAGTTCACAACCTAGAACCCAAGTTAAAGCCAGTTGACATGGTGACCCAGTTATAATCTTCGAATGTTCACGGCAGAGACAAGGAATCTCTAGACACAATGGCCAAAATGATGAGCTTAGATTTCAAGGAGAATCCCTGACACTACAACATTAGGTGGTTAGAGATCAGGGAAGATGCCTGACATCATTTGATGACAAGCTCAGACCCCAACATTCATACAGGTAATCTCTCTCTCTCTCTCTCTCTCTCTCTCTCTCTCTCTCTCTCTCTCTCTCATATAGATACAACTAAATATAAAATAATAAAATTATATTATACAAGCTTCAAGGAAGTTTACCACAGTGTCCATTTCAAGTACCAGGCAATGCAAGAAACAAAGCTCACTTTCCTTCCCATTAGTATATCTTAATTTTCTTTTGTCTTCCCTCTGTCCTACTTCTTTTCTCCCTTTTCATCTCTAAGCTCTGTGAATGTGGCTTGCAGAAGCAAGCAAAGATCTGTGAAGAGAATTTAGTCCACATAATTTGTTTCAAGTACACCTTGGCAATTTATGCTTCCACACTGGCAGAAGCTAAGGGGGCCACCTTTCTCCTGTGACATTTGTACCATAAAGCATTTTTTTTCATTGTCAGAATCACTGAGCTGAAAGATCAGGGGTATTTGCCTGAACTTAGAGAACTTGTCTTATCAACTACTACTGAGCAGGGACTATAGATGAGATTATAACCTGCCTCTTGGAGGGTCATATGTCAGCCCTGTTGGCAAAACTGGAATAATCAATAGCCCTAAAATGAAATGAGCTACATTCTCAGAAACGCCTTGCTTCACACTACAATGGGCAGTCAAGGAAATACAGATAAGTGCTGGATGGCCCCTGCATCTTCACAGCTCCAACCAATCATTCTCTCTTTTATAATAAGCAGGTGGGGCAAGCATGAAAAGTAGATGTGAGTGTAGCCCAATACTCTTTGTGAAAGACTCAGATGCACTTGGAACGTGATAGGAAATAACAGCAGAAACTGCATACATGGGACCTTAAATGACCAAACATGATACTCATCAGAGCAAAGAAGTGAGTTGGCTTCAACTGGCCTGTACTAGAATAAACTTTTTGAGAAGCTATATCTGAGTTAAGCTTTAAAATCTGGTGCTGAGAGAAGGCTCAGTGGGTAAAACACTTAATGCACAAGCAGAAGGGTAAGTTGGATTCCCCAGAATCCACATAGTATTAGTACATGCGTGGTAGTCTTATATGATTCCAAGAGACAGAGACAAGGGATCCTTAGGGCTAGCTAGACTATTAAGAGACCCCCACGTCTAAACAAAGTGGAGAGCCACTGAGAAATATACAAGTTAATTTTGGATCTGCACAATCATGTGCCCAAATGTACACACACACACATCTGCACACACATGTTTGTATGCATGTAAGCATGCACATGTGCATCAATGTACACTACGTGCACATTGACAAAAATAGCATAAAAGTAGGTGGAATCTTATACCGGGCTTAATTTGGAAGCCATGGACCTTGAAACTCAGCCTTTGGATTTAGATATTAGTCTGCAGCAATGACAGTCACTGAGAGTCTCTGAGTAGGGAACTGAGAATACATAGTGTCTGACACTGAGCCCTGTGGCACTATAGGGTTGAATTATAGGAATAAGCTAAGCATTGAAAACAATGGAACTGAGTGAGCAACCATCCAATCATCTGTCCTTAGTGAAGGCAAGAAAAAGGAGAAACAAGTAGGATAGACGTTCCAGGAGATGACAGGTGGCAAATGACAAAGTGTAGAAATGTAAAACTGTCAAATGGTAGGGTCCCAGACAGAGTGAGTGGGTTGAACTTAGGGCAATAGCATGGCATGAGATTCAGAGAACAAACAAGGTTATCTGGGGGAACAGGGAGAGAACAGAGCTAATATGATCTACACTGAACTGAGTAACGTACCTATAAACCAGCCAGGCAAGGCTATTGAACTAAAATGGTGGTGGGGGTCACCTGAGTGTTATCTTCCTCACTAAGGTGAAGTTTTCTAGTTGGTGGAAAGTTTCACACCTTGGAAAAACACCGGGGACATGGAGCTAACAAAGAGCTGGGAAGCCACCAGAAAGATGTCAGACATAGATGGGATGAGAGGAAATTGCTCTTAAATGGAGGGAGGAAGTAGAGAGAGACAAAATGAGATGAAAGAAAATATTTAAACAGGGCCCCTGCTTCCCAGAAGTATTCTGAATATCTTTTCTTGTACACTTTTCAAAGCAGAGAAAAATGGCCTTCTTGTCTTTACTTTATTTCTATTCCAATAAAATTACATAAAGATAATCGTGTGTGTGTGTGTGTGTGTGTGTGTGTGTGTGTGTGTGCACATAGCCACGGCAAGCGTGTGGAGGACAGAAAACACCTTGCAGGAATTTGTTCCTTTTTCCTATCATGTGGCTCCAAAGGATTAAATTCAGGTCATCGGGCTTGGTAGCAATCATTTATACATGCTGAACTATCTGCAATAGTCTTCTGTTGTCTTTATTAAAGTCCTGACTTGTATGGTGATAAAAAAGGAGGACAACATATACTGTGTGAACCTGATAAAAAGGACCTAAATTCAAAGACATTTCACCTGAAGAACATTGGATGGCTGAGAAGCACCTTAAGAAATGTTCAACATCATTAGTCATTAGGGAAATGCAAATCAAAACAACCCTGAAATTTCATCACACCAGTCAGAATGGCTAAAATTGCTGAGGATGTGGAGAAAGAGGAAGACTCCCCCACTGCTAGTGGGAATGCAAGATGGTACAACCACTCTGTAAATCAGTCAGGCAGTTCCTCAAAAAACTGGGCATGACACTTCTGGATGACCCTGCTATACTACTCCTGGGCATATACCCAGAGGATTCCCTGCATGCAATAAGGATGCATGCTCCACTATGTTCATAGCAGCCTTATTCATAATAGCCAGAAGCTGGAAAGTACCCAGATGTCCCTCAGTGAAGGAATGGATACAGAAAATGTGCTATATTTACACAATGGAATACTACTCAGCAATTAAAAACAATGAATTCATGAAATTCTTAGGCAAATGGTTGGAACTGAAGAATATCAACCTAAGTGAGGTAACTCATTCACAAAAGAACACACATGGAATGCAGTCACTGATAAGTGAATATTAGTCCTGAATACCCAAGACACAACTCACATATCAAATCATTCCCAAGAAGAAGGAAGGAGAGGGCCCTGGTCCTAGAAAGGCTTGATGGAGCATTGTAGGGGATTGCCAGGACAGAGGAATGGGAGGGGTTTGATTGGGGAACTGGTGAAGGGAAGAGGGCTTATGGGACTTGGGGAAAGGGGGAACCAGGAAAGGGAAAATCATTTGGAATGTAAACAAAGAATAGAGAAAATAATAAAAAAAATAAAAAATTTTAAAAAGGACCTAAATTTACAAATAGCTACAAGTCTTAGAATGGGGAGGGTCAGAAAACAAGAGTGGTAGATAATAAACTAATCAAGCAGATGAAACATTTTAAATACCTACGAAGCCTCATTAGCCCTAGAGGGAAAGAAGCATAAAACTAAAAGATAAAAATTTATTACAATAAAGAAGGACATTAAGGAAGATTTATAACAGAATCCCAGAGCCGATTATTAAATTTGGCAGAGCAACTTGACTATGGGAAGTGGAAGATAAAAAAACAACATGGTAGTCACTGTGATGGGGAAATTCCCTTTTGTACTTGAGGCTTATATAACAATATTTCCACTCTGAAAATGTACACACATACACACACACACACACACACACACACACACACACAGGTGCACATGTATATACATTATCCTCAGTAATCAATAATCAGAATATACTTTTTAAAGAAAACAAGTTGTTAAGAGTCTGGGAGAGTGTTCAGTGGATAAAATGGCTGCTGTGCAAACATGGAAAACTGAGTTCAAATCCTACCACACACATAAAAGCAAAGAACAACAGGGCATACCTGTAGCCACTAGTGCTGAGTGGAGGCAGATGAAAAGGGGAGAATCTGAAGCTGATTGGCAAGCCAGCTTGCTGTACTGAAAGATCCCTATCTGAAAATATTTGATGGGGAGTAATTGAGAGAGACCCCTGAAGTTGGTCTCTGACCTGCCCCCCCACATACATACACACACATACAAACACACACACAAATAAGTATGTATCTACACACATGAATGTTCATGTGCACACATGCATAAGTACACCCACACACGTGACCTGTACACACACACAAAAATAAGTATGTATACTTATACTATATACACATGAGTGCTCATATACAAACATGCAAGAGCATACACACATATATACGCATACACTAAAAAAGAAGAAACATCAGAAGAATTAAGAAAACTTCAAACTCCTACTAAATATTCAGTAAGACAGAAAACTAAAAGTCAGTAAAAACTGTTGCATGAAAAGGAAGTTTGGGAAGCAGAAGTGTAGAAGTGGAAGTAGATGCTGAGGAGAAAGGAGCACTTACCTAGAATGTTCTGTGGATAAGAGCCCCTAAAGAGCCTTGTATCTTCCATTGACCCTTCTGCAAGGTTAATCAATGGATTTTGACCTCAATGATTATGGAGAGGTTGAAATGCTGGAACTCCAGATCTAAGTTGTGTTGTGTCATCTTTAGCTCCTGTAATAGCATTTTATTGTTCTTTTCTGTGTCTGACTTGAGAACTTTGTGACTGTTGCTTAAATCACTTGGAAAGCATAGGCAGAACACTGGTTTCCCATCAAAGAATGCTGCCAGTGAGCATCTGAGACCCCAAAAAGATTCTCAGCTTTGCTTTAACCCTGCTACCTAATGTTTCTACAATTTTTTGAAAAGTGCCTTGATTTCTTGATTTATGACATTTATTATCCTAGTATTATAAACACTTCATGGTACTGCCTCAACATTGAAGCAGGGAATTTAAGGTAACTTAAATCTGTGTCCCCTAGACATGGTTTTAGCTTCTATCTCCGACCAGCAGAAAAGAGCGACGACACAGTGTTCTTCTCAAAGTGGTTTATTCAGGATCCTTACAGCATGAATGCAGGAAAAAGGGTCTTCCCTCAACCCCAAGCACAGTCCTCTTATCTCCTCTAGCTCCACCCCATCAGTCCACTTTACATAGTCTCTGTGGATAGGTCCATGTAACATGGCCTGATACTGCATCATCTAGTGCACCTGCACAGTATATCTGGAAAGGTGTGGCAAACTCGGGAGCTGGAGGAAATCAGGTGCTAGTCATGAGACTTGGCCTGAGTCCCAAGTGCCATCTTGGGGCTGCCGCCACACCTGCTCTCCACACATGGTCACTTTTATTTGACTCCAGAATAAATCCTCTTTGACATGAGAGATGCGATTTCTACATCTATTGTTATGAGGCGTTGAGTTCAATACTGAACTACACACTGAAGCAAAACAAACAAGATCAACCAAAAAGAAAAAGAAAACAAAAAGGACTTTGGAATACAAGTCCACTCAAATCAAAAAGTCATTCCAATGGAGTTCTCCCCTCCAAATGTGGGTCCCACAGACACTCCTTCTTTGAGGGTCTTGATCAGTTAGAAATCTTGATTTGGCAGCTATCAAAAACAGAATGGTTTGTGAAGAAATCATAACTGTCTTGCCATCTAAACCAGGAGGCTATAGAGCTAACAGAGTATTTAAATTCTATACAGTGACCTCCAAACAAAACCCTCTATTGCCTTTGTCTCTGGGCTCAGTTCTGTTTTCCTCTTTATATGATCTCTTTCACACATACCATCAATCCTTCTGCCCTTGAAGTAGTTACCACAGGTTCAGACCTTACTTCCAAGCTTACCATATTGGTCAAAGCCTTAGATTGATGCTAAAAAGCTAAACATGGGTCATCTGTCTACTGAAAGATAATTACTATAATCCAGGGAATGGGATATGATGATTGGCATGAGCCAATTTGAACCCAATGAATATTAAATTGCATGTGGTTCCTGACTAAAATATGAAGGATTGTACTCATGCTCCAAAGCAGAAAATGACTTTTTGTTTGGATTTTCTTTTTGGAGAGAGAGAGAGAGAGAGAGAGAGAGAGAGAGAGAGAGAGAGAGAACAGATTAGGTGTATGAAGAGGTAGGAAGAATCTACGAGGTGTTAGGGAGGGTGAAATATAAATGTATTGCATTAAAACTTTTTAAAGAAAATAGGCCTTTTGTCTTAAGTTTCTTCTTACTACCATTTCCACACATTTTACCTTGTTTTGATCCATGGAAATGTTAAATATGTACTGTTTAGTCAAAGCAAAACAGCAACAAAAACTCTCGGTTACCATAAAAAACAGTCATTGGATAATTTCTATTCCCTCTTTGTCCATTTGGGAGTAATTCCATTTTTTCCATAGATGAACTGTTTTAAGAAGATAATAAGTAACATTATGAATATTTATACTGTAAAATGGCCTGTCTGTGCAGCCTGTAGGCTTCTGTGAAGCTTCTCTGTGAGGAACTGTCTGTGAGTTGCTCTGGTCACTGCCTAAACCTCTGCACTGCACATTCACAACACTTGGATTTCAGAGGGCAAGGTCTGTACAAACGCATCACAGCTTATTTGAGCTCAGTGCAACAGTGTTTGGATCGCCAAATTGCTCACCACAGTCCAGGAGCAATGTCTGTGAACACTGCAGAGGTTCTACAGGGTACTTGGTAAAAGCAAGGCTCATTCTCTTATAAAAGGCAGTAGGGTATGAATTTCAGGGGCAAGAAAAGTGTATGCAGTTGACCTGGAAGGAATGTCTACACAGATATACAATGCCTCTCTTTGCAATCTGGAAGGAAAAGTTGGTTGCTGTTTCTATACTGTATTTTCACCGTGTTTAATTGCAAGTGTGAATCCAGATGGGAAAGAGGTTTACTTTCAATGCAAATGGATAATGTCACTCATCTTCTCAGGGGTCTGGGAATGTGTCATCCCTCAGGCTGGATCAGCTTTCTTCCGAGAGACTGAATGCAGAGAGATTCAACACAGGGCCAGATTTTAAACCAGGAAGGTAAGCTTTTGTTCTTTAATCCCATAGCCCCATTCTTCACTCTTCTTAATACTTCACTGACCTCTGCCTTATGGGAAAAAATCTACACAAAATAAATAAGAGAGAATACATCACTATAACTCATGTTCCTTCAAAAGGACCTGGGTCTGATTTATTAGAGACTGGTGTAAAATATGAGAAAATGTTAACAAAAATATAAATCAAAATAATGAGCACCCAAAGCCAGACACAGGGAAACATGTCTGCAATTCTGGCACTCTAGAGAAGGCATGAGGTTGAGGAATCCAAGGTCATCCTTGGCTACATAAACGGTTCTAGAGTTCTAGACAATTCTGTGCTGAATACAATCCTGTCATTCATATATATATATATATATATATATATATATATATATGTGTGTGTGTGTGTGTGTGTGTGTGTGTGTGTGTGTAAAAATATATATATGTAAAATATATATTTACATATGTATGTAAAACAAAATACACAAAAACCCCAACAGCAATAAGAAATAACAGCAACGAAGTATGAACTATCCTCATTCTTTAATCAAATGCAAAATTAAATTCCAATAATATTCTTGCAAGAGAACTCAAGCAAAACATGCAGTATAGGTAGGAAATAGATGCTGTCCCAGCAGTCTTTAATTCAGTTCTTTGCTAGTTTCTATAAGCAAGAGGGTGCTATTTTGGGACCCCAGCCCTCCACCTGCTTCTTCCACAGGAATCAAAGGGAGTACCCAACCACAGCTATTCCTATTGACTAATGGCTCATTGATTCCTGGCACTTGCCAGAAACTGTTTACCAGTCTCGGATTATTATTTTCTCCAATCTCTGCTTTATTCTAGTTTGAGTAACAGTGAACAGGGACTCAAAGAGATTAAATAACTTGTCTCTGTTTAAAACCATGGGCAGAGGTGTCCTCATTCAATTTGTACTGGATTTTTGCTGGTGTCATTGTTGTTGCTGCGTTTAGTTGGTTTTGTTGGTATCAAGACCTCTGAAACCTGTGACATCACATAGGTGACATTGCAACCTATACACCTATTGTCAAGGCAACAGCCACAATATTCCCAGAATCCACTAGGCTCACCTCCCATCTTTACCTGTGACTATGTCATCATCCATATATAAAGAAAGGACCCTCTAATCTCTTTCTCTCTCCCACCCCCTCTCTCTTTCTATCAGCACCTTGCCCTTTCCTTTCTCAATAAACCACACATGGAATTGTTTGGCCTCGTGTGGTCTTTCTACAACCATGAATCAGTCACAAGATGTTTGTTTTGTGTTTGCATCTTGTTTGTATCAAACCTATGCTGTTACATTCACTTCAGTATTTCAAGACGGGAAAGGAGAACACCAAAGTCACAGGGAGACACAAGTTCTCTCAGTAAAATAAGGTGAGGAAGTCTAGGCACAAAGATGCCATCTCTCCAGTCTGTCCAAGTGACATGATACCTTACAAAATACCTGGGTATCTTCCTTAGTTCTTCCTCATCTAGCGTTCTGACACACAGAATCTGGAGTCACTGATTCAGCTAGGCTGGCTGGCCAATGAACCCATGGAGTCTCCTACCCCTCTGTTTCCCAGTTCTGGGATCATCAGAGCTTCCTTCTTACCCAGATTTTGATGTGGGTCCTTGGAATCTGAACTCAGGTCCTCACGTTTGTGTGGCAATTTTTCCCAGCCCTAGGGACTCACCTTTAACCAAGAAAATACCTCAGGTCATAGCATTGCTCCAGAAACAAAGTCCTCAAAAGCTCCATGGTTTCTCTTCAATGGTTCTCACTCTCAAACTAGCTGTTCTGTGGAGTGCCAGACATGCTATAAACATCCTAAGGAGAGACCTATGTGGCAGGAAACCACGGGCTCCCCTCCTGACAAAAGCCACATTGCACACAAGCTAGGATGGGGGGATGGATATACTCTCTTCAGATAGGCTCTCCCCTAGACTATGAACACATAAGATCATGGGCAGGACCAACTGAAGCAGCATCTCCATATGCCACAGCCCAACATCATACAAGCTGGGAAATGCCTGCTAACCTAAGGTGCTAGATCTAAGGTTGGCCTAGGATGCCTTCATGTTCAAATCTGAAAAGGGCATCTTTGAGGAGTGAAGAGAAAATTATATTTGTAGAGGCTTTGCTAGTTCTTATAGAACTGCCTCTAGAACCAATGTAGAAGGAAAAGAACAGCCAGGGAAAGGGTGAGGAGAGCATTGAAAAGGTGATTCAGGAAAACCATTTTTTCCTGTTACTTTCATTGCTTGTTAACTGGGTTAAAAGTTTTCCAAATGAACAATAATGGCAAGAGTATTCATACAAGTTCTAAAGAAAAATGTATGTGAAGGTGGGTCACCATGGATGACCAATATTTGGAAAGTTGCATTAAATAACCAGTAAAAAGCTCTATATAAAGGTGTGCTGTGACAGGCAAGCAGATCAATGGAACAGGATTGAAGACCCAGAAATTAACCCACAGACTTATGGTCACTTGATCTTTGATAAAGGAGCCACAACCATCCGGTGGAATAAAGATAGCCTTTTTAACAAATGGTGCTGGTTCAACTGGAGGTCAACATGCAGAAGAATACGAATTGACCCACTCTTATCTCTTTGCACTAAGATCAACTCCAAGTGGATCAAGGACCTCCACATAAAACCAGACACACTGAAACTATTAGAAAAGAAACTTGGGAAGACCCTGGAGGACTTGGGCACAGGGGAAAAGTTCCTGAACAGAACACCAATAGCTTATGCACTAAGATCAAGAATCGACAAATGGGACCTCATAAAATTACAAAGTTTCTGCAAAGCAAAGGACACTGTCAGAAGGACAAAACGGCAACCAACAAAGTGGGAAAAGATCTTCATCAACCCCACATCCGACAGAGGGCTAATATCCAATATATACAAAGAACTCAAGAAGTTAGACCGCAAAGAACCAAATAACCCTATCAAAAAATGGGGCACAGAGCTAAACAAAGAATTTTCACCAGAAGAAATTCGGATGGCCAAGAAACACCTTAAAAGATGTTCAACATCATTAGTCATCAGGGAAATGCAAATCAAAACAACCCTGAGATTCCACCTCACACCAGTCAGAATGGCTAAGATTAAAAACTCAAGAGACAACAAGTGCTGGCGAGAATGTGGAGAAAGAGGAACACTCCTCCACTGTTGGTGGGATTGCAAAATGGTAAAACCGCTCTGGAAATCAGTTTGGCGGTTCCTCAGAAAATTGGGCATGTTCCTTCCAGAGGACCCTGGCATACCACTCCTGGGCATATACCCAGAGGATTCCCCTGCATGCAATAAAGACACATGCTCCACTATGTTTATAGCAGCCTTGTTTATAATAGCCAGAAATTGGAAGGAGCCCAAATATCCCTCAAAGGAGGAATGGATACAGAAAATGTGGTATATTTATACAATGGAATACTACTCAGCAATTAAAAATAATGAATTCATGCAATTTGTAGGTAAATGGTTAGACCTGGAAAATATCATCCTGAGTGAATTAACCCAATCACAAAAGAATGCACATGAAATGCAATCACTGATAAGTGAATATTAATGAGCCCAGAAGCACTAAATACTCAAGACACAAATAGCAAGTCAAATGATTCCCAAGAAGAAGAAAGGAGAGGACCCTGGGCCTGTAAAGATTGCATCCAGTTTAGTAAAGAAACCGAGGGGGGAGGGGGAATGATTGGGGAATAGTTGAGGGGGGAGAGGAACTATGGAAACTATGGTGGGTGGGAACTGGGAAAGGGGAAAGCCTTTGGAATGTAAACATAGAATATAGAAAAAAAAAAGAAATTTAACCATGACTTAAAAGATAAATATCACATTTCCTCTAAAAAAAAAAAAAAAAAAAAAAAAAAAGGTGTGCTGTGGTCTGTCCTCTTGAAGAAGGTAAGCATAAAAGATAAGAGTATGTTTCCTCCTATAAAGAAGATAAGAGGCTGTTGGAAAGCTGAGAACCAGCCACTTATCAGACAACTTTTTACTGTCGTTATCCATTGGAAACTCATCTGAAATACAGATCAGAACAATAAGTTGATGGGGTTGGAGAGATTACTTGCTTTTACTTGCTTCTCTTCCCAGAGAACACACATTCAGTTCCTAGTACCCACATAGTACCTGACAGCTATCCATAGCACCAGTTCTAGGGGATCCAATAACCACTTCTGACCTCTATGAGAGCCAGGCATGTACATGGTGCACA
This sequence comes from Apodemus agrarius, assembly GCA_964023405.1. Lineage (NCBI taxonomy): Eukaryota > Metazoa > Chordata > Mammalia > Rodentia > Muridae > Apodemus > Apodemus agrarius. Next base: position 141,921,934 of record OZ030006.1, read on the forward strand.
TACATACCTATAAGCACAACACTCAATATATAAATAACAAACAAACCTAGAAATAGTTAAATGGAAGGGAAAAGGTGATGATATAGTCCACAATGGACACAGACAGACAGACAGACACACACACACACACACGCACACACACACACACACACACACACACACACACCACATTCAAATGAAAAGAAGTCTTAAAGATGAGAGCTAATTCTGAAGATGGGGAAATAACTTTGTTGTATATTACACAAGGTCCTTGGTGTTGCACTTATTGTAAGGATTGGATAAAGAAAGAGCAATGTCTGGGAGAATCAGGAATGCATGTTGAACATCTAGGGGAAAGAGGAGTACTTAATATGTAAAGATGAGGGGCATTTTCAGAAAGGAGTAGATAAGAAGATGGAAGCACAGATAGCAAAGACATATTTTGCAGAAGGTGTATTCAGGTAAAGGAGAGATGAGCAAAGTCTGAGAACAGGATCCCGATGCTACCATGTGGAGAAACAACTATAGACAATAAAACAAGGGAAACCATCTTTTCCACATGATGATCTTCAATATGGCCACATCCACATCAGAACAACTTTAGAATTTTAAAAACTTATGGTGTTTCTATTGCTTGCTGGAAGTTATTCTATGAAGTAAGAATGTGTAACAATACAAATGCTTGGATGTTTAAACGCTCCAAGAGAAGTACAGCAGCTGGGACGTGTGTGAACAGATAATCTGTTATGTGTGGAAATGAGCACCATACATTTGCTGTGATGCGGGTCTCTTAGGAAGCTTCATTGCAGCACCATGAAAAATTGGAGCAGAAAAACTTTTCCAGCCAAAAGGGAGAAACGTGATGAATTCTTTTAATTTTCTTCAGGCTCAAATATTCCCTCGCATATGCCAGTGTCACAAGAGGGAAACAAAAGCAGATGGGTATTGGCCCTGTGATCTCTTGAAAAACCTAAATGCAGCCACTTATTGTACCAGACAAGTAATCAAATCTTTTATTAATGAGTATATTATATGTGAGTGTGTTTTTCAGGAACGATGCACGTAATAGTATCTACTGAGGCATGAGAATGTGTACCTATAGGAAAACATTTATTTGTTGAGGAGGAAGCCCCAAGGTTAACAAAGGTATTCTGTACTCATTGTGGTCACTACCCTAACACAGTCTCCATAGAACTGAGTTATGCAATGGACATCTCAGAAACTAAAGTGTACAAATAGAGTAAATGACCTGCCCAAGGCGTCCAGCTGAGCAGATGGCCTTTTATTATAAATCCATGTCTAAGGTTTTTTCTATCACATCAAGAAAAATTCCAAGGTGGTTAATCTTCATTGTCAAATTAATGGGGTTTAGAATATCAGTGCTTGACTGTGAGGGAGGCTTCAGAGATGTTTAACTGAGCAGGAATGCAGTTAGAGGCAGCATCCCATGGACCAACATCCTGGACTGAATAAGAAGAAGAGAGAGACACATCAGAAGGCATCTCTTTCTGCCTCCTGACTGTGTGCTGTGTGCACATTAGTTTTATCTCTCTCTCAATCTCTCATAAATTAATAAATGAATTACTAAAAACCCATCCTGCTTCTGATCTTGATTCAAGGCCTCCAATGTCTATTTATTGTCTACAAGATAAAGAACCAACATTCACCACAGTGGACACACATGTAAGTAGGTGTCATGACCCATTCTCACCTCAGTTTCTATCCTCATTTTCTACGTCACATTTGTATCACTATCATATTTGCAGGTATTCTCATAGGAGCATTCCACAGTGATGTGTGAAACAGGGAGAACACCTCAAATCCAAAGTATAAAACTGTAGATACCTTAACACATACATATGCAAACAAGAACAAGTAAATTTGAGGAATTCTACATTAGATCAAGGGCTTCTTAAGTAGTCAATGTCCACAATCTGTTTCATGGCATTATATTAGAGTTCTACAGAGTATTGTCATTGAAAACAGTTGTGCACACTGAAGCCCAGGATGTCTTTATGTAGTTGCTTATGTATTTTATGAGGATATAGTTGAAAATGTAGAAACTATAATTAAAATTGCATTTTAAAAATTATTTAAAAGCCTAGATGTACAAAATTGTAATAGTTGTACTCAATTTATATTTTGAGAGAGGTTTTTCTCTATATTCGTTGTTTACATTCCAAATAATTTTCCCTTTCCCAGTTTCCCCCTCCCCATAAGTCCCATAAGCGCTCTTCCCTCTCCCCTTTTTTCCAATCAATCTTCTCCTATTTCTCTATCTTGGTAATCACCTACAATGCGGCATCAAGCCTTTATAGGAACAGGGCACTCGACTTCCTTTTCTTGGGAATCATTTGATATGTGAATTGTGTTACTTGAAGTTCTAGCTAGAGCAATTAGAAAACATAAGGAGGTCAGAGGGATACAAATTGGAAAGGAAGAAGTCAAAGTATCACTATTTGCAGATGATATGATAGTATACTTAAGTGACCCAAAAACTCTACCAGAGAACTCCTGCAGCTGATAACAACTTCAGCAAAGTGGCTGGTTATAAAATCACTCAACCAAATTAATAGCCTTCCTATACTCAAAGGAGAAGCAGGCTGAGAAAAAATTAGGGAAATGATACCCTTCACAATAGCCACAAACAATATAAAGTATCTTGGTGTGAGTCTAACCAAACAAGTGAAAGATTGGTATAACAAGAACTTCAGGTTTCTGAAGAAGGAAATTGAAGAAGACCTCAGAAAATGGAAAAATCTTCCATGCTCATGGATTGACAGGATTAATATAATTAAAATGGCCATCTTGCCAAAAGCAATATACAGATTCAATGCAACCCCCATCAAAATCCCAACTCAATTTTTCATAGAGTTAGAAAGAACAATTCTCAAATTCATCTGGAATAATAAAAAACCCAGGATAACTAAAAGTGTTCTCAACAGTAATAGAACTTCTGGGGGAATCAGTATCCTGGACCTCAAGCAATACTACAGATCAATAGTGTGAAAACTGCATGGTATTGGTACAGTGACAGGCAAGTGGCTCAATGGAATAGGATTGAACACCCAGAAATGAACCAACACACCTATGGTCACTTGATCTTCAACAAAGAAGCTGAAAACATACAGAGGAAAAAAGATAGCCTTTTCAACAAATGGTGCTGGTTCAATTGGAAGTCAGCATGCAGAAGAATACAAATTGATCCATTCTTATCTCCTTGTACTAGGCTCAACTCCAAGTGGATCAAGGACTACCACATAAAACCATACACACTGAAACTAATAGAAAAGAAACTGGGGAAGAACCTTGAGGACATGGACACAGGGGGAACGTTCCTGAACAGAACACTAATAGTCTATGCTCTAAGATCAAGAATTGGCAAATGGGACCTCATAAAATTACAAAGTTTCTGTAAAACAAAGGACACCTTCAAAAGGACAAAATGGCCAACAACAAATTGGGAAAAGATCTTCATGAATCCTACATCCAACAGAGGGCTAATATCCAATATATACAGAGAACCAAATAACCCTATTAAAAATGGGGTACAGAGCTAAACAAAGAATTTTTACCTGAAGAACCTTGGATGGCTGAGAACCACCTTAAGAAATGTTCAACATCATTAGTAATTACGGAAATGCAAATCAAAACAACCCTGAGATTTCACCTCACACCAGTCAAAATGGCTAAGATTAAAAACTCAGGAGCCATTAGGTGGTGGCGAGGATGTGGAGAAAGAGGAACACTCCTCCACTGCTGGTGGGACTGCAAGATGGTACAACCACTCTGGAAATCAGTCTGGTGGTTCCTCAGAAAACTGGGCATGACACTTCTGGATGACCCTGCTATACCACTCCTGGGCATATACACAGAGGATTCTCTGGCATGCAATAAGGACACATGTTCCACTATGTTCATAGCAGCCTTATTCATAATATCCAGAAGCTGGAAAGAACCCAGATGTCCCTCAAGGGAGGAATGGATACAGAAAATGTGGTATATTTACACAATGGAATACTACACAGCAATTAAAAACAATGAATTCATGAAAATCTTAGGCAAATGGTTGGAACTGGAAAATATCATCCTAAGTGAGGTAATTCATTCACGAAAGAACACACATGGAATGCAGTCACTGATAAGTGGATATTAGCCCAGAAGCTCAGAATACCCAAAACACAACCCATGTATCAAATTCCCAAGAAGGAAAGAGAGAGCCCGAATCCTGGAAAGGCTTGATGCAGCAGTGTAGGCAATTGCCAAGACAAAGGAGTGGGAGGGGGTTGATTGGGGAACTGTTGGAGGGAAGAGGACTTATGGGACTTATGGGAAGGAGGAACCAGGAAAGCGAAAGTCATTTGGAATGTAAACAAAGAATATAGAAAATTTTAAAAAAGTGTTATTCACACATTGCATACTCCTTACTTCATTTTATATCCCTCTTTTAGCATAATTATTTCTCTCTTTTCATCTTTTAAAACTGTTACATAGTTGGTTTATTTTATTTCATACAATTGATTTTTGTTAGTTTCTCTGTTGCTAAGGCAAAACATTAACCAAACCAGCTATGGGAGGAAAGAGTTTATTTCATCTGATAACTCCATCACTGAGGCAAGTCATGGCAGGAACTCTAGGTAAACTCTGAAACCTGGAGCAGGAACAGAAGCAAAAGTTATGGAGCAATGGTGCTTACTGGCATTCTTTACATTGCTTTCTCAGCATGCTGTTGTATACTGCTCAAACCCACATACCCAAGTGTAGCACCATCCACAGTAGGTTGGCTCACAAACATCAACCATTAATCAAGACCCCACTGGCTTTCATTACAAGCCATTCTATCTTGAGGCATTTTTTCAATTGAAGTTCTTTCTTCAATGATGACCATAGATTGTGTCAGGTCAACAAAACTTTAACCAGTTATTCTGTTTATGTCCTGGGAAACATGGATCACCACAGTGAGTCTTTCCTAGCCTTCCTGGCCTCTTTAACTTTGCCTGAATCAGCCTCCTCTGATGGGTAATTCCACCCAGCATGTATTATTTTACTATTAACCAGACAATAGCAGACTTCACCTTCTCAGTACTGGCCCCAGGAATGAGGCATGTGTGACAAATACAAGTCACCATGAATAGTAAATGACAGTACAAGTCAATCTATCTGCTTCCCTTTTGTTTCCTCATGAGAACAAAAGAAGTCATTACTCTCCAAGGCTTTTCTAGCCCAGTCATTCTGTGATTATACATCATCTCTGTTTCCTACACCTTTAACAAGAAACATCAGTGCATGGGGCAGGTAACTATGCTATCCTGGCCATGAATTATTAAATGAGACTTCCATATTTCTATGACAATCAAGGCAAATATAAAAACATCCATAACAGAACAGAACTGAATTTTCTCCCCAGACTTATAACATTTCTGAATTACCACAAATCCAATTGAATATGAGGTGTGATACTAACAAAGATAGATATTCAGTGTGCGGACCTTAAATACTACTACTAAAGCTGTTCATACACTTGCAAGTCATTAATTTTTGTTCCAAGAGCCACTCTTTTCTTGGGAGAGCATATCATTGAAATCATTCCAATTGGAAAGGAAGCTTCAATGTACAAGAATCAGATTTTTAAACTAAGCTGCCATACTTTGTTCAATTTGCACATAGGCATATCCCCTAGTGGTCCAAGAGAGTCAGTATTAGTCTCAGAACTGCTTCACTACAGCTCTCTACTGTGCCTTTGAACATACCACTGGCTGCACACACCTTACATCTACAAGTAAACCAGATATCTTATGACATAGAGAGTAATCCCTAAATACATGAGAGCTTCACTTTTGGGGCAAGGGGGCAGTCTTAGAACCAGTCAAAAGCCTTGTAAACTTGGTCTGACATCCAGAGGTCCCCAAACATCTCTTTCTGAGCATGCTGTTTTCAGTATACACAGGAATCCCAAGCCTCCTTGTTTTCTTCTTCTATTGTAAATATATGCAAAACAGTAAAATGGTAATTGCAAGAACTGTACACCCTCATTGAGCTCCTTTGGTTTAAATGCGGAGAGCTGTGATTCATGTCATTCATTACCCAGAGATAAAACTCTTTCGTGTGTTTTTGAAAGAATGAAGTGAAACAGCAGAATTAGGAGGCATCAGGCCATTTAATTATTGTTTACAAGTCTCAGTGGAAAGGCATGCCAAGTCTGCTTTGCTACTCAAACTCCATGCTAGACAGAGCCACATCCTCATTCTTGCCAAGGAATCTGCATAGTCCTGCCAGAGTTGAAACAAGTCAATCCATCAAGTGAGAACTGAGTAAGAGAAAAACACTCAAATATAGAAATATGAAAGGACAGTTGATCCTTGGCCTATTCAAATTAATTATATGAGTTCAAGATAGCTCCTGAGTGAGGACTCAAATCTTAGGGATGCTTAGGCCTTCACTTGAGATGATACACTTCTAGAATGGAATTCCTGGACATTAGAATCTGAATATGGTGATTTCCCAAATAGGAACACAACTGTCACAAGATAGAACAAAAGTGGAGAATAAGAGAAGAGACTGACAAGAGATCTTTCTTTCTAAGTGTCTTCCAAATTCCCTCTCTTTCTGCTTTACCTATCAATCCCTAAAATTACTTAATCACATGCTTTTTCTGATCATCAAACTCCAAAATGTCTCTTCTTAGCACAAATTCCAATTAAGGTCAGCTTTCTTGGAGGTGTCTAAGATATCTATGACTTAGCAATGGTATAGTCACACAAAGATCACAACAACATGCAAAGTGATGGAGTTGGAAATGCTAATAAATTTGAAAGATATTAATATACATCTCTATATATAATGTGGTATACCAGTGGCAAGTGAACCTGTAAAAATGTGCCAAATAACATTTATTTTAGGGGAAAATAAACTAAATAATGATGGGTATACCAATGTATAACTCTTCTAATTACCAACTGAAATTTATTTATTTAGTGTGAATGTATTCAGGTAGCACACACATGTGGAAGCCAGAGGACAATCTGTAGGAGTTAGTTTTATCATTTTGCCATATGTGTCTTGGGGATCAAAGTCAGGTCATTTTTAACATTTCCACATTTGAAATGCTTTTGCATGTTATTTGAGCTTCTCAACACAGTCCTATGACATACATATATGTCCATATATGGACAATAAAATGGCCACTAGAGAGAAGTGCTATAACATCTCTCATTTCATATGGAATTTTTCATAAGGGAAGCTAAAACAAAAATAACTAAAACCATCTCTAACCCAATACAATTTTATTCACGATAGTTCTCATACTGTATGTGGGAAAATGCCTACAAGGTTGGCGATTCTGAGATAAAGACTAGTGTAGAAGATGACAACCTCATTTTATTACATAAAAAAGAAACAAATTCCCTAGAAGTGGGCAGTAAGAGAGGCTGGGGAACTTTGGAAATGAGTGGAATAAGTAGATTACATACAAAATAAACAGTCACAAAGTCCTGGGTTTTCCAGTTGATAAAATAATTTCCCATGAGTACAGGTGAGCATATGTATGCTGTTATTAAACAATTAAGAAAATGAATACTAGACAAGGATTATATTTCTCATTAATAAAATATGAACTTCCAGATAGATAAAAGAAGCTAGAACAATCCATTATCCAAGTGAAAATGGATTATAGTTTGATCAGTTATATAATTCACCTTTAGCTTTAAATATGCACATATGTGTTTACATAAAAATATTTATATGTATATAAATATACTTATAAATATATGTACACTTATATACATATATTTAGCATGTACACACTTTCTTGCATTATCACCTTTGAACGATAGATACAGCAACACCTAACATTAAGGGAAACACTACACATCCAATCCCTTACTTCTTCACGCATTGTCCAATAAAAGTAAAACAGGACTCACTAGAGAAATAAATACCTCTAGATCAAGGTAGAAATAAATACTTCCAGATCAAGGGCATAAAATAAATCAAGCCGGGGCCAACATCTTTTAGTACAAACATACCTTAAAATTTGCACTGAGCTGAGGTTTTGTCTCCAGCTTGGGCCCATCCTCTGGCACAGCACACCATACCCAAGTGGCACAGGGAGATAGCTTAACCACCCAGGAGTGCAGAGAGGCCTGACTGCACAAGTAGAACCACCCCCTCCACTCAGAGACTCATGACCAGAACCCTCTGGTAGAAGCCTTCAGGTTTCTGTCTCCAGCTTGGGACTACCCTCTGTCACCTCCAGACATATTCAAATGGTGCACAGAGGTAGCTAAACACTCAGGAGTACAGAGAGGCCAGACAGCACAGGTAGAACTATCCCTGCTGCTCAGAGGAAACAGCTGGAAACCCTGAGGACACAAGAACCTAGGAGCAACATGTGACAAGAATCTTCTGATTTCTGCCTATACCCAGCGTTGATCGGGCCCAGAGCTACATACCCAAAAATAACCACAAGAGAATGGGTCCCACAGGAGTACCTGCATACCTGTGTACAGAGAGAGAATGGGTCTCCCAGGAGCAGAGATACAGAGGCTTGTATGACAGATAAGCCACAGTCAGAGACAGCAACGCCAGCTAAGACGAGAGATAACCAGATGGCAAAAGGCAAACACAAGAACATTACCAACAGAAACTAAGGCAACATAGTATCATCTGAACCAAGTTCTCCACAAAACAGCAAGTCGTGGACTCCCCAACACACTACAAAAGCAAGATTTAGAGGCTCCGGCAGGTCAGCCAGAGAAGCACCTGAAATTCAGGGAATCCCAAGGTAAGACATAGCCCCGCAATCTGACACCATCTTGGTGCTGGCAGTTCAACCATGTACGCAGAGGGCACCAGAATGAAGGATACCCCAGGACACAGCTTACCTGGTTTCCTTCTGAACCAGGGAGCCAGGCAGCTCTACAACTGACTGGGCACATATCCTGAGGGGGAGCCTCTGACCTGCAGGAAGTCACTTGGTTAGACAGAGCCCTGTGGACACAGATCACCACCATCTTGGCTCCAACAGTTCAACCAGGGAAGCTCCTGACCTGCAGGGAGTCCCGTGGTTAGATGGACAAGGCACACTAGGGCTCCAACAACACCCAAGAATAGGGCATCACATCAGCAATCTGTCCCAGGGGAAATACAGTCATCCAGTGGTGCAGAAATAGCCTTACAGGCCCATAGGAGGTTCAAGCACCATCCAGTGTCAACAGGACCAACTAAAGCCAGAGATAAACAGATGGCAAAAGGCAAACACAGGAATGTTATTAACAGAAACCAAGGCAATATGGCAGCATCTGAACCCAATTCTCCAACAACATAAAGTCCTGGATACCCCAACATACCAGAAAAACAAGATTTGGATTTAAAATCACTGATCATGATGCTGTTAGAGGAACACAAAAAGAACATAAATAAATCTCATAAAGAAATGCAGGCGAACATGAATAAGTTAGAAGCCCTTCAAGGGAAACACAAAAATCAGTTAAAGGAAATTCAGGAGAATATGGGTCAACAGATAGAAGCCAATAAAGAGGAAACACAAAAATCACTTAAAGAAATGCAGGAGAAACTGAGTCAACAGGCAGAGTCATGAAAGAGGAAACACAAAAATCTTTTAAAGAAATCCAAGAAAATACAAACAAGCAAGTGAAGGAACTGAGAAAAACCATACAAGATCTAAAAACAGAAGTAGAAACAACTAAGAAATCACAAAGGGAGACAACTTTGGAGATAGAAAACCTTGTGAAGAAATCATGGACCATAGATGCAAATATCAACAACAGAATCCAAGAGATAGAAGAAAGGATCTCAGGTGCCAAAGATACCATAGAAACCATTGACTCAATAGTGAAAGAAAATGCAAAAAGCAAAAGCTTGTAACCCAAAACATCCAGGAAATCCAGGACACAATTAGAAGAGCAAACCTAAGGATTATAGGAATAGATGAGAGTGAAGATATATGACTTAAAGGGCCAGCGAATATCTTCAACAAAATTATGGAAGAAAACTTACCTAACCTAAAGAAAGAGTTGCCCATGAATATACAAGAAGCCTACAGAACTCCAAACAAACTGGACCAGAAAAGAAATACCTCCAATCACATAATCAAAACCCCAAATGTACGAAACAAAGAAAGAATATTAAGAGCAGTAAGAGAAAAAGGCCAAGTAACATATAAAAGAAGACCGATTAGAATTACACCAGACTTCTCACCAGAGACCATGAAAGCTAGAAGATCCTGGGTAGAACTCATACAGACTCTAAGAGAACACAAATGTCAGCCAAGACTACGATATCCAGCAAAACTCTCAATCACCATAGATGGAGAAACCAAGATATTCCATGATAAAAACCAAATTTACATAATATCTTTCCACAAACCCAGCCCTACAAAGAATAATAGATAGAAAACACCAATACAAGGAGGGAAAGTACACCCTGGAAAAAGCAAGATAGTAAACTTCTTTCATCAAGCCCAAAAGAAGATAACCACTCAAATATCAAAATAACATCAAAAATAACAGGAAGTAATAATCACTACCTCTTAATATCTCTTAACATCAATGGACTCGATTCCCCAATAAAAAGACATAGACTAACAGACTGGATACATAAACAGGACCCTAAATTTTTCTGCTTACAGGAAACATACCTCAGAGTCTAAGACAAACACTACCTCAGAGTAAAAGGCTGGAAAACAATTTTACAAGCAAATGGTCTTAGGAAACAAGCTGGAGTAGCCATCCTAATATCAGATAAAATTGACTTTCAACCTAAAGTCATCAAAAGAGACACTAAAAGACACTTCTTACTGGTCAAAGGAAAAATCCACCAAGAAGATCTCTCCATTCTGAACATCTATGCCACAAATGCAAGGAAACCCTCATTTGTAAAAGAAACTTTACTAAAGCTCAAAGCACACATTGCACCTAACACAATAATTGTGGGTGACTTCAACACTCCAAACTCCTCAATGGATAGATCAGGAAAACAGAAACTAAACAGGGACACAGTGAAACTAATTAAAGCATTGGGCCTATTGGATTTAACAGGCATATACAGAACATTTCATCCTAAAGCAAAAGAATATAATTTATCTCAGAACCTCATGGTACCTTCTCCAAAACTGACCATATAATTGGTCACAAGACAGACCTCAACAAATATAAGATCAAAATAATCCCATGCCTACTATCAGATCACTATGGAATAAAAGTGGTCTTCAATAGCAAAAAGAAAAAGAAAAAAACAGAAAGCCCACATACACATGGAGGCTGAAAAATACTCTACTCAATGATAACTTGGCCAAAGAAGAAATAAAGAAAGAAATCAAAGACTTTTTAGAATTTAATGAAAATGAAGGCACAACATACCCAAAGTTATGGGACACAATCAAAGCAGTGCTAAGAGAAAAACTCATACGCCTGTGTGCCTCCAAAAAGAAACTGGAGAGAGCATAAACTAGCAGCTTAACAGCACACCTGAAAGCCCTGGAACAAAAGAAGCTAACTCACCCAGGATTAGTAGAAGACAGGAAATCTTCAAACTCAGGGCTGAAATCAATCAAGTAGAAACAAGGAGAACCATACAAAGAATCAACAAAACCAGGAGCTGGTTCTTTGAGAAAATCAATAGGATAGATAAACCCTTAGCCAGACTAACCAAAGGGCACAGAGACAGTATCCAAATTAACAAAAATAGAAACGAAAAGGAAGATAAAACAACAGAAATGGAGACAATTCAAAGAATCCTCACATCCTACTACAAAAGTCTATACTCAACACAACCGGAAAAATTGGAAGAAATGGACAATTTCCTAGACAGCTACCAAATACCAAAATTAAAGCAGGATCAAATAGATCAACTAAACAGTCCCATAACCCCTAAAGAAATAGAAGGGGTCATAGAAAGTCTTCCAACCAATAAAAGCACAGGACCAGATGGTTTTAGTGCAGATTCTATCAGACCTTCAAAGAAGACCTAACACCAATACTCTTCAAATTATTCCACAAAATAAAAACAGAAGGAACACTACCTAACTCATTCTTCAAAGCCACAATTACACTGATACCAACATCACACAAAGATCCAATAAAGAAGGAGAACTACAGGCCAATATCCCTTATGAACATTGTCACAAAAATACTCAATAAAATTCTTGCCAATTGAATCCAAGAACACATCAAAATGGTTATTCACCATGATCAAGTAGGCTTCATCCCAGGGATGCAGGGATGGTGCAATATATGTAAATCCATTAATGTGATCCACTACATAAACAAACTTAAAAGAAAAAACCACATGGTTATTTCATAAGATGCTGAAAAAGCATTTGACAAAATTCAGCATCTTTTCATGCTAAAAGTCTTGAAAAGAACAAGAACTCAAGGCCCATACTTAAACATAGTAAAAGCAATATACAGCAAACCGGTAGTCAACATCAAACTAAATGGAGAGAAACTTGAAGCAATACCACTAAAATCAGGGACTAGACAAGGCTGCCTTGTCTCTCCATATCTTTTCAATATAGTGCTTGAAGTTCTAGCTAGAGCAATTAGACAACATAATGAGGTCAAAGGGATATAAGTTGGAAAGGAAGAAGTCAAACTATCACTATTTGCAGATGATATGATAGCATATTTAAGTGACCCAAAAAAATCCACCAGACAACTCCTACAGCTGATAAACAACTTCAGCAAAATGGCTGGTTATAAAATCATCTCAAGCAAATCAGTAGCCTTCCTATATTCAAAGGATAGGCAGGCTGAGAAAGAAATTAGGGAAATGACACCCTTCACAATAGCCACAAATAATATAAAGTATCTTGGGGTGACTCTAACTAAACAAGTGAAAGATCTGTATGACAAGAATTTCAGGTCTCTAAAGAAGGAAATTGAAGAAGACCTCAGAAAATGGAAAAATCTTCCATACGTGCATTAGCAGGATTAGTATAGTTAAAATGGCCGTCATGCCAAAAGCAATATACAGATTCAATGCAATCCCCAACAAAATTCCAACTCAGTTCTTCATAAAGTTAGAAAGAGTAATTCTCAAATTCATCTGGAATCACAAATAAAAACCAGGATAGCTAAAACTATTCTCAACAGTAAAAGAACATCTGGGGGAATCAATTTTCTGGACCTCAAGCAATGCTACAGAGCAATAGTGTTAACAACTGCATGGTATTGGTACAGTGACAAGCAGATGGATAAATGGAATAGGATTAAAGACCCAGAAATGAACCCACACACCTATGGTCACTTGATCTTCAACAAAGGAGCTTAAAACATCCAGTGGATAAAAGAGAGCCTTTTCAAAAAAAGGTGCTGGTTCAACTGGAGGTCAGCATACAGAAGAATGAGAATTGGTCCATTCTTATCTCCTTGTACTAAGCTCAACTCCAAGTGGATCAAGGACTACCACATAAAACTAGACACACTGAAACTAATAGAAAAGAAACTGGGGAAGAACCTTGAGGACATGGGCACAGGGGGAATCTTCCTGAACAAAACACCAAAAGCTTATGCTCTAAGATCTAGAATTGACAAATGGGACCTCATAAAATTACAAAGTTTCTGTAAGACAAAGGACACCTTCAAAAGGACAAAATGTCAAACAACAAATTGGGAAAAGATGTTCACCAACCCTTCATCCAACAGATGACTAATATCCAATATATACAAAGAACTCAAGAAATTAGACCCCAGAGAACTTAATAACCCTATTAAAAAATGGGGTACAGAGCTAAACAAAGAATTTTCACCTGAAGAACTTTGGATGCCTGAGAAGCACCTTAAGAAATGTTCAGCATAATTAGTCATTAGGGAAAAGCAAATCAAAACAATCCTGAGATTTCACCTCACACCAGTCAGAATGGCTAAGATTAAAAACTCAGGAGACAACAGGTGTTGCTGAGGATATGGAGAAAGAGGAAGACTCCTTCACTGCTAGTGGGAATGCAAGTTGTTACAACCACTCCTGAAATCTGTCTTGCGGTTCCTCAGAAAACTGGGCATGACACTTCTGGAGAACCCTGCTATACAACTCCTAGGCATATACCCAGAGGATTCCCCAGCATGCAATAAGGACTCATGTTCCACTATGTTCATAGCAGCCTTATTTATAATAGCCAGAAGCTGGAAAGAACCCAGATGTCCCTCAGTGGAGGAATGTATACAGAAAATGTGGTATATTTACACAAGGGAATACTACTCATCAATTAAAAACAATGAATTCATGAAATTTTTAGGAAAATGGTTGGAACTGTAAATATCATCCTAAGTGAGGCAACTCATTCAGAAAAGAATACACATTCAATGCAGTCTCTGATATGTAGATATTGGCCCAGAAGGTCTGAATTCCCAAGACACAATTCACATATCAAATCATTCCCAAGAAGAAGGAAGGAAAGGCTTGTTGCAGCATTGTAGGGGATTATCTGGACAGAGATGTGGGAGGGGTTGATTGGGGAACAGGTGGAGGGAAGAGGGCTTATGGCACTTTTGGGGAGGGGGAAATCAGGAAAAAGAAAATCATTTGGAATGGAAACAAAGAATATAGAAAATAATATGTGTGTGTACACAAATATATAAATATATAAATTGTGTATATATATATATATATATATATATATATATATAAATGCAGCTGAGATTCAAATCAATGACTCACTTAAGACAACCCAGAAAAACAAAGTTACTCAAATCAATAAAAATTTAGTATTATATCTGTTAATTCTTTTTGCTTGATAGCTGTGTCTTCTGGTCACCCAGTCCATTGTGTAAATTTACATGGCCAAAAACTGGGGAAACCAATGAGATTTTTAGGAAACAGTTGGAAAATCCTTCAAAATAAATGTGCTTCATCTCTACAACTTTTCTAGAGGCACAACGTATGAGAGTTAGCTCGAAGTGTCATGAAGTTAAAGGAAATACTAAATAACCAAAGTAACAGATCCAAGTTGGGAAGACTAGCATTTCACATTCCTTTTCTCCATTTATGGTCATGATGTTGACAGAATTATGCCATCATGCTCTCAGGCCAAAGGGACATTCTTTTCATACTCTCACATTTCAGTCACATTCAATTCTGCAACTCGAGGTCAGGGATGTCATTGAGTTTGTAGAGTGCTTGACTAATATTCATAAAGCCTTGGATCTGATCCTCAGTACTATGCAAACTAGGCACGGTAACACATGCCTGTAAACCCAGATGTGGAAGGTAAAAACATAAGGACCAGATATTCAAGTTCATCAGCCTGGACTACATGAGACCCTGTCTCAAAAAGACAATGGCAGAATTATATTCAACACATATTTTCCTGTTGCATTGTCTTTTGGAACAAAATTCATTATCATTGAAATGTTATCACTTATTTCTCTTTTACTAAAGAATATTATAATCTGAATGCTTGCACCACCCCAAAATTTATGTGTCAAAAATCTCACCTCATCCCATAGATGATATTGATATATAAATGATAATGGTATTGATATAGAAAGCCTTTGAAAAGTGATTAGATTATGACAGCTGGAAACAATCTTTTTTATCTCTTCTATCATGTGAAGACACAAGAAGTCATTAACTCTGGGCAGAGAGTAAGCCCTCACCAGATCTTCAATTCCTCTGTGCCTTGATTCTGAACCTCAAATTTCAGAAACCAAAAAGAAAAATTCTTCATGTTTATAAGCTCATAGGTTATTGGCTTTTGTTACAGCATCTCCAAAAGATTCATATCAGAGATAAAACCCTGCCAAATGCTTGGCTCTTCTCTTTGGCTCTTTTTTTTTTTAATTTTATTTTCTATATTCTATGTTTACATTCCAAAGGCTTTCCCCTTTCCCAGTTCCCACCCACCATAGTTCCCATAGTTCCTCTCCCCCCCATCTGTTCCCCAATAATTCACCCTCCCCCCTCGGTTTCTTTACTAAACTGGAAGCAATCTTTACAGGCCCAGGGTCCTCTCCTTTCTTCTTCTTGGGAATCATTTGACTTGCTATTTGTGTCTTGAGTATTTAGGGCTTCTGGGCTCATTAATATCCACTTATCAGTGATTGCATTTCAGGTGCATTCTTTTGTGATTGGGTTAATTCACTCAGGATGATATTTTCCAGGTCTAACCATTTACCTACAAATTGCATGAATTCATTATTTTTAATTGCTGTGTAGTATTCCATTGTATAAATATACCACATTTTCTGTATCCATTCCTCCTTTGAGGGATATTTGGGCTCCTTCCAATTTCTGGCTATTATAAACAAGGCTGCTATAAACATAGTGGAGCATGTGTCCTTATTGCATGCAGGGGAATCCTCTGGGTATATGCCCAGGAGTGGTATGCCAGGGTCCTCTGGAAGTAACATGCCCAATTTTCTGAGGAACCGCCAAACTGATTTCCAGAGCGGTTTTACCATTTTGCAATCCCACCAACAGTGGAGGAGTGTTCCTCTTTCTCCACATCCTCGCCAGCACTTGTTTTCTCCTGAGTTTTTAATCTTAGCCATTCTGACTGGTGTGAGGTGGAATCTCAGGGTTGTTTTGATTTGCATTTCCCTGATGACTAATGATGTTGAACATCTTTTAAGGTGTTTCTCGGCCATCCGAATTTCTTCTGGTGAAAATTCTTTGTTTAGCTCTGTGCCCCATTTTTTGATAGGGTTATTTGGTTCTTTGCGGTCTAACTTCTTGAGTTCTTTGTATATATTGGATATTAGCCCTCTGTCGGATGTGGAGTTGGTGAAGATCTTTTCCCACTTTGTTGGTTGCCGTTTTGTCCTTCTGACAGTGTCCTTTGCTTTGCAGAAACTTTGTAATTTTATGAGGTCCCATTTGTCGATTCTTGATCTTAGAGCATAAGCTATTGGTGTTCTGTTCAGGAACTTTTCCCCTGTGCCCAAGTCCTCCAGGGTCTTCCCAAGTTTCTTTTCTAATAGTTTCAGTGTGTCTGGTTTTATGTGGAGGTCCTTGATCCACTTGGAGTTGATCTTAGTGCAAAGAGATAAGATTGGATCAATTCGCATTCTTCTGCATGTTGACTTCCAGTTGAACCAGCACCATTTGTTAAAAAGGCTATCTTTATTCCACCGGATGGTTGTGGCTCCTTTATCAAAGATCAAGTGACCATAAGTCTGTGGGTTAACCTCTGGGTCTTCAATCCTGTTCCATTGATCTGCTTGCCTGTTGCTATACCAATACCATGCAGTTTTTAACACAATTGCTCTGTAGTACTGCTTGAGGTCAGGGATATTGATTCCCCCAGAAGTCCTTTTATTGTTGAGAATAGTTTTAGCTATCCTGGGTTTTTTGTTGCTCCAGATGAATTTGAGAATTGCTCTTTCTAGATCTATGAAGAATTGAGTTGGGATTTTGATGGGGATCGCATTGAATCTGTATATTGCTTTTGGCAAGATGGCCATTTTTACTATATTGATCCTGCCAATCCAGGAGCAAGAAATATTTTTCCATCTTCTGAGGTCTTCTTCGATTTCTTTCTTCAAGGACTTGAAGTTCCTGTTGTACAGATCTTTCGCTTGTTTGGTTAGAGTTACGCCAAGAAACTTTATGTTGTTTGTGGCTATTGTGAAGGGTGTTATTTCTCTAATTTCTTTCTCTGCCTGCTTGTCCTTTGAGTACAAGAAGGCCACTGACTTGCTTGAGTTAATTTTATAACCTGCCACTTTGCTGAAGTTGTTTATCAGCTGTAGAAGTTCTCTGGTGGAGTTTTTTGGGTCGCTTAGGTAAACTATCATATCGTCTGCAAATAATGATAGTTTCACTTCTTCCTTTCCAATTTGTATCCCTTTGACTTCCTTATGTTGTCTAATTGCTCTTGCTAGAACTTCAAGTACTATATTGAAAAGATATGGAGAGAGAGGGCAGCCTTGTCTAGTCCCTGATTTTAGTGGGAATGCTTCAAGTTTCTCTCCATTTATTTTGATGTTGGCTACTGGTTTGCTGTAGATTGCTTTTACTATGTTTAGGTATGGGCCTTGAATTCCTGCTCTTTCCAAGACTTTTAGCATGAAAGGATGCTGAATTTTGTCGAATGCTTTTTCAGCATCTAATGAGATGACCATGTGGTTTTTTTCTTTCAGTTTGTTTATGTAGTGGATTACATTGATGGATTTCCGTATATTGAACCATCCCTGCATCCCTGGGATGAAGCCTACTTGATCATGGTGGATGATCGTTTTGATGTGCTCTTGGATTCGGTTAGCAAGAATTTTATTTAGTATTTTTGCATCTATATTCATAAGAGAAATTGGCCTGTAGTTCTCTTTCTTTGTTGGATCTTTTTGTGGTTTAGGTATTAGCGTAATTGTGGCTTCGAAGAATGAGTTGGGCAGTGTCCCTTCTGTCTCTATTTTGTGGAATAGTTTGGAGAGTATTGGTGTTAAGTCTTCTTTGAAGGTCTGGTAGAATTCTGCACTAAAACCATCTGGTCCCGTACTTTTTTTGGTTGGGAGGCTTTCTATAACCCCTTCTATTTCTTTAGGGGTTATGGGACTA
The DNA here is from genome assembly GCA_964023405.1 of Apodemus agrarius. Classification (NCBI taxonomy): domain Eukaryota; kingdom Metazoa; phylum Chordata; class Mammalia; order Rodentia; family Muridae; genus Apodemus; species Apodemus agrarius. The sequence goes on from OZ030006.1 coordinate 141,940,426, forward strand.
TTTAGCTGATCTACTTGATGCTGATTTAATTTTGGTATTTGATATCTGTCTAGGAAATTGTCCATTTCCTCCAGATTATCCAGTTGTTTTGAGTATAGACCTTTGTAGTAGGATCTGATGATGTTTTGAATTTCCTCAGTTTCTGTTGTTATGTCTCCCTTTTCATTTCTAATTTTGTTAATTTGTATACTGTCTCTGTGTCCTTTGGTTAGTCTGGCTAAGGGTTTATCTATCTTGTTGATTTTCTCAAAGAACCAGCTCCTGGTCTTGTTGATTCTTTGTATGGTTCTCTTTGTTTCTATTTGATTGATTTCAGCCCTGAGTTTGATGATTTCTTGTCTTCTACTCCTCCTGGGTGAATTAACTTGTTTTTCTTCCAGGGCTTTAAGGTGTGCCATTAAGCTGCTAGTATATGCTCTCTCCAGTTTCTTTTTGGATGCACTTAGAGCTATGAGTTTTCCTCTTAGCACTGCTTTCATTGTGTCCCATAGATTTGGGTAGGTTGTACCTTCATTTTCATTGAATTCTAAAAAGTCTTTGATTTCTTTTTTTATTTCTTCCTTGACCAAGGTGTCATTGAGTAGAGTATTGTTCAGTTTCCATGTGTATGTGGGCTTTCTGTTGTTTTTGTTGTTATTGAAGACCACTCTTACTCCATGGTGATCTGATAGAAGGCATGGGATTAGCTCGATATTCTTGTATTTGTTGACATCTGTCTTGTGACCAATTATATGGTCTATTTTGGAGAAGGTCCCATGTGGAGCTGAGAAAAAGGTATATTCTTTAGCTTTAGGATGAAATGTCCTATATATATCTGTTAAATCCAATTGGTCCAGAGTTTCAATTAGTTTCACTGTGTCCCTGTTTAGTTTCTGCTTTCCTGATCGGTCCATTGAGGAGAGTGGAGTGTTGAAGTCACCCACAATTATTGTGTTAGGTGTAATGTGTGCTTTAAGCTTTAGTAAGGTTTCTTTTACGAATGAGGCTGCCCTTGCATTTGGAGCATAGATGTTCAGTATTGAGAGCTCTTCTTGGTGGATTTTTCCTTTGGCCAGCAAGAAGTGACCTTCTGAGTCTCTTTTGATGATTTTAGGTTGGAAGTCAATTTTATCTGATATTAGAATGGCTACTCCAGCTTGTTTCCTGAGACCATTTGCTTGTAAAATTGTCTTCCAGCCTTTTACTCTAAGGCAGTGTTTGTCTTTGACACTGAGATGTGTTTCCTGTATGCAGCAAAATGTAGGGTCCTGTTTCCGTATCCAGTCTGTTAATCTATGTCTTTTTATTGGGGAATTGAGTCCATTGATGTTAAGAGATATTAAGGAATAGTAATTATTTCCTCCAGACATTTTTGAAATTGTATTTATTTATTTTATTTATTTTTTATATTCGAGAGGTTACCTTCTTTTGGGTTTGATGAGAGGAGGTTTCTATCTTGCTTCTTCCCGGGTGTAGTTTCCGTCCTTGTCTTGGTGTTTTCCCCCTATTATCCTTTGTAGGGCTGGATTTGTGGAAAGATATCGTGCAAATTTGGTTTTGTCATGGAATACCTTGATGTCTCCATCTATGGTGATTGAGAGCTTTGCTGGGTAAAGTAGTTTTGGCTGAAGTTTGTGTTCTCTTAGAGTTTGCATGATATCTGCCCAGGATCTTCTAGCTTTCATGGTCTCAGGTGAGAAGTCTGGTGTTATTCTGATAGGTCTTCCTTTATAAGTTACTTGGCCTTTTTCTCTTGCTGCCTTTAATATTCTTTCTGTGTTTAGTACATTTGGAGTTTTGATTATTATGTGACGGGATGTATTTCTGTTCTGATCCAGTCTGTTTGGGGTTCTGTATGCTTCTTGTATATTCATGGGCATCTCTCTCTTTAGGTTGGGGAAGTTTTCTTCCATAATTTTGTAGAAGATATTTGCTGGCCCTTTAACTTGTACATCTTCATTCTCGTCTATACCTATAATCCTTAGGTTTGGTCTTCTCATTGTGTCCTGGATTTCCTGGATGTTTTGGGTTACAGCCTTTTTGCATTTAGTATTTTCTTTGACTGTTGAATCAATGGTTCCTATGGTATCTTCGGCTTCTGATATTCTGTCTTCTATCTCTTGTATTCTATTGTTGATATTTGCATCTATGGCTCCTGATTTCTTCCCAAGGTTTTCTATCTCCAATGTTGTCTCCCTCTGCGATTTCTTAGTTGTTTCTACTTCTGTTTTTAGTGCCTGGATGGATGTGCTCAGATCTTTCGCTTGCTTGATTGTGTTTTCATGTATTTCTTTGATAGATTTTTGTGTTTCCTCTTTCATAGCTTCTACTTGTTGGCCCACGTTCTTCTGTATTTCTTTAAGTGATTTTTGTCTTTCCTCCTTATTGTCTTCTTCTTTTTGATCCATCTTCTCCTGCATTTCTTGAAGTGATTTTTGTATTTGCCTTGTAAAGGCTTCTAACTTTTGATCCATTTTCTCTTCTATTTCTTTACGAGATTTTTCTATTTGTTCAGCTACCAGCATCCTGACCAGTGATTTTATATCCAAGTCTTGTTTTTCTGGTGTTTTGGGGTATCCAGGGCTTCCTGTTGTTGGCGAACTGGGTTCAGATGCTGTCATGTTGTCTTGATTTCTGTTAGTGACATTCCTTCGTTTACCTTTTGCCATCTGGTTATTTCTGGTGTTAGTTGACCTTGTTGTCACTGGCTGGTGTTTGAATCTCCTATGAGGCTGGGCTTACCTGTTGTTTCTCTACTGGTGGTTATGCGTGATTGCTGCTCAACGGGATCACGAGCTGGCTGCCACCCACTGACTTTGTGCACGGCCTGAGGTCTCCGGGAAGTGTGGGGGAGTGCAGCAGAGCCTCGGCAGGTGCTGCTGGGCCTGCCTAGTAGCGAGAGCCTAGCAGATCCCCCCACGTGGTAGCCCCTGATGGAATCTGTCTACCTGTTCCTTTCCAGCTGTGTTCTGGTTGCAGTATGGAGGCCTGCCGCTATCGCTGGTCCGGGCTCCTGGGGAGCTGGGTGGTGCCGGTTGCCTCGGTGCACGGCCTAAGCTCGCAGGGACGTGCTGCAGATCCTAGGCGCCTGGGCCCGCCTGTGGGCGAGAGCTTAGCAGCTCTCCCTGCTCTAGCCCCAGGCGGAGTCTCTATCTGCACCTTTCCAGCTGTGTCCTGGTTGCAATATGGAGGCCTGCCTCTATAGCTGGTCCTCACTCTTCTTAATAAACAAGAATTGTTGCTTATCCTGGTTCTGTGGGCAGGGTCTGAGCACCTGGCAAGCTGGCTAGGTCTGGCTGACCTGCTACCGGCTGGATGGGATGCTGCAGACAAGATGGCGCTGCCTGCAGGGGGTTTGGGGGTCTGGCCTGCGAGCACAGAGCGCAGGCACGGCCGCTGTATTCCAAACCGCTAGGCTGTGCGCAGTTCCTGCCCCTGACCTGAGTCCCCGGAGGTCTTAAACTCGGGCTGTCTCTGGTACCTGGTTCCGCTGGCAGGGTCTCAGCACCTGGCAGGCTGGCTACGTATGGCTGACCTGCTACCGGCTGGATGGGATGCTGCAGACAAGATGGCGCTGCCTGCAGGGGGTTCGGGGGTCTGGCCTGCGAGCACAGAGCTCAGGCACGGCCGCTGAACTCCAAACCGCTAGGCTGTGCGCAGTTCCTGCCCCAGACCTGAGTCCCTGGAGGTCTTAGACTCGGGCTGTCTCTGGAACCTGGTTCTGCCGGCAGGGTCTCAGCACCTGACAGGTTGGCTAGGTCTGGCTGATCCGCTACCGGCTGGATGGGATGCTGCAGACAAGATGGCCCTGCCTGCAGGGGGTTCGGGGGTCTGGCCTGCGAGCGCAGAGCTCAGGCATGGCCGCTGAATTCCAAACCGCTAGGCTGTGCGCAGTTCCTGCCCCAGACCTGAGTCCCCGGAGGTCTTAAACTCGGGCTGTCTCTGGTACCTGGTTCCGCTGGCAGGGTCTCAGCACCTGGCAGGCTGGCTACGTATGGCTGACCTGCTACCGGCTGGATGGGATGCTGCAGACTGGCTCTTTTTTTTTTTTTTTTTTTTTTTTTTTTTTTTTTTTTTAAGATGTTCATTAATTTTTTTTCTCTCTTTTTATTTTTTATACTCTTTGTTTACATTCCAAATAATTTTCCCTTTCTCGGTTCCCCCCTCCCCATAAGTCCCATAAGCCCTCTTCCCTCTGCCTATTCTCCAATCAACCCCCTCCCACATCTCTGTCTTGCTAATCACCTACAATGAGGCATCAAGCCTTTCCAGGATCAGGGCCCTCTCCTTCCTTCTTCTTGGGAATGATTTGATATGTGAATTGTGTCTTGGGTATTCAGAGCTTCTGGGCTAATATCTACTTATCAGTGACTGCATCCATGTGTGTTCTTTTGTGATTGGGTTACATCAATTAGGATGATATTTTCCAGATCCAACCATTTTCCTAAGAATTTCATGAATTCATTGTTTTTAATTGCTGAGTAGTATTCCATTGTGTAAATATACCACATTTTCTGTATCCATTCCTCCATTGAGGAACACGTAGGTTTTTTCCAGGTTCTGGAAAATACTTTCTTTGTAATGTCTTCAGAACCCTGGGATTTGCACCTGGAATCCAACCATAGCACTGAATCACAAAGCTTTCAATGATGCTGTAAACATAAATTCTCCAAATGCATGCACAGTCAAGACAGAGTGATTCTTAGTTCCTAAAACCTAACACCATACTCTTCAATGCCAGTCAGAAACCTAAAGTTTCTGAACCTTAGTTCCTAAAACCTAACACCATACTCTTCAATGCCAGTCAGAAAGTCCCATAAGCCCTCTTTCTTCACACTAACTGCTAAAGTAATAAAGCTAGACCTAAGAAAAGTACTAAAGAAAACTGCATATGCTGTCTGCCCTTAAGACAGACAGCCCTTATCAGTCTCTCCTAGTAAGTAGGGAGGGAAGGATCATATGGTAGCTGTGGCATCAAGGGGCTTGCCTCCATGCTGCTTACTTACAACTTATACAATATAAAAGTTTTGTTTGTCTCCCTGGATGCTGAATATGCCATGGCATTCACAACTAACTGAGCATCAGGTAAGTACAAGTTAAATAAGCTAGAAACAGAAGGAAACATTTCTTTTGTCTTCTTCCAGAATACCTCATATACTATTTGATTGTAAATTCAAAATCCAATGAAATAAACTATTCAGAAAAATCCCCCACATCTCAAATGAATAAATTTGAACCTAATTATGTCTAGGTAAAAAACTGTCACATTCCTCACTTCAGTCCACACACATGAAAACATTTAAATAAATCATTGTTTTCTCATGAGATAATAAAATTGATGATGATGATGAAGAAGATGATGAAGAAGATACATAGATAGATAGATAGATAGATAGATAGATAGATAGATACATGATATAGATATTATATATATGGATAGATGGATGGATGGATAGATTGATTATATATCTGCCTATGTATGTATATATGTATGATCAGAAATACATACTCATACATACATATTTGTTCTGAGTTCTTTTGAAATTTTCCATATACAGTTAACACAGTTTACATTTTTTGCCTTAAAAGTATGCAATTTTACACTTTTGGAAGAAAACTAGCCATGAAAACTCACAAAAGAAAGTCCACACTAATTTTTTAAAGGACAAACATTTATGTATAAAATATTAATTTATTCTCTCCTACAAGTAAGAAGCCTCCATTGATTTTCTTTGCTTAAAGCCATCAGGTTAATTAAAGGTTTAACGGTGGAATCTGACTACACTTAGATGAACTTGCTTCTTCCTTTGAACCTGCTGTTTTTCACATTATAAATGTAAAACCTGCTTCAGCAAGTCTGGAAGCAACTTGGCTATTGATTTCCTAAAACCCACAACTTGAGATTTGCCCTTTAACTCTGTGATAGAATAGGTAATGTCTCCCCAGGAGTTGTTGCGAGCCTATCCATTATGTGATATGAGAATCCAGTCATTATGCAAGTGTAAAGGACACAGAGAGAAAAAGAGTGGTGATTAAAAAGAAAAGAAAAAAGTATGAAAAAGAAATGAGAAATGAATAAGAGGACTTTGGCGCATCATTCCCTTCCAGTTGAGGTAAAGCATTTCTCATTTCTTATCTCTATTCCAATTTTGGTCAGGGCTGAAGTTTCCTCCTCTAGAGAAGGGATGAAAAGAGCAGAATGGCTTTTGCCTGTGTTTTCTGCTTTGCTCATTTCCTAGCTGGAGCTGCTATTCCCATTGCAGTGTGACAGTTGAGTCCATATCGCCCTCAGTGACCTGTGCATCCACTAGCATCATAACACTCTCAGCTACCCGCACATCCCTTTCTCTAACTAGACCATAAGTACTTTATATCTCTCCAAAGCCAACAGTGTCAGGTTATAGGTTCCCCCAGAAGCAGGCCCTGTCAGAAGAGTACTAAGTTCTTTGCCTAAGAAATGAAAATGAAGGAAACAACTGGACACAAGAAATAGCCATGCTGCTGCAGTGTCATCCAGTCTCAAGCAATGCTTCCAGGACTGCACAAGGGTGGTTCTTCAGGGTTGAAGCTTCAGACCAATGAGTATAAAAGGTACACTATGGGAAGCAGATGTGACAGTGAGAACCAGCTCCAAACAGAGTCAGTTCCTAGAGAGGGCTAACAATGAAAGGTTGTTGTCCAGCAGGGCTCACAGTAGCTAGGGGCTAAGTCTTTAAGTCTTGAAGGAGAAGTGAAGCATCTACTATGCTCCTTTGTATATAGCACTACTATTTGTAGTTTTGTTGTTGTTGTTGTTGTTGTTTTGTTTTTCAAGACAGGGTTTCTCTGTGTAGCCCTGGCTGACCTAGAACTCACTCTGTAGACCAGGCTAGCCTTGAACTTAGAAATGCACCTGCCTCTGCCTCCCAAGTTCTGGGATTACAGGCATGTGCCACCACTGCCCAGCTTCTTTTTCCTTTTTTCTGTTATTTGGACTTCTGCAATGACAACAGCTATGTCTTGAGAATTGTAATACAACTCTTGTGAATGAGTTGCCATAATGCTGCAGTCATAAGAATTCCAGAGGTTTTGCAGTACTTGGAGGCTCTCAGAAATCATGAATGGATAGAGAGACCTCACATTCAGGCCACTTCCCATAAATCAAACCTTTTAGAGTAAAGTATGTTTCAGAAACAGGGGACTCAGTCTACATGTAGACTTTCTCCAAAAACCCATGGAATATGGAAATGAAGTTAGAGTCCATAGAGTATACAGGAGGTATAGAATAGAAATAGACAATTCTGGACAATTACTAATTTTTTCTATAAAGAGGGGCAGAAAATAATGTGATAGAATCTGATGTGGAGCCTGAGATTAAGACTCAATGGAGAAATTGAGATAGAGATAGAGATCAGTGAAAGTATAAAGATAGAACTAAAGATGATAAAGATGATGGATAAAGGTGACAGATGTGTTAGAGATGACGGTGACAGAAATGTTAGAGAAAAAGAGGAGAGGACAGAGATAACAGATCTAGATGACAAAGATAAGAGAGATCAAGATGATGTGATGGAGATGATAAGTATGATAGAGTACAGATGACAGAGATAAGAGTAGAGGTTATTAGAATGGAGCTACATTCCAGAGGACCCAGCCATACCACTCCTGGGAATATACCCAGAAGATTCCCTAGCATGCAATAAGGATACATGCTCCACTATGTTCATAGCAGCCTTATATATAATAGCCAGAAGCTAGAAAGAACCCAGATGTCCCTCAACAGAGGAATGGATACAAAAATGTGCTATATATACACAATGGAGTACTATTCAGCCATTAGAAACAATGAATTCATGAAATTCTTAGAGAAATGGATGGAGCTGGAGAACATCATACTAAGTGAGGTGACCCAGTCTCAAAAGAATACCCATGGTATGCAGTCACTGATAAGTGGATATTAGCCTAGAATCTTGGAACACCAAAGACATAAATCACATACCAAGTGATGTCTGACAAGAAGAAAGGAGTGGACACTGGTGCTAGAATGGACCAAAGCATCATTGTGGGGGAGTACAAGAACAGGGAGGTGGGAGGGGGTGGATGAGGGAGCAGGGGGAGGGAAAGGGGCATGTGGGACCCTTGGGGGAGGGGAACCAGAAAAGGGAAAATGAATTGTAAATATAGAATATATCCAATAAAAAATGAAAAAAAAGATAAAAAAAAGAATGGAGCTACATAGTGATGAGAGAGACTGAAATGATCAATAGAATGGAGAGACAGAGATTACAGTAAGATTAATGACATGGAGATAATGGAGATAATGGAGATGGAGGTGATATGGGGATAAAGATAACAATTGACAGAGATGGCAATGATACTGATAAAGATAATATGACAGAGATGGCAGAAATGACAGAGATAGGTGAGGGTAATGCTGGAGAATGTGAAATCCTGAACATGTTGTAACTGATGGAAGCAAGCTGTCAATTCCCATGCAACATAAACAGCTAAAACAGAACTTCTAGAGTAGCAGACCAACCCAAAACTTTTCATTTTTCACATCCAAACTTCATTCACCTATATAGGGAGTACCAGAGTTGCTCTTCAAGAAGATAAGTAAGGAACAATGTGCCCTCTTTATTGCCAGAATCACCACTGTATCTTGAACAGATTAAACAATTACTTTTAGGTGTTCAGACACCTCTGCAAACCACTTGAAACAGAAAAGATCTTCAGATTTGGAATCATAGAAAATTACTTTGGTCCTGCTTAGGCTGGCTTGCCACAAGAATAGGATCTCAGAGAAGTCAATCAACTAGCCTCACAATAAAGGTCAAATACTGTTATAATAAAAAATATCAAACAGTCAGTCAAGGTGTGTTAGTCACTATTATAATGCTGTGAAAAGACACCATGACCAAGACAACTCTTATTTAAAAAAAACAAATATTTAATTGGGAGCTTGCTTATCTGGTATCTTTTGAAACCTTAAAGCCCACCCAAGATGCATGCTTCTTCTAACAAGGCCATGACTCCTAATTTTTATAATCCTTCCAAGTAGTTCCACTCCCTAGTGACTAGGCATTCAAATTCATGAACCTGATGGAAGCCACTCTTATTCAAACAACCACACTAGGTGTCCATCAATAGATGAATGGATGAGAAAACATTCTATCAATCATTGACTTCTATCTATATGTGAATATATAATAAAAATTTGTTAAGTAATATAGGAAAATGAAAGTTATAGGAAAATGTGTAGCATTGGAGAGTGTATTAAGCAAAATGTCCTAGATTCATATATAGGCAGTATGGTCTCTCTCATATTTATATATGGGCTTATAATATGAAAGCAGAAATTGGAAACAGAAGAAATGAGGAAATAGAGAGGAGAAGATGATACAGGTGATGAAGAAGAGTGAAGGAGACTATGTGTATATGGATAGGGTACAAAGAGGAGGTTCAGGGATGAAAGAAAGAAAGAAAGGAGGAAGAAACTTATCAAAACATTTCATTGAAAATACTATGATAAACATGTAGAATAATGTGCATACCAACTTTTAAATTTTTAAGTAAAAAGAAAATCACTGATCTTTCAGGGTTCTATGAAACAATAAAATATAAGTAGATGGAAATATTTGCAATTATTAACCTGTTCTAAAGCAGAGATTCTCAACCTATGTGCCACACACCTTAGGGCTCAAACTATCCTTTCACCGAGGTCACCTAAGACCATCTGAAAACACAGATATTTATATTATAATTCATAACAGTAAAAAATTATAGTTATGAAGTAACAACAAATGTAATATTATGGTTGGAGGTCACCACAATCTGAGGAGCTGTATTTAAGGGTCACAGTATTAGGAAGGTTGTTATCACATGTCATTAACTCAGGAGATACCCATTGTGTAAAGTTTTCTGTTGTGCACATAGAAATTTTCTATGTCCCAGAGAGGTGACAGTTCTGAAGAAAGACAAGGGCTCCATGGAGTTAACTGTCTCATAGGACAAAGACAAGTCAAATGCATAAATAACCACAGCTACTGACCAGTTCCTTGTTATCAACAAACAGGATGCTTAGAGAATCCATGTTCCTTTCTTCCTAACAATGAACTCTACTGTGAGGATTACACCACAGTGAGTCTTCTGCTGTGTGGTTTCCACAAGGATGTTTTCTGGCCACCTTCTTGTCTTTTGTGTTTTCCATAAACTGACAGCCCCATATGGTTGAATTGATCTATCTTCTCACCAAAATTTACCACACGTAGCCTGGTGTCCATTGGGTGTTACATGCTATGTAGCTACCTCTTTTCTTAGACATAAGCAATCACCAGTGGTGGCCACTTAGATCTAGTTCATTAACATTTCCCAATCAGGGAAGATGTAAGTCAATTGGTCTCTTAACCACCTATGTCAGTGTCACCCAGGCATGTGCTTTTATAGTGCAGGCTCTCTAGCTGGTACCTGGGCTATTGTGGTATGGAGCAGTTAGTCAATGGAGAAAACGGAGGATTCTAAAGTACTTATTTAAAACTTTAACACTAACATTTCATCAAGCCATCCTCATACTGTCTCTCATTGTTTAATGACAAACCAGAAGAGCAGCTTTGGGGGTCTTATACAGGTGACAAACTAAGAGTAAACTGGCTACGGCAAAAACTAAACAAAAGCAAACAAACAAACAAAACAATTTCTCCTTCCTGGACCAGATCTCAAGAGAGCTACTATGTAACACAATAAAATGAATTTGATTAGGCCTCTCCCATATTTCCAACACCTATAATGAGTTTGAGGCTAACATAGAACATCCTTTTACTGATTTAACCCTGACTGACCCCTAGCTAAGGATCCATCAACAACTGATGGGTTCTGAGGGAGAATCAGTTTTTCTTATGGGTATAAGCTCTGGTAGGTTGACCACCATGCTCCAGTGAATGGCCTCCCACCTGTGAATATATTTATGATCAGCATAAATTGCACTTCATGTGTTATTAAAAGGGAGTGAAGGGGAGGAGAAGAGATGAAGTTGAGCAGAAAAGTAAGAATGGATTTGTGTCTGGAAGAAGTTAAGGGAAAGAGTGAGGGAATGTGATCATTTACATTATATGCATGTATGAAATTATTAATTAACACAGAATAACTATATTTAAAAACAATATTGGAGCTGCAGAGATGTTCAGCAGTTAAGAGTGTTTGTTAATCTCATAGAGATTCTGGGTACAGTTCCCAGAATCCATACATGGTTTACACCATCCATAACTCTAGTTCCAGGAGACACTATGCCATATCTGGCCTCAATGGGCATTGCACGCACATGGTCCATATACATAAAGTCAAGTAAAACAGTCATCCAAACAGAATAAACATACAATAGAATTTGTTTGTTTTTTTAAGTTTTAAAATATCACAAATTAGATGTGGTTAACTATTTTTTCCTTAGATGGTCCAAGAAGATGGAAAAAGCAGTATTCAAACCAAAGCTCCTATCACTTGAGGCAGGACATGCTACTCAAACCTATGTCAGTGCAAGGCTCAATGGATCAACTCTGCAGATTACTGGTTCATTGTCCTCTACTGCTGTACCCACCTTGACCCTCAATGCTGATTCTACTTCATTAAAAGCTTTCCCCTGTCCCCATGTCCTTTGCCTAATTCTTGAGAAGGTGCAATGGAGAAAGTATCCTTGAGCAAGGATGGAGGTGTTTCTCCAGGTGTCTAGTAATCATTCTAAATCAACCTCCAGAACAGTTCCCGTATGTGTTGCCAAGAGGACTCCCACCCCTAATCAATGATGTTGCTACACAACTGTATCTGAGAACAACTTTCTTCCTCACTAATGAGCTGGACTTTTACATAGAAGTGTCTTTCTTCACTATCCCTTTGGTTATTGTTACGCAGCCCAGGCAGCAAAAGCCCAGTTCAATATTTGGCTCTTCTTTTTTAGTTAGCACTGTCCAGAATCATGGGTTGAGTCACAAAAGGACCATTATTTGAGAGCATCTAAGGAAAGGTGGGTAGGAACGAAATGCTTGGTATACCTTGTATCCCTAAGATTCCATTGGTTCTATTTAAAAAAATAAATGTTTTTTTTTTTTAAAAAAAAAAAAAGTACTCCAGAAAAGAAAGTATGTAAGAGCATCGGCAACCTGAAAGACCCAGGAAGGCAAGTTGCAGCATGTTTTAAACCACTTCCCCTACAGGCATATGTTACATTGCCCACATCAAGCCTTGTTAATCCAATTTCCCCATCCCTATTCACGAAAAAGGGAGGCACTCATCATGATCAATGCTCCTAGTCTGATGATAAACAAAGACAGATGAGCCTGTGAGGCCTGTCTGGTATTTGTAATTACTGTCTAGGTAGGCATTCAATTACAGATAATGAAAAGGTGATGCCCCACCCCCCTCCTGGCTGACAGAAGAGCATTGATACAGACTCCCTGACCTGGCACATGCTTTCAGCAAGTATCATTTCTTTCTACAACCCAACTTCAGCTCACCCCACCAGAGAACTTTCTCAGTACATGAACGCTCTAATGCCATGACACCTCCCCTAATGGAATTTTCAAAGAACAAAATCATTCCCTCGTCCTATTTTTCTCCATCTGAGCACTTCTGGATTTGTGCCTGCATCATCAGCAGGATGTGGCAATGTTCTGTGACTCAAATGGGTTGCCTGAAAGCAAAGAGGTGAGCTCAGGTTAACAGTGATGCCTTCAGTGGTATTAAAAGCTTTCACTCATAAGCTACACAGGAAGAAGACTATGCAGAATACTCCTTCTCGTGGCCATTATTCAGTTTAAAACATGTGAATATATATGTATGTTAGCTTTTCTATTTGAATACATTTCATTAATAAGCATACAGTTCTCTTTTCTCTGCTGGGAAGTACAGAAGAGACCTTTTACATGAAGAACATCTCTTTCTAATCATTGTGCTTTAATAGGATAACCTCTTGGATTAAACTAGCCATAGCCTTTGTGGGTCCATATAGCCATTCAGGACTACTGTATTAGTTTACATAATTCACACAAATGTCCCATTCTCCATAAATGTCCTCATCCAAACATATCTGCCCCTTCATTACCAGCAGAGTTCACCCAGTGATGCCTAGCACAAGGGGAACATAAGTGGACTAGACACCTTATCTCACTGAAATTGAAACACACTGAAGCTGATCTTTAAATAAACCCACATTCTTGCTTAGAATTTTTCCACTGTTTCATCCCATTCATCTGAGCATAACCCTCTATTCCAGCCCAATCAAGTGAAAAGAATCCCCACTTCCTGTCCTGTCTCTAGGAAACCACAATCCTTCCCCCACAATATCCTCAGAAGTTAGCAGAGCCAAAAGAAAGGAAAAGGGAGAGCTCTATTCTGTTGACATAAAATCTACCTCCTGGACAGTGGCAAGGATTGAATCAGCAAATCATATAAACCCTTAAACTTGATCTGGATCACAATGAAACTCTTTTAAGTGGTGGCCATAGTGATGCTTCTCTCTGCTACATGATCTGTCTACAAGTCTCATAGTCTGTTCTCAAGTTCTACTCAGAAACAAGGCAACATATGTTGATGGGAAGTAATGGACTAAATGGATGTTTAGATAGATAGATAGATAGATAGATAGATAGATAGATAGATAGATAGATGGATGGATGGATAGATAATAGACAAACATACAGATAGATTATAAATAATAGAAAACAAGGGTAGGGGATACAAAGATGGCCTATCCATTAAGAACACTTGCTACTCTTGCAAAGAAACTGAGTTTGGTTGCCAGCACTCGCCTCAGGCAGCTCACAATTGCTGGTGAACTCTAGCTCCAGAAGATCCGACACCCTCTGGCCTCCATGATTACTTGGCCTGATGTTTGCATACCTATACAAAGATACATGAAGACATATACCCAATTTAAAGCTTCATAAAATAAATCATCACCCTCCCAGTTCCTCTGTCTATGAAGGAATATCAATGTTGCGCTATGTCACGTGGACTCAGCTGAACTCATGCAGATGGTAGCTGTTTGGCTCAGAGGATAGTCATATATAACAATGCTCTGAATCTCAGATTGCTTCATAGGCAATTTTCTTATTAATCCTTATACACTTTTCTTGAGGGGAAAAAAGTGGAATGAATAAAAACATTCCCTAAAGATCACCTACTATTTAGAGTGAAGCCTAAAGAAAGGACAAAACAAAATCTTTCTGTGGTTATCTGTTAAGGGACCCAGATGCTGGCAGCCTGTGTGGGTCTGATATGGCTGGACCTTAGTCAATAGTCTGATATTGCTCCTTAGTCAATCTGTAGGTAGTTATCCTGAGGGCAACACATCAAACTATGTAAAGACTTCATTCAATTTATTGTCGAAACGAAATACATGAAATGACACAGTGGAGCTAAGAATCCAATTCTCTAATCAAAATGTTGGGCTCCAATTCTAAATTTAAATACATGATAACAGCCAACCTGGAAATTATCTTCTATTGAAGAAAGGAAAAAATTGCTTGACTTGTTTATTTGAGATTTAAATTTAAAAAAAGAAGGTTCTATTATTTGACCCATGAGACAGCAAGGACTGATTCTATTAATATTTGTAATAACATCATTATTTCTTGTAGCATATTTTCCTTCTACCTGTTTTATAAAATGTAAGGTTTTATAAAATATTAGGTAAGACCTCAGCCTGAGGGGATGACAAGAACTAGTTGGGGTTTAGTGAGGTACTCTTGGTAAGTACAGATATCAAAACATCAGTGCCTTCATTCACAGAAATGACCCATTGTATCTTACTCTGTGTTAACTGCAGGTGATATCAAAAAGGATAGAGAGTTCCAAACTTTGTTTTTGAAGAAGTCACAATCTTGGCTAAGTCTACTTCATATGCTGTTTTCTTTTTTTGTTTTGTTTTGTTTTGTATGCTTTTTGTTTTGTTTTGTTTTTATCATCAGTCCTTGCTGAGGATAAACCACAAAAGGGATAAGTTTTAGTTCTCTGACAGTCCCTGGTATTAGCTTCTGCTGAGGAAGTAGCAACCCACTAGGAAGATGATTTCCAAGCAAAAACATCAATCTGTCCCTCAAAGCATAGAAGGTCTCAAGCCATCTATATGAGTCTTCTCATACTAGGTAGATTAAAAAGCCACATTCTAGAACATTCTAACCTCCTAATGAAAGAACATGAAAAGTTAAGTCAAACTGCCTAGTCACACACAAAGAAAAAAGCAGATCCTTAAGGGAAAACATTCCTTGTATTGTTCCACTTTTGTTTATATTTTAAAAGAGGGATCCAATGTTGTGCCTTAAGCACTGCAACTAAACCTTAGTATTCAAACCATGAGTTAATATCCACCACAAACTGCAACCTAAATTTCTGAGAAGTTTAGTTAGCTAAGTAATCACTGACCTAACTCTGTTACTCATTTCTCCAAAATAAGATCCACAGCTGGGTCTAGTAATTTCTTAACATTGGGCATTCATATCTATGAAGTGAATAATGATAAACCTCCGGTTTGCATCTTGAGCTGAGAACCCTCTAAGTTTTTGCGCAAAAGCAATCATTAGACAGTATGTGAAAGAGTCAGCTTTTCCTGTTTTGTGAGAAAATCAATAAACCTTTGATCATTTAAAGTTCTTGTGCCTCAAATAACAAATTTCTGTCTGCCTTAGAATTCAATAATGCACATTTTAAAAACGTCATTCTTGCCAAGGCAGATGCAGTGTTACATTGAATTTTTTGGTATTTTCTAATACTACTCAAAATGTATCTTCTGCCTTTATGTCAGACATTTATTTTTAAAGAAATGGAATTAGTATTCCTTCGACTTACTAGAAAGTTATGCAAGCTAATTTGTCAGTTTCAAAGTAACAAAAATAGATTAATCCATTGACAAATTTTTATGTCCAGAAAACTAGTAAAAATGTGCTACCTTCTGGAGCAATAAGGAGCTTGTGGATCCCTAAGGGCTGACTCTCTGGGCTCAGACTCACTCCACTTTGGTTGTAGACAAATATTTTACCAAAATGATCCCTGTTTAGAAATTAAAGAAATATCCATGGGATAAGAGGGCAATCTGTGCAAAACATGATGACTTTTGAGGATCAACCCTGAATATGCATGAACCCCATGGAGAAGGCTAAAGGGACCCTGGAATGTTATCTCACCCAATATTCACACCCAGGCTGCCTAAGTGAAAAATTTACCACAGTAAAGTGAGTCTGTGATCAGCTATGATGACTCCTGTTGACTTCAGAAGAGCTGGGAAACATCACCTCTGCTCTTTGCTTCAGAGTCCTTCTAACATGCTGATGACAAGTAAGAGGATTATACTTCAAGATCAACTCTGTTTTCATCAAGCTTCATCATACATGAAGGATCCACATAGATGGACAGACTGTCTGACCTCTTGAGAGGGATAAACAGATAGATGATTGAAAGAAACGTGACAGACAGACAGATTATAGTCTTGGATCCCAGTTTGCTGACTGGCCATATAGTGCTTACATTACCCTTTCAATCACTATCACGTGGCTCATATTAGACAACTGGAAGCAGTCATCGCAGCTGTCTTGGTTATGTTGGAGGCAGTTGTCATCTATTCTATGTTTGTCTTTTTTTTTCTGTTGTGTATTTATTACCTAATTCATGACTTAATATTGAACCTGTCTAGGTTTTTTAAATTAGATAGTATACTTCTAGGTCTCAATATTTCTATTTTATATCTTTCAGTCAGATTGAACACATTATTAATAAACTCAAAGTGACTAATAATGTTTGATATCTCATTAAAGAAAGAATTCAAAGCACTTGCCGTTGGTGTCATTTAAACAAGATAATATCCAGATGTGAATTCTTTACTTCTCTTTCCCCATGTCTTTCATCCTATTTGTTTTAGGAGTCTGAATCTGTGTCTGCTTGAATGCTATCTTGTGTGTCCCTATATCTATCTCTGTCTCTAAGAGTATCTATGTCTACTTTGCTCTGTACTTAGTGACCAGCACGGAAAGCATCACATGGGGAAGAATGAAAGATTCTTTAGAGCAATCTTTAGTGTGGTTTAACAAGGACTAAGTCACTGACTCCAACTGAGCCCAACAATTTCAGAAAACCAACTACTACAAACATCATTCTTTATCAAGTAATATCCATGTTACTTTCAACATTTATGGTGGATATTCACTTTGTAAGATTGCTTTCTGCTTGTTTTCTGTCTTCTCTTTTCAGCAAATGATACACGTAGATTACCTGGGTCAGGAGTATGAAAAAGTACGTAATTTAAGACTATAGTTATGCATTGGCTGAGGTCGTAGAGTTGATTACATGGGAAATCCAAAGCATGTAGGAGCATTTGACACATTGTTCTCTAAAAGGCAGGTTAAGCAAACAGGCTGAGCACACAGTAGGACAGCAGTCCTAAGTATTAAGTGGCATCAAAGTGTATTATTAACTCTGACTATAAGGTTCATTAAAAGTTCCAGCCTCATCATGTGAATGGTATTTTCAGAATATTGCATCACCACAGTATCTCTGAAATTTTCCTCTATGGAGACTTTTTTGGAGGTTGTTCTCTTAGCTATTTTTCCATGGCTTTCTTTAGCTTTCTGTGAAGAGTAGAGAGAAATAAACTAAGGGGTTTTTGTTCAATGTAGTTCAAGGTTTGTGTTTCCCCAGGGACAGTCTCTTGATAATTTTCTTGTTGCTATGGATAAATCGTGCTTTCTTGTTTATTTATATATTTTATATTCATTTAAATGAACACTGTATATGTTCCTATACAAACAAAAATGAAAAGAAAATAAAAAGAACTAATAAAATATAACAAAATAAACAGGAAAGGGAACAAAACAAAGGGGGAAAATACGTTGTAGCCTGGCAAGCCAGCCTTGTGTCAAAGGCCCCCTCAGCGTGTGCCATGCAGAACTCTGCCTTAGCTTTCATTTCCGCCTTGCTCTGAAGCCAAAGACTAGTCAGAGGTGAAAACCTGGTCTTCTTGGATCCCCTGTAAGAACAGGGCTCGTGAACATGGGCATCTTTCTGTGTTCCTTGCACACATGGTAGCTTTACAAGCCCCACAGCCTCAAAAATAAGTCACTCTGTCCCCAGTAGCTACCCAATGCTCAGCTGTGGCTCTTCATCATCCTTGTAAGGCTGTTCTCTGTTGGTTTTTGCATTCTCTTTAGTGTTTCTGAACTGAAGAAAGATGGTTCTCAGAGGTCCCTTCCTTGCCATTTTGACAAATGTCATTTTTTTTTGGGGGGGGGGGGTTCGAGACAGGGTTTCTCTGTGTAGCTCTGGCTGTCCTGGAACTCACTCTGTAGACCAGGCTGGCCTCAAACTCAGAAATCCACTTGCCTCTGCCTCCTGAGTGCTGGGATTACAGGCATGTGCCACCACTGCCCAGCGACAAACTGGTGCAGGCCGGTAGGATTTGCTGAAGGAGGCAGAGACAGGAGGATCTGGAGTTCGAGGCCAGCCTGGACAAACGTCATTTCTTATCCTGATTTTGTACTTTCAAAAGAGGTTTTCTTTATTTTTCAGGATAAGTTTAAGTTTATAAAAACATAAACAAACAAATATAAAACAAAAACCTGGATAAAAATACGAGCAATCCCCACATCTCTACCTCCCTCCTGTCACCACATCCTCAGCTCATTACCACCTGCATTAGTGTGGTATAACTGCTATAAATGGTGTATCAATGCCAATACACTACTATCAACCCATTTTTAAATTAGCATTCATTCTGTATGTTCTGTGGATTTCAACAAATATATGCTGGCACACATTCCATATTACAGTGATATAGAGAATAAATATACTGTTCTAAATCTTTCCTGTGTTCCACATATTCTAGTCTCACTACCCCCACAGTCCTGGCAATTGCCTCACAGTATCCATAGATTTGAATTCTTCAAAATGGCATGTAATTGGAATCATACATACATACACACATACATACACACACTCATACATGCATACACACACACATAAACACACATTGACTTTTTATCGTGTAACAATATACTCTTGAATCTCCAGGATTATTTTATTCCTTGAGAGTCTATGCAGCATTAGATAATATCCAGTTCTATAAATATAGTCTTTTTGTCCATTTGACTGCAAAAGAACATCTTGATTGTTTCCAGTGTTTGGCAATTACAGACAAAGCTGCTGTAGCTATCCATGCTCAAGTTCCTATTTGGATAGAGTTGTTATTCAAGTGAATTGAAACCTACGTAGTTTCTAAACCTCACAGCAAGACTTTTTAATTTAGAACCAACTGTCAAATTGCTTTTCTAACTTTCCATACAAGTTTGTATTGGCACCAGCAAAGCCGAGGGCTTTCATTGCTCCCTGTCTCTGTCAGCATTTGGTATCGGTGGCATTTTGGACTTCAGATATTCTAATAAGCATATAATAGCATCATGCTTCTGCTTACATTTTAAGCTACTAAACAAAAGTGGGGCTAAGCGTCATTTCATGTACTTATCTGCCATCTGTAACTCATCTTTGCTGCAGTAGTGAAGATTTCTTTACCTATTTTAGTTGGGTTGCTTTTTAATTTTAGAGTTATACAAATTCTGTTTCTGATACTAGTCCCTTATCTGTTTCCAAGTCTGTTCTTCCAATCTGTCTTATATTTTTATTCTCTCAAAAATGTTCTTTTATAGAATAGAATGTTTTTTCTTATTCTAGTAAAGTCTAATTAGTCCATTTATTAATGGATACTATGGATACTTTCTTTGGGGTGCTGTATTAATAATCATAACCAAAGCAAAAGTCACCTTTTTTTTCTTTATGTTCTTTTCTAAGGACTTGAGATTTGCATATATTTATATTTGTGATTCATTTGAATTTGTTTGTGTGAAAGGCATCAGGCCTACATCTGGGTCCTGGGATTTCCACATTTGTTTTGGGAGCTGTTTGGCTTTGTTTGGGGTTGCTATTGTCTGTTCTCTGTGTGTATGGATACCCACTTGATGCAATGTTCATAGCTCATTCAATTTAACAAAACAACAACAAAACTACAAAGATGGGCTTTGTTCTCCGACAAAAACATTCTGTTAAATTGTAGGTACTTTATATGAAGTCTATACTTACTCAAGGTCCCATTTACTAAGAGAGCTAAAATTAAAAAGAAAAGTGTGGAACTCAGCTGCGGTTGCAGACCACTGAGGACCGCCTCTCCGGGCGGGCTGGCAGCGAGATGCCATCTTGCCTCGGGGCACCAGGCAGAATTCTAGCAGCTGGAGTCAGGTGCGTGGACTGAGACCTAGCTTAGTTTAGCATAGACAACACCGCCAGGCTCTGGCCGGCGCCCAGAGTCAGAGGAGATCGGCAGATCCGGGCACCTACAGCTCAGCTGGGGTTGCAGACCACTACGGACCAGCTAACCAGGCTGGCAGGAGGTGCTATCTTGCCTCGGGACACAGCGGACTGCTTGCTGCTGGGGTCAGGTCACAGCAGATAACTGGAGGCTGGGATCAGGAACACGGACACCCTCTACTACAGCAGTGCCAAAGTCCAGGCTCACAGGAGCTTCAAACTCCAACCAGTAACAATAAGACCAACTAACTCCAGAGATAAACAGATGGCAAAAGGCAAACGTAGGAATGTTACTAACAGAAATCAAGGCAATATGGCACCATCTGAACCCAATTCGCCAACCACAGCAAGTCCTGGATACCCCAGCATACCAGAAAAACAAGAGTTAGATATAAAAGCACTGGTCATGATGCTGCTAGAGGAACACAAAAAAGACATAAACAAATCTCTTAAAGAAATGCAGGGGAACATCAATAGGGTAGAAGCTCTTACAATCCAAACACAAAAATCACTTAAAGAACTCCAGGAGAATATGGGCCAACAGAGAGAAACCAATAAAGAGGAAATGAGAAAATCAGTTAAAGAAATGCAGGAGAACTTGAAACAACATGCAGAAGTCATGAAAGAGGGAGCACAAAAATATATTAAAGAATTATATGAAAACACAAACAAACAAAGGAAGGAACTGAGCAAAACCATCCAAGATCTGCACACAGAGGTAGAAACAACTAAGAAATCACAAAAGGAGGCAACTTTGGAGATAGAAAACCTTGGGAAGAAATCAGGGGTCATAGATGCAAACATCAACAACAGAATATAAGAGATAGAGATAAGAATCTCAGATGCTGAAGATAACATAGTAACCATTGACTCCACAGTCAAAGAAAATGCAAAATGCAAAAGGCTTGTAACCCAAAACATCCAGGAAATCCAGGACACAATGAGAAGACCAAACCTAAGGATTATAGGGATAGATGAGAGTGAAGATCTACAACTTAAAGGGCCAGCAAATATCTTTAACAAAATTATGGAAGAAAACTTCGCTAACTTAAAGAGAGAGATACCCATGAATATACAAGAAGCCTACAAAACTCCAAACAGACTGGACCAGAACAGAAATACCTCCTGTCACATAATAATCAAAACCCCAAATGTACTAAACAAAGAAAGAATATTAAAGGCAGTAAGAGAAAAAGTAACATATAAAGGAAGACCTATCAGAATCACACCAGACTTCTCTCCAGAAACTATAAAAGCTAGAAGATCCTGGGCAGACCTCATGCAGACCCTAAGAGAACACAAATGTCAGCCAAGACTACTATACCCAGCAAAACTCTCAATCAACATAGATGGAGAAATCAAAATATTCCATGACAGTAACAAATTTACACAATATCTTTCCACTAACCCAGATCTACAAAGGATAATAGGAGGAAAACTCCAATACAAGGAAGGAAACTGCACCTAAGAAAAAGCAAGATAGTAACCTTCTTCCATCAAACTCAAAGGAAGATAACTACTCAAAAACAAAAATAACATCAAAAATGTCAGGAAGTAATAATCACTATTCTATTCCTTAATATCTCATAATATCAATGGACTCAATTCCTCAATAAAAACACATAGACTAACAGACTGGATACGGAAACAGGACCCTACATTTTGCTGCTTACAGGAAACACACCTCAGAGTCAAAGACAAACACTACCTTAGAGTAAAAGGATGGAAGACAATTTTGCAAGCAAATGGTCACAGGAAGCAAGCTGGAGTAGCCATTTTAATATCAGATAAAATTGACTTTCAAGCCAAAGTCATCAAAAGAGACACAGAAGGTCACTTCTTCCTAGTCAAAGAAAGAATCCACCAAGAAGAACTCACAATTCTCAACATCTACGCTCCAAATGTAAGGGCGCCCTCATTCATAAAAGAAACTTTACTAAAGCTCAAAGCACACATTGCACCTAACACAATGATTGTGGGGGACCTCAATACTCGACTATCCTCAGTGTACCTATCAGGAAAACAGAAACTAAACAGGGACACGGAGAAACTCATTGAAACTTTGGAGCAATTGGATTTAACATATATATATAGAACATTTCACCCTAAAGCAAAAGACTATACCTTTTTCTCAGCTCCTCATGGTACCTTCTCCAATGTCGACCATATAATTGGTCACAAGACACACCTCAACAAATATAAAAAGACCGAACTAATTCCATGCCTCTTATCAGATCACCATGGAGTAAGAGTGTTCTTCAATAGCAACAAAAACAACAGAAAATCCTCATACGCGTGGAGGCTGAACAATATTCTACTCAATGATACCTTAGTCCAGGAAGAAATAAAGAAATCAAAGATTTTTTAGAATTTAATGAAAATGAAGGCACAACATACCCAAATCTATGGGACACAATGAAAGCAGTGCTTAGAGGAAAACTCATGGCCCTGAGTGTCTCCAAAAAGAAACAGGAGAGAGCATATACTAGCAACTTAATGGCGCACTTGAAAGCTCTGGAACAAAAAGAAGCAATTTCACCCAGGAGGAGTAGAAGACAGGAAATCATCAAACTCAGGGCTGAAATCAATCAAGTTGAAACAAAGAGAACCATACAAAGAATCAACAAAACCAGGAGCTGGTTCTTTGAGAAAATCAACAAGATAGATAAACCCATAACCAGACTTACCAAAGGGCACAGAGACAGTATTCAAATTAACAAAATTAGAAATGAAAAGGGAGATATAACAACAGAAACTGAGGAAATACAAAAAAATCATCAGATCCTACTACAAAAGCCTATACTCAACACAACTGGAGAACCTAGAGGAAATGGACAATTTCCTAGACAGAAACCAAATACCAAAATTAAATCAGGATCAAATAGATCATTTAAACAGACCCATAACCCCCAAAGAAATAGAAGGGGTCATAGAAAGTCTTCCAACCAAAAAAAAGCACAGGACCAGATGGTTTTAGTGCAGAATTCTATCAGACCTTCAAAGAAGTCCTGATATTAATACTCTTCAAACTATTCCACAAAATAGAAACAGAAGGAACACTACCCAACTCATTCTATGAAGCCACAATTACCCTGATACCAAAACGACACAAAGATCCAACTAAGAAAGAGAACTACAGGCCAATTTCTCTTATGAATATCGATGCAAAAATATTAAACAAAATACTTGCCAACTGAATCCAAGAACACAACAAAACGATCATTCACCATGACCAAGTTGGGTTCATCCCAGGGATGCAGGGATGGTTCAATATATGGAAAGCTATCAACGTAATCCACTACATAAACAAACTCAAAGGAAAAAACCACATGGTCATCTCATTGGATGCTGAAAAAGCATTTGACAAAATTCAGCATCCTTTCATGCTAAAAGTCTTGGAAAGAGCAGGAATTCAAGGCCCATATCTAAGCATAGTAAAAGCAATATACAGCGGACCAGTAGCCAACATGAAGGTAAATGGAGAAAAACTTTAAGCAATCCCACTAAAATCAGGGACTAGACAAGGCTGTCCCCTCTCACCATATCTCTTCAATATAGGTACTAGCTAGAGCAATTCGACAACAGAGGGAAGTCAAAGGGATACAAATTGGAAAGGAAGAAGTCAAACTATCACTATTTGCAGATGATATGATAATATACTTAAGTGACCCAAAAAACTCCACCAGAGAACTCCTGCAACTGATAAACAACTTCAGCAAAGTGGCTGGCTATAAAATCAACTCAAGCAAATCAGTAGCCTTCCTATATGCGAAGGATAAGCAGGCTGAGAAAGAAATTAGGGAAATGACACCCTTCACAATAGCCACAAATGATATAAAGTATCTTGGAGTGACTATATCCAAACATGTGAAAGATTTATATGACAAAATCTTCAGGTCTCTGAAGAGGGAAATTGAAGAAGACATCAGAAAATGGGAAAATCTTCCATGCTCGTGGGTTGGCAGGATTAATATAGTTGAAATGGCAATCTTGCCAAAAGCAATATACAGATTCAACGCAATCCCCATCAAATTCCCAACTCAGTTCTTCATAGAGTGAGAACGAGCAATTCTCAAATTCATCTGGAATAACAAAAAACCCAGGATAGCTAAAACTATCATCAACAGCAAAAGAACTTCTGGGGGAATCAATATCCCAGACCTTAAGCAATACTACAGACCAGTAGTGTTAAAAACTGCATGGTATTGGTTCAGTGACAGGGAGGCAGATCAATGGAATAGGATCGAAGACCCAGAATTGAACCAACACATCTATGGCCAATTGATCTTCGACAAAGGAGCTGAAAACATCCAGTGGAAAAAAAGATAGCCTTTTCAACAAATGGTGCTAGCTCAACTGGAGGTCAACATGCAGAAGAATGAGAATTGATCCACTCTTATCTCCTTGCACTAAGCTCAACTCCAAGTGGATCAAGGACCTCCACATAAAACCAGACACACTAAAACTAATAGAAAAGAAATTGGGCAAGACCCTTGAGGACATTGGCTCAGGGGAAAAATTCCTGAACAGATCACCAATTGCTTATGCTCTAAGAGCAAGAATAGACAAATGGGACCTCATAAAATACAAAGTTTCTGTAAGGCAAAAGACACTGTCAAAAGGATAAATCGGCAACCAACAAATTGGGAAAAGATCTTCACCAACCTCACATCCGACAGAGGGCTAATATCCAATGTATACAAAGAACTCATGAGGTTAGACCCCAGAAAACCAAATAATCCTATCCAAAAAATGGAGTACAGAGCTAAACAGAGACTTTTCACCTGAAGAAATTCGGATGGCTGAGAAACACCTTAAAAAATGTTCAACATCATTAGTCATTAGGGTTATGAAAATCAAAACAACCCTGAGATTTCACCTCACACCAGTCAGAATGGCTAAGATTAAAAACTCAGAAGATGAAGGAACACTACCCAACTCATTCTATGAAGCCACAATTACCCTGATAGATCCAACTAAGAAAGAGAACTACAGGCCAATCTCCCTTATGAATATTGATGCAAAAATACTAAATAAAATACTTGCCAACAGAATCCAAAAACACATCAAAACGTCATTCACCATGATCAAGTTGGGTTCATCCCAGGGATGCAGGGATGGTTCAATATATGGAAATCCATCAACGTAATCCACTACATAAACAAACTCAAAGAAAAAAACCACATGGTCATCTCATTGGATGCTGAAAAGTCTTGGAAAGAACAGGAATTCAAGGCCCATATCTAAACATAGTAAAAGCAATTTACAGCAGACCAATAGCCAACACCAAAGTAAATGGAGAGAAACTTGAAACAATCCCACTGAAATCAGGGACTAGACAAGGCTGCCTCCTCTCACCATATCTCTTCAATATAGTACTTGAGGTACTAGCTAGAGCAATTCTACAACTTAAGGAAATCAAAGGGATACAAATTTAAAAGGAAGAAGTCAAACTATCACTATTCACAGATGATATGATAGTATACTTAAGTGACCCAAAAAACTCCACCAGAGAACTCCTACAGCTGATAAACAACTTCAGCAAAGTGGCTGGTTATAAAGTCAACTCTCAAGCAAATCAGTAGCCTTCCTATATGCAAAGGGTAAGCAGGCCGAGAAAGAAATTAGGGAAATGACACCCTTCACAATAGCCACAAACAATATAAAGTATCTTGGTGTGACTCTAACCAAACAAGTGAAAGATTTATATGACAAAAACTTCAGGTCTCTGAAGAGGGAAATTGAAGAAGACCTCAGAAAATGGAAAAATCTTCATGCTAGTGGGTTGGCAGGATTAATATAGTTGAAATGGCAATCTTGCCAAAAGCAATATACAGATTCAATGCAATCCCCATCAAAATCCCAACTCAGTTCTTTATAGAGTTAGAAAGAGCAATTCTCAAATTTATCTAGAATAACAAAAAACCCAGGATAGCTAAAACTATCATCAACAGTAAATGAACTTCTGGGGGAAATCAATATCCCAGACCTCAAGCAATACTACAGAGCAGTAGTGTTAAAAACTGCATGGTATTGGTACAGGGACGTGGATCAATGGAATTGAAGACCCAGAATTGAACCCACACATATAGAGCCAATTGATATTCAGCAAAGGAGCTGAAAACATCCAGTGGGAAAAAAGATAGCCTTTTCAACAAATGGTGCTGGCTCAACTGGAGGTCAACATGCAGAAGAATGAGAATTGATCCACTCTTATCTCCTTGTACTAAGCTCAACTCCAAGTGGATCAAGGACCTCCACATAAAACCAGACACACTAAAACTAATAGAAAAGAAACTGGGGAAGACCCTTGAGGACATTGGCTCAGGGGGAAAATTCCTGAACAGAACACCAATTGCTTATGCTCTAAGATCAAGAATAGACAAATGGGACCTCATAAAGTTACAAAGTTTCTGTAAGGCAAAAGACACTGTCAAAAGGACAAATCGGCAACCAGCAAATTGGGAAAAGATCTTCACCAACCCCACATCCGACAGAGGGCTAATATCCAATGTATACAAAGAACTCAAGAAGTTAGACTCCAGAAAACCAAATATCCCTATCCAAAAATGGGGTACATAGCTAAACAAAGACTTTTCACCTGAAGAAATTCGGATGGCTGAGAAACACCTTAAAAAATGTTCAACATCATTAGTCATTAGAGAAATGCAAATCAAAACAACCCTTAGATTTCACCTCACACCTGTCAGAATGGCTAGGATTAAAATCTCAGAAGGCATCAGGTGTTGGCGAGGATATGGAGAAAGAGGAACACTCCACTGCTGGTGGGACTGCAAGCTGGTACAACCACTCTGGAAATCAGTCTGGCGGTTCCTCAGAAAACTGGACATGATGCTTCCGGAGGATCAAGCCATACCACTCCTGGGAATATACCCAGAAGACTCCCCATCATGCAATAAGAATACATGCTCCACTATGTTCATAACAACCTTATTTATAATAGCCAGAAGCTGGAAAGAACCCAGATGTCCCTCAACAGAGGAATGGATACAAAAAAATGTGGTATATATACACAATGGAATACTATTCAGCCATTAGAAACAATGAATTCATGAAATTCTTAGAGAAATGGATGGAGCTGGAGAACATCATACTAAGTGAGGTAACCCAGTCTCAAAAGAATACCCATGGTATGCAGCCACTGATAAGTGGATATTAGCCTAGAATCTTGGGACACCAAAGACACAATTCACATACCAAATGATGTCTGACAAGAAGAAAGGAATGGACACTAGTGCTGGAAAGGATCAAAGCATCAGTGTAGGGGAATACCAGAACACGGAAGTGGGAAGGGGTGGATGAGGGAGCAGGGGGAGGGAAAAGGGCATGTGGGACCTTAAGGGGGTGGGGAAACAAAAAAAAAGGGAAATGAAATGTAAATATAGAATATATCCAATTAAAAAAAGAAAAAAAAAAGTTTGGAGTCTAGATGAAAGACACAAGATGACCACATAATGAGGCTTTAATAACTAAGGAGTTATTAAATGTGTTTACTCATGATTTCATTTACAGTCAGGGAAAGCTAATTTTTCTAAAATATAATCTATATTTGAATGACTTTGTGAAATTTAATTATGTCAAGATACATATAGTAAAACATTTACCAGTTCATCTATCTAAATGAATTGTAAATATAGAATATATCCAATAAAAAAAAAAGAAAAGTGTGGTGAATGATCAAAAACCAATCAGAGACATAAAGGAGCCATTATGATAGCTTGAGATAGAATGCAGAGATATCTCTGTGGCCTTCATCTCCACATGATTCTCCACAAACCAGGAAGCAACAGTTAAACTCAGCAGGTTTCATGTTCAGAAATTTTTCTCCAGTAGAATTAATCCATACCCTTGGCTCTTTTTACTTGTTTTCTCTGTGTTGGTATGATAAAGATCAAGACCAAACTAACCAGGGGAGATAGGATTTATTTAGCTTATAACTATGTATCACAACCCATCATTGACAGAAGCCAGGGTGGGAAATCAAGGCAAGAGCCTGGAGGCAGAGACTAATGTAGAGACCATGTAGAGACCATGTGAGACCATTGCTTAGCGGCCTTCTCTTCCTGGCTTGTTCAGCTAGCTTTCTTTTATGGTCCTGGCCTACCTGCCTATGTATGGCACCTAGTCCTTCTTATATCAATTTGTAATCAACACAATGTCTCACAGACGTGGTCACAAGATAATCTGATGGAGGCTATTCTTCTGTTGTGGTTTTCTCTTCCCAGGTGACTCTAACTTTATGTTAGGTTGATAGTTGACTATAATACTTTTATATTTAGCTGTAGTAAGTCTATACACCCTTTAGGACTCACTTCTCTCCACCCCCCAAAAAGAAGGGTGTTCAGAAAGTATAAAACACCCCATCAATGAAGTCATGAACTTAGCCTAACATGTCTTTGCCATAGTGTCTATACAATCACATTTTTATAAAAATTTTTATTTTATATCAAAATCATAATGGTGTTCTGATGCCATTCAATCAGCCAATTCTTTCAGTCAGAGAAGCTCAGTTATAGAGAAAGCTTATTGATCAAGAGCATTCACTCTTCTTGAAAAGGACATTAATGTTTCTCAGTGCCCGTGAAAGATAGCTCATACCCACCTGTCATGCCATCCCAGGGGGATTTATTAGCCTTTGTGGGATTATCCACACACAAATATATTTACACACACACACACACACACATACATACATACATACATACATACATGGAGTGGGGGTGAAGACAGAGATAGAGACAGATGGATAGACATAGAGACACACAAAAAGAATCACCAAATATTTTTTGAAGACATGGGAATAAACACATAAAATAACTTGCGATTTTCCTAGGATATCTTTTTTTAGTTAAAGGGTCCTTTTATTTTCAGACTGATGAGAACCTATTCAAAATCCATTCACAAGTAGATGCATCCTGATACAGTACAGACTCATGGTAAAGAGTGGCATTCTTGGCTGTAACAATAGAGCAAAGCAATTGATAAGCCAACATCTCCAACTCATATCAGCAGTGGTCTCACATTTAGGCATCAGCCTCTGCAATAATGTTTCCTAAAAAATCTCTTTTGCCTTTAACATTTTACAACTATATGCTCTGAATATGTATTTTCCCAAGGCCCTGAACGCAAATCTTTAACCCCTCAGCCAAGGACAAGTGAATGGGCCAGACTTCTCAGCATGCAGCCTGGAGCTAAGCAGACCTGCATGATCTATCCTCTACTGTGGCCTCACCTACCTGTGCTGTGTCTAACAAAAGGTTGTGGACCACAATGGCTATCAAGAGATACGTAATCATAGCACTGGATTTACTAATGCCCCATATAGATCTCATAAAAGTGATAAAGGACCACTCAAAGAGCCATTAAGGAAATACCTGAGAATCAGAGGCTGAAGATCAACAGATCAGTGGGCTCTGTGGGAATAGGAGCAAACCACTGACACTACGGAGATTGATGGACCTAACTCCAGAACACAGAATGGATTCACCACTACATCCATAACAAGTATGTGTAACCAAAGCCCAAGGGATGTCAGAACCTGACAAGACAGAAGTTAAATGGAAGAACTGTTGCAAATATATTGTGTTGGGAGGTCTCTCTATAGACTTGTGCTACGAACTGTCAAGAACAATCAGTGACTGACGATTGCTACACTTGTGTCTGAGCTCACAGAGTCTCAGAAAACATGATTTTTTTTGTACTGTCAAGAGTACAGAATTAGAGTAATTAATGTTACCTGCTGTGACAAACAACTTCATAGCTTTAGTGGATGAATTGAACACTAGTATATTCTGGGTTATAGAAAGCCCAGTGGATGTCCTCAATAAGCAGCTCTATTTCAGGGTTTTCTTCCCAGCAAGGAGATTGAAGGGATCTCCCCCCCCTTTTTTTAAATTTCTGTTCTATGTTCTTCAAGAGATCTCAGCCTGTTATTTTTAGCCACCGAGATAGACAAGCTGGAGATTCATGCATTGCTTCATGGCAAGGCCTGGAAAGAAAGCTGATGGTCTACATGCTTCCGCTTGGGAATTGGTAGTGGGACCCAGTCAAGATCCAAACCAGATAATAAATATCAAATTCCTATCTGCTCAACAGGAAATGAGCAAATCGGGGGAAAGTCCCAGTGATATCCTTGCCACAAACCCACCTTTAATTTTTCCTCCCTACTATCAAACACCTACTATCAAACACCACTATAAGTGCCAAACACAGTCTTGGACCAATACAGGGACTCTAAGTAGAAAAATAAAACCCAAGATCTTGAAATCCCAAGATTCTTTAAAGACCTTGGACTCAAGGGCAAGAGACAGGCCCACCTGGGTCCCATGAAACTCAAGAATAAAGAAAATTCAACTTCACTTAGATTTTAAGAAGGGCAAGAATCCAGAGTGTTTACATGTAGATGGGGAAAGGCCTTATGATTGAGAGAAATTGGGGAGACTAGAGAAGCCCTTCAACTTCAGCACAACTAAAGAGTTAGTTCAAAATGCAGCCTGCCTGTCTTCCTCCAGGACCCATGAATCTACTGTTGGCCATTCCACTATTTACCCTTAATGCTAATTACCTTTTGACACATGAAGTAGCGCCACTTCCTTTTATGATTCTTGTTCCTTCTCTTGTG
The DNA here is from genome assembly GCA_964023405.1 of Apodemus agrarius. Taxonomy (NCBI): domain Eukaryota; kingdom Metazoa; phylum Chordata; class Mammalia; order Rodentia; family Muridae; genus Apodemus; species Apodemus agrarius. The sequence goes on from OZ030006.1 coordinate 141,971,357, forward strand.
TGAAGATTTAATACCCACAAAGAACACATGTTTCATTTTGAATCTTTTTGTCAGTATATGCAGGTAGTACTTGATCAATAAATATACGTTAAATAAATGAATCGTGGACATGCTTTTCTATACATAAAAATGGAGTCTAATAGTATATAGTATTCCAAAATGTTTCTTCTCAGCATAACAGAACTAAATCACTGCACAGAAATCTACCTTATTCATTTTAACAGTTATGTAAAATGACCATAGGAAGATTTATTCAAGTAATTATTTACTGATAAATCTTACAGCTGTTTCTAAACTTTAAGTCTTTACTTGCGTTATATTTTATACTTCCTTAAGGGAACATTTTGATAGAATAAAGTTACAAACATAGGATTATTAAGTCTAGAATGACACACACTAAAATACTGGTTACATATTTTAATACTGGCCTTAATTAGCTTGTATTTTCCATACTTTAATGTATGAGGGCAGAGAGGAGCCATAGCAGACCAGAGCTGAGCAGAGCTGGAGAACTTTAGACTAGAAGATTTGCACAAGGTTGTAAAAAGGGACTGGAAAATATCCAGGACTGAGGATCTGGGTGTGGTCCCCAAAACCTACATAAAAATGCCCAGTCTGGTGGTACATATGCACCATCTTAGAGCTAGGGAGGCAAAGCCAAGTAGATCATTGGGATTTGCTGGCCAGAGATTATCATCTAATGGTGAGATCCAAGCTACTGAGAAACACTATTTCAACATCAACAGAAAAATAAGGTGGGCAGCAGCAAGTTTGACCTCTGCCCTCTGCATACACATGTACACACCCATGGTCACCAACGTCCCCTCTGGTGAGGAAGGTACCTATATATTCATCATCAGAAGACAAGGGATGAAGCAGTCCTCCTAAATGAATAGATACAGCACTGTCTTTTAGAAATAAGCACGTTCTCTCTCCAGGGCTGCAAAGAGCTGGCAACACAAACTGGAGAGAGTATTTAGTATTCTGTCCCTGGGCCACCCCTTTCCCACTGCTGTGTGCCAAAAGCCACCAGAGCTCCCTGTCTCCCTTTAAACACATAATTAACATTCTCAGTGGGGTGAGCTGTGCATAGTCTTTGCAGATGGCTGCTTCCTGTCTAGTTAGCCCTCCTGCTGGCTCTGGTATGATATGCCAAACAACCAATTTCCTTCTGCTTTAATTAAGGGAACCTTTCAACTCCACCCCCTTCAATCTGGGCTGAGTACCTACTATGTACCCAGACACCATGAGACACTGCACATGCAAACTGCTCTGAGGAGCGTTAGAGGCTGAGGAAAAGAGGCCGTCCTTCTGCCTTAGAGACACTTTTGCTTAAGACTGAGAAACCACTGTCTGATAAGCAAAGCAGGCTACACGTGAGCATGCCTGGTTCCCAGCAGCTGAAGAGATGGCCCAGTGGGTGGAATGCTTGCTGCACAAATGTGAGGACTTTGAATCCCCATAACTTCTGTAGAAGGTGGATTTGGGAGCTACAGGAGCTGCAAGCCCAGTTTTCCTAAAAAGTAACTGGAAGAAGAGAAAGGAGATTACTTTGAAGTTCACAGGCCAAAAGGCCTGAACTAAAAAGTGAACAAACAACAAAGAGACCCTGTCTCAAAGAAGATGAAAGAGGAAGGTTAACCTTGGACCTCTGCATACCCATTGTGACATGCAACCTATGTTCACATACATGCAAACACACACACACACACACACACACACACACACACACACACACACCATCATTGTCATCATCATTATCATCATCATCATCATCTTTCCTGATCCAGGGTTTGGTAGCCATCATTCATAATAGCCAAGTCAATGTTATTAGCCTAACATAACTGAGACAGTTGAGACAAGGGTATTGAGTAAATTCTGATTGGTAGCATCAAGTGTGAACATATTGTTAAATGCATTCTCTTTGCAGTGTGCACACTGTCTTCTACTTTTACAACCAGGTCCCACAGTGATTAAGAAAGTGTTGGCTAACAATGGCACCCTGACCATGAGAGGTGCCCTGGAAGATTGTTGTGACAAGCCCCCGGCCATCCTCATCAGCTCCTCTTCTCCGTGCTAATGCATGTTACTCTTCGGTCACGCACAGAAATTAGTTATGTGCATAATGCTTAGAGATGGTGAGAAGGCGGATACACACTGCACTGTAGAAGGTGACCCACTCCATTTGATCTGACATACACTGGGGTCTGAGACCTGCAGCCCAAGCTTTCCAGGGTGCAGGTGGAAATGCGGTACTGAATCCTTGGAACTTTGGCATTAACTGCAATCATTAATGTGTCAGGTCGGTGACACAAGCAAGCATGGGTCCTGTTCTGAACATCACCAATGTTCAAAGTCCTCAGTACCCTTGAGGATGCTCAAAAGAAGATAAAGAAAAAAAACCTTTTATTTCCAGTTACCAGGCCTCAAAAGTAAAACTGCCTGATGGCATTTCTTTCCTTTTCTCTCTGTTTCCATGAATAGTTCACCAAGAACGGCAAAGAAAAGATGTACCCAGAGACTGTCATTTAAAGAAAGTATGTCTTCCCCTACTTTATAATTACAAGTAAGTAAATACAACCAGCGTGGAGCTAAACGATGAAGCTTGCAACCTGCACGGCCATGAAAGCTGCATTATTTCAGAACCTCGTGGCCTGTGTCTAGCTCTACACGGGCACTCGCAGCATATAAATCAGCCACCAAGTACTCATTCACCATTCAAAGGCGGTTGGTCAAATCCCGCAAGGCATTTCCATAATAACGGTTTCCTATATGCCTGTTCTCACCAGAAATTATGGGCTCCATAAAAAGTAATAGCAGTATGATTTTAGTTAAAAACTAATTTACATTCTGTGTTTCTGTTCAATAGTCTAGCTGATTGAGGCCTTTGGGGGCAACTCTTGTCCTATGGTGCTGAAGCTCGCTCGTTAAATAAAACCAGGAATTGTGAAAAATGGTTACACACTTGCTTTATAAGTTTCTTAAATATTATTTACCTTCCGCTCTGGCTTAAACTATTGAGTAAATGGGTTATGACTGATTTTTTTTTTTTTTTTTTTTTTTTTTTTTTTTTTTTTACACACCAGGGAGCAGCTGTCTCAGTTTAACATACAACAGCAATCTAGCCTCTGTCTGAGACCACCAGAGGGCACCACTGTCCCTAGATGTGGAAACTATTTCCAAGAATGGCCCCGTGGATCTGGAGCAGATAGAAAACATTCGGTGGAGTATTACCTATCAAGGCAAAAGGAGAGAAACAAGTTTAGCAGAGACCTCCCTTCCGACTGCTCACGGCCATTATTCATTACTACGAATTCTTGTCAACTCTGTAACTTGTTCCAGCTAAACTCAGGAATAAACTAGTTACTTTCCAGAATAAACTAGTTCGCTCACTGGGAATTTGTCATCATTCCGACCCTCTTTGTGCTTCCTCCACTTTTCAAAAGAGAAGCTGAGAGCCTTCGTCCATATAGTTCCCCTCCTGTGGGACCATGCAAGGCCGTCTGTGGCCTGGTTGAGCAAGGCTTACCCCAGAGACCCAGAGACTCCTCACTCCTTAACTCCATAACCCTGTGGCCATCATTCTGGCTGGACTCTATCCCTATAGTCACGGTTTTCCCCGCCCCACAGTTACCTGGCAACAGCCAGGTAACCCAGCCTACTATTAAAGGAGGTTTCTTGCCCCTCATTGCTCTCTCTCTCATTTTTTTCTCTTGTCCTTGTTCTTGTCTCTCTGTTCCCCCTCTCTTCCCATTCTTTCCCCTCTTTCCATGTGGTCATGGCCAGCTCTCATCCCTCTATCTTCTGAAACTGTAAGTTAGCCCCAACTAAACGTTCACCTTTACAAAAGTTGCCTTGGTCATGATGTCTCATCACAGCAATGGGAACTAACTAAGACACTCAAGTGTGAATCAAAATACCAGTGAGGATTGTTGAAATACAGATTACTAGGCCGGATATCTGAAGCTACCCTATTGTGGAGGCCTGAGGTGGTGCTATGGGTGGAGGGGCTGCACAATGAAAGCCAGGCTGGGACACCAAACACGGCTTACCAGTGAGTCAATAAAGTAATAAGAACTTCTAAGTAAGCTGAGAAGAGCCACCTAGTTCAGAGCTACAAGCTGGACTTGTGGGGTCTCCAGAATGACTCCACTGCTTAGTGTGGTTATGTACATGTACCTGAATTCCCAGCAAACAGCAGCTTTCACATACCCACAGTGGAGACTGGCCTTAATTTTCCCAATGGATATAAATGCCCCCATCCCAAACCCACTACTCTACCTCATTCCTTTGCTTAACTTACCTTAGTTAGTTTTTCAGTGCTATAATAAAATACCATGACCAAAGCAACTTGGGGAGGAAATGATTTATTTTATCTTAAAGCTTGTCACTTCATTATCCAGGAAAGTCAGACTAAAAAACTTAAGGTCACAGCCTGGAGGCAAGAAGTGATTCAAAGACTGCGGAGGAGTACTATTTCCTGGCTTGTCCTCATGGTTTGCTTTGCCTGTTCTCTTGAACAACTCAGGACCACCAGTCCAGGAGTGTCCCTGCCAATAGTGAACTGGGTAGTCATAGAAAGTTGTCTTCCCCAAGCACGTGCAGAAATTATCATCTTTAAAAAGAAAACATTAAGCCAATCTTAAAGCTCTGGGTAACTCTTGTTCTTCATTCTGATGGGTTGCTCTGTGAGAGGACTGTGAGAAGTCCCTCTGTTGCACAGAGAGACTGGGACCCAATGGGTGTTATTGGTATAAAAGCACGTGAGAAAAATTCACCAGTACTAGATATACAGCTCAAGACCTGTGCCTGGCAAAGCAATCCTGTGCTCTCTCCCTTTCTTCCTCAGCCTACACATTCACCTCATCAGTATTCCTGTCAGCCATGACACCAGTGACTCAAGAGCAACATGCCTCCCATTCTCTGGCATAAAATTTTATGTAGAGAATGACACACATTTTGACATTTGTAATGTGTCATACTGAGATTTGAAATACAAAGGCAGGCAATCGCTGTGAGCCACTGAAGTATACACATCTACCTCAGGTCTGATAATAAGATCTCATCAAGAAATATGGATAGCCAGTGTCCTAATGGGAAACCGTGCCTGCATTTTTAATATTTCTGCCAAAAAAAAAGTTGGATGGCTGAAGAAGATGCATTTTCCACAGACGATTTTTTATTCGTTTGAAGCTCTGCCATGCTGAGTAATTGAGGAATGATTGAGTAAAGGAACACTTTCTGATTTGGGAAGTCTTCTCAAAAGGCTATGCAGATTGGTCACTGCTCAAAACTGTCTTGTAGAGGGCACAATAGGAGGAAAGACAGGATCAGTCACCAAGCAAGGGTACAAGGTGGAGGAGTTACAAAGCTGACAGAAACCCAACAGAAGCACCTAACAAGTCACTGTTCTCCAGTTAGTTTGGTTTCTGAATACTCTTTTCCTATTTCAACTCTTCTTTAGACTCCAGTGTCCTTTGCTCTGAGACAGTCTTTTTGTCTCAGGTGTGTGTGTGTGTGTGTGAGTGTGTGTGTGTGTGTGTGTGTGTGTGTGTGTGTATGTGTGTGTGTGTGTGTGTGTGTGTGTGTTGAGAATGTAGAGAAAGAAAAACCCTCAGAAATTTTTCTTGGTACCACCCTCTGCCTCCACTTGAGACCCAGCAGTCTACTGCAGTCTGTCAGCACATCAGGACTCAGGCTTCAGTGGTCTCTGTGGTTAAAAGAATAATAGGCTGAGGAGAAGTCTCAGTGGTTAAGAATGCTTGCTGCAAAAGTAAGAGGACTTGAGTTCAAATCCAAAGAATCCACACTAATGCTGGGCCATGCCACATGTGTCTATAAGGACAGTGTTGGGAAGTAGAAACAGGAGGAACCTAAAGCACACTAGATGGCAGGCATTTAAAAAAAAAAAGCTTCAGATCCAGTCAGAGACTGTGTTTCGGGAACATCAGGTGGAAGGTGAGCATTGAAGAAAGGAAGGAACATCCTGCCTGGCCTCTGCATGTGCACACACAGGCATATATACTAAGAAGATTACGAATGGCGAATATGGGGTATTTTATTGGTCTTTGTGGGAGCAAATATTCTATGTCTTAGCTTCAGAGGTGTTTTATGGGTCAACTGTTCAAAAGAATATTTCATGTAGCTCATATGTCTGAGCATATAAAATTAAATTTTACTACATGGAAATTTGAAAATAAAGTTTTACACACACACACACACACACACACACACACACACCCCACACACACACATACACACAGACATTTATCCTATTGATTCTGTTTCTATAGAGAGACCAGACTAATAAAATGGCTAAAGGGACTACTAACATTTGCTGATACTCAGATTCCTCTCTTGTTCTCTCTTGGTGTTCTGATAAACAAATACACATGGTCTACAAACTGATGGTTTGATTTACAGCTTTCTAACTTTTTGATCATGTAAAAACAATACACACTTAAAAGAAACCATATGCCACATTTTGAATTGTGACCTTCCCTTTGACAGCAATATAAAATATGAGGTCCTCTCTGGTGAACCTGGACAGGACAGTGAGCCACTAGACCACACAGTCACATGGTCACCCAGAAGAATAATATGTCACACAATAGTGCTTTGTGTGGCCAGCTTTTGGGGGGCAGAGGTATTCCACAAATCATATGAACTATTCATACTTTATTTGGCAATAGCCATTGTGCCATATGACTGTGTCAAACTGTACACTAAAGTGAATATTTTGAGCACATTGGAGGTATAATCAGGCTATACTACCTAGTTTGTTCCTTTAAGTGTAGTAAATGAATTTGACTTCAGATGACTTCCCACTTACAATGAGTTTACCAGGAGAAGGTGATTCCACCATGAAATAAGGACACCTGGATATATATATATATATATATTAAAATAAAAAGGAAAACATAACAGCATAAATATCAAATTATGATATATACCCACTGTTTAATACAGTAGGAACTTTTCCTATGGAAAAACTGAATCTCTGCAGAACCTCTATAGAGACTTGGAGCTCTAGGTAAATGCAGACACTGATTTCCTATCCAGATTCCAAGGTACATGGTACTGACATTCTCCACACTACCCCACTCAATACCAAAATCAACTCAGAACCCTTTCTAAAGCATCATCTGTCAGCTACAGTCAATCAAGGAGCGGTACCTTGGCAAGTTCAAATCCATGTGCGAGACATGATCTTGGCCTAGGTAGAGTCTGTGGATTACAGACATAATGTATGCTTTACTTATAAGTTCCCAGAGGTGGCATGAATGCTTATGTCCCCTTCTTTGCTATATCTAGGGAGGTATGGAAGTGAGCCCAGACACAAAGAGGTTAAAGCATTTAAGTACACTTATTTAAAGTAAGTTTTGAAAAATATGAGCCTACAGAGATCTTTTGATGTTTCCTATCCAGACAACCTCCATTCCACCATAATCCCCATTCAAAGAGACAGGCTTGGTTTTTTTGTTTGTTTTTGTTTTTGTTATTTTTCCTTAGTGAAACTTGCATTCTTAACTATAAGGCATTTCCATCTGAGTAGCATGTGAAAGTAGATGCAAGTTTCAATATAAGTTAATTTAATTAGCTCAAGAGGCACTTTATAAGGATGTGCTAATCAGGACATTCAATAAACACAAACACAAAATAACACTCAGTATCTCGCCTTTGGGGATTTCTTCCTCTCCCACTTAAAATAAATAATCAAGATATTGCAGGCAATGCTGCACTTCCTTCTAGGACTCTCTGACTGAGCAGTGCTCGTGGGTAACCCCGAAGCCATAGAAAAGGCAGAATGTGAGTGTAGAATGAGGTTCGCTTCCCATTCCAGAAGATGTCATTCATAGCCCTGCGAGCAGACTGCTGAGCCATCTGGAATTCCTCTTCTGCTACACACCACTTGCTAGTCTGCTAAGAATGGCTTTCTCCTTTTAAAACTGGGCATAGAGTTGTTGTACATAGCGATGGGCTTCATAAACAAAACTGACTTATTTATTATTTGAAGTCAGGAAGCTTTCTTTGGGATCATTTAAAAGGCAATAATTATGAGGGAAGATTATGAATTTAAAAATTCTACTTGACAAAGAATACTTCTAAAGAAAATAAGTCATAGACTGAGATCAGGTATATGCAGAGTCTACACCAGACAGAACAAATCACAGAAAAGCTGCTTTTCTGGGAACTTCATTCCTGTTTTGGTTTTGCCTGAAGGAAAAAAGTCTAGATTTTTACAGACTTACACCTTTACAGATTAAGAGGGCATGACTAAACTTATGTTGTTAAAGTTTTTGTTCTTGCCAATTTTTTAATAAATTAATTTACATTACCTCCCAGTCCAAAGTTTTCCCTCCTTCCTCTCTCCCTAGTTCTTGCCTCAACCCCACCTCAATCCTCTTCCCTTTCTCTTCAGAAAACGGGAGGCCTCCAAGGGATATCAACCATCCTTGGCATATCAAGTTGCAATAAGCGTAGGCCCATCTTCTCCTGTTGAGGCTGTGAGGCAGCCCGGCAGGAGAAAAGGGTCCCAAAATCAGGCAACAGAGTCCAACACAGCCCTTCCTCCCACTGTTACCCACATGAAGACCAGGCTACACAACTGTTACTATGCAAAGAGGACCTAGGTCAGTCCCATGTGTGTTCCATGGTAGGCAGCTCAGTCTATGTGAGTCACTGTTGGCCCAGGTTGGTAGATTCTGTAGGTTTTCTTGCAGTGTCCTTGACTCTTCTGGCTTCTACCATCCTTCCTCTCCCTTTTCTGCAGGAATCTCCAAGTTCTGCCTAATGTTTGGCTGTCTGCATCTTTTTACATCAGTTGCCAGGTAAAGTCTCTCAGATGACAGTTATGCTAAGCTCCTGGGAGCAGGACACAAGGCACATACCCAAATAAAATAAAGGCAAACTACAGCAAGCTAATAACCAACACGAGATTAAATGGAGAGAAACTTAAAGCAATTTCACTAAAATCAGGGATAAGACAAAGTTGTCAACTCTCTCCTTATTTATTCCTTATCTATTCAATATGGTACTTGAAGTTTTAGCTGGAACAATAAGAACTAAAGGAGATCAAGGCAAATTGGAAGAAACCAAAGTATCTCTATTCAAAGGTAATATGATAATACACATAAGTGATCCCAAAAGTTCTAAGAAAAAAGTCTTACCTATAGCTGATTGCCTTTAGTGAATTGACTGGATATAAAATTAACTAAAAAAAAATCAGTAGTCCTCCTATATACAAATTATAAATGGGCTAAGAGAAAAGTTAAGGAAATAGCATTCTTCACAATAATAACAAATAATATAAAATAACTCTAAGCAAGCCAATGAAATACCTGTATGGCAAGAACTTTAAGTCTTTGAAGAAGTAAATTGAAAAAGATATCAGAAGATGGAAAGATCTCCAATGCACATGGATAGATGGGATTAATATAGTAAATATTGGCATTTAACCAAAAGCAATCTACATATTTAACAAAATGCCCATCAAATTCCAACATAATTTTTTTCAGACCTTGAAACAACAATACACAACTTAATGTAGAAAAAAACAAAAAAAAAATCCAGGATAGCTAAAAAAAATTAATAATAATCCTGAACAATAAAAGAACTTCTAGAGGTATCAAAGACATATGTTAATTTAACCATATCACGCAACTTGATATTTTATAGCCTTCTCCTCCATCCTCTATCCACTGCCCACTAGTCCTTTCTTTTCCTAGATAGTTTTCCTGCCCATTTTCATGACATACATAAATAAATACAACTATAAATATAAAATATAGGATCCACATATAAGAAAAACATGTATTTGTCTTTCTGATTCTGACATTTAATTTTCTATGATTAATTTCTGGTCATGTTTATTCTCCTACAAATAGTAGAACTTCACTTTTCTTATGGATGAAAATAATCTTCATTGGGGCCAAAATTCACATTTTCTTGACCCTTTCATCTGTTGATGAACACCTATGTTTATTCTCTAAGTTAGCTACTGTGAATAATTCTGCAGTGAGCATGTAGTGTATGGATCTCTCTACTGTTCTGACTGAGGTTCTTGGATAGAGGTAGATTGGACAGTCGTACTCTCCTTGGCTTGCTAGGGAATCCCCATACTGAATCTATGGGGGATGTATTAATGGACATTCCCACAAGCAATCTCTAAGAGTTCTATTTTCCCACATGCTCACTAGTATATGGTGCTGTGTGCCTTAATGACAATCATTCTGGAAATCACATCTAGTTTTGATTTGCAAGGAATAGCAATCTTTATTCAAGACTGTGTTGATATCTGGAAGAGATCACTGTCAGAAACCCCCACAAAACATATAAACTCCACAATGCTTCAGCCCCTATGAAAAATGGTATAATTTTTGCATAGAACTTATACATATCCTCTCATATACTTTAAATCATGTCTGAATTAGTTATGACACCTAATACAAAGTTATTGTTACATAGTCATTGCACTCTTTAGTGGATCAGGAAAGGAAGAACACCCATCCATGCTACTTGCACAAGCATTTTATTTTCCTAATGTTTAAAACCTGCATTTAACCAAATCTATATACAGACCCCCACTGACAGCAGACTGTTAGTGCTAGCCACTTCCTTGCAGTTTTAACTCTACAAATTAATTGTTATCTTTATGGTCAATTTACAGATAAACTGAGGCTAAAGAGGTGGAGAGGTTAAAAACATGCCCAATAGGCACACAATTGGCATTTTTATTTCCTTGAGAATAGGCTGAAAATTCAAGGTGAGTAGTTTATTCTCAAATAACTTTGAGAAAATCCAGAGCTTTGGAGTGGGAAGTGGGACTCAGACATCTAGAATCCAGTATCAGATGCTAGGCAAATAGCCCTCTCATGTAAGCCAATGGAGTCTAACTTCCCGAGGAAATTCTGAAGTCACCATTGTCCACACTTCAGATGGGCCCTATGGGATAAGGAAAGCTTGAATATTTGTTAGTCACTAATAAAGAGCAGCCCCTAAAGTATATAAATCCCCCTCCAGAATTTCCAGGGTTCCTGACAGAAGGACCACAGGTTTAACAGCTCATGGATCTTCCATGCCATCTAGAAGAATGGTAATGAGTACCATGTTCCTCAGACCTTTCACAGTTAGTGTTCTCTCCCTAGTAGTAATTCTGCCTAAGAATTTCCCTTGGCAGGAAAGCAGCCATGCCCAAGGTCACTCTTCTTGATAAACACAACAACATCTTCCGATGAGTGCCACTTTTCCCAGAGCTCAACCTTGGTCTGTTGGCCACCTCTGTGCAGCTCTAAAGAGCTGTACCAGAGTGCCCCCCTGAAGTCCCACTGTGAGTTTGTCCTCCTATGGCCAAACCTGCCTCCCTCCTTCTCATCTAGGTGTGGATCTCAATGAACTTCTCAACAAATTTCTATCTCAAGAGCCTGTCTCTAGGGAGCACACTTGGGTCAGGAGGCAAAAGCATCCTAGAAAACTTGAGATCAAAACTATTAAAGCTGTCTGATGAAAGCTGGAGGCAGTATACTGATGCCAGCCTCAAATGTGGTTGTACAGCACAGCAACATGTATAGCTAAAAAGCCAAATACGACCTATTTCATGACTCTGTTAAATCAAGCTTAATGAAGCTTTGTTCTCACCCACATAAGGCTACAGACTTAGTCATGTTTTAATAATGTTCTCCTTTGCATCACAAAGCATAAATGAACTTAGGTTTTTCCTATATAAATGCTCCAGGAATGAGGACTGAGGAAATGGGAAATGGGGAGGGAGGCCTTGTCTATGGAGGTGCTGGTAGAAGGGATAGCAATGCTGGTAAATAAGTGCAAAGATATCAACTTCCCCCAAGACTCACAAAATAATGAAGAGAATGGAGACAGAGGCTCCATTACTTAGGAATCCCTTTTCTAGTAGTGAAATCAGATTGTATAATGGCTCATGGATCAAGCCATACCACAAGAAATGTTCTAACAGAGTCTTGTCATACAATAAGAAGGAGGTGAGATCTTTGCTCCTGTGACGGAGCTGACAGGTACAGCCAGGAACGAAGGGAACACCCAAGTATAAGATCACTTGGGACACTGTCCTCCAGAGCCCCACCTGCACCCAGGAGCTGGGCAGCACCACAGCACTCTGTGCCAGAGGAGAACTGGTCACCCAGGGGTGATGAGACAGGCTTGCAGGCACACAGGAGGGACAAGCAACAGCCAGAAACAGCAGGACCAACTAACACCAAACATAACCAGATGCCAAAAGGCAAACACAGGAATGTAACTAAAAGAAACCAAGGCAACATGGCACCATCTGAACCCAATTCGCCCACAACAGCAAGTCCTAGATACCCCAACACACCAGAAAAGAAAGACTTTGGATTTAAAATCACAGCTCATAGTGCTGAGAGGACATAAAGAAATACAGGAGAACACAGGTAAACAGGTAGAAGCTCTTAAAGAATTATAGGAAAGCACAACCAAATAGGTGAAGGAATTGAACAAAACCATCCAGGATCTAAAAAAAACAGAGGTAAAAACAATAAAGAAATCAAGAAGAGAAACAACTCTGGACATAGAAAAACTAGGAAAGAAGTCAGGAGTGATGGATACAAGCACCAACAACAGACTACAAGAGATAAAAGAGAGAATCTCAGATGCAAAAGATACCATAGAAAGCATTAACACAACAGTCAAAGAAAATGCAAAATGCAAAAAGTCCCTGACACAAAACATGCAGGAAATCCAGGACAAAATTAGAAGACCAAACCTAAGGATTATAGGTATAGAAGAGAGTGAAGACTTCCAACCTAAGGGGCCAGTAAATATCTTCAACAAAATTATAGAAGAAAACTTCCCTAACCTAAAGAAAGAGATGCCCATGAACATACAAGAAGCCTAAAGAACTCCAATAGATTTGACCAAAAAAGAAATTCCTCCCATCATATAATAATTAAAGCACCAAATATACTAAACTAAGAAAGAATATTAAAAGCAGTAAGGGGAAAAGGTCAAGTAACATATAAAGGTAGAACTATCAGAATTATACCAGATTTCTCACCAGAGATTATAAAAGCCAGAAGAGCCTGGGCATATGTCATACAGACCCTAAAGTAACACAAATGCCAACCCAGGCTGCAATACCCAGCAAATCTCTCAATTATCATAGGTGGGTAAACCAAGGTAGTCCATGACAAAAAAACAAATTGAAACAATATCTTTCCACAAAGGATCCATTATCCCTTCAAAGGATAATGAATGGAAAACACCAACACAAAGAGGGAAACTACACCCTATAAAAAGAAAGAAATTAATCTTCTGTCAACAAACACAAAAGAAGATAACCACACAAACATAAAAACTACATCAAAAATAATTAGAAGCAACAATCACTATTCCTTAATATCTCTTAACATCAATGGATTCAATTCCCCAATAAAAAGACATAGACTAATGGACTGGATATGTAAACAGGACCCAACATTTTGCTACATGCAGGAAACACATATCAGTGTCAAAGACAAACACGACCACAGAGTAAAAATCTGGAAACCAATTTTCCAAGCATATGGTCCTAGGAAAAAAGCCAGAGAAGCCATTCTAATATCAGATAAAATTAACTTTCAACCAAAAGTCATCAAAAAAAGACACAGAAGAACACTTCATACTCATCAAGGAAAAAAATCTACCAAAAAGAACTCTCAATTCTGAACATCTATGCTCCAAATGCAAGTGCACCCTCATTCATAAAAGAAACTTTACAGAAGTTCAGAGCACACATTGCACTTCACACAAAAACTGTCACCTCACTCTTCTTAATGGACAGATCAGGGAAACAAACTAAACAGAGACACAGTGAAACTAACAGAAGTTTTGGACCAAATGGATTTAATAGATATCTATACAACATTTCATCCTAAATCAAAAGAATATACCTTCTTCTCAGCACCTCATGGTATCTTCTCCAAAATCGACCATATAATTGCTAGAAAATAGACCTCAACAGATATTAGATCAAACTAATTCCAAGCCTCCTATCAGATCACTATGGAGTAAGGGTTGTCTTCAATGGCAACAAAACCAACAGAAAGCACACATACACATGGAAGCTGAACAATGCTCTACTCAATGATGCCTTGGTCAAGGAAGAAATAAAGAAAGAAATCAAAGACTTTTTAGAATTTAATGAAAATGAAGGCACAACATACCCAAATATATGGGACACAATGAAAGAAGTGCTAAGAGGAAAACTCATAGCTCTGAGTGGCTCCATAAAGAAGTTGGAGAGAGCATACACAAGCAGCTTAACAGCACACCTGAAAGCTTTAGAACAGAAAGAAGCTAATACACCCAAGAGGAGTACAAGACAGGAAATTATCAAACTCAGGGCTGAAAACAACCAAGTAGAAACAAAAAGAACTGTACAAAGAATCAAGAAAACCAGGAGCTGGTTCTTTGAGAAAATCAACAAGACAGATAAAACCTTAGCCAGACTAAACAGAGGGCACAGAAACAGTATCCAAATTACCAAAATCAGAAATGAAAGAGGAGATGTAGCAACAGAAACTGAGAAAATTAAAAAAAATCATCAGATCCTACTAAAAAAGCCTATTCTCAACACAACTTGAAAATCTGGATGAAATGGACAATTTCCTAGACAGATACAAAATACCAAACTTAAATCAGGATCACATAGACAATCTAAACAGTCCCATAACCCCTAAAGAAATAGAAGCAATCATTGAAAGTCTCCCAACCCAAAAAAAGCACAGGACCAGAAGGTTTTAGTGCAGAATTCTATCATATATTCAAAGAAGACCTAATACCAACACTCTTCAAACTATTCCAAAGAATAGAAAGTGAAGGAACCCTACCCAACTTGTTCTATGAAACCACAATTTCGCTGATACCAAAACCACACAGAGATCCAACAAAGAAAGAGAACTTCAGACCAATTACAAATATTGATGGGAAAATACTCAATAAAATTCTTGCCAACTGAATCCAAGAACACATCAAAACAATCATTCACCATGATCAAGTAGGCTTCATCCCAGGGATGCAGGGATATTTCCATATACAGAAATCCATCAATGTAATCCACTACATAAACAAACTCAAAGCAAAAAAAAAGTCATTTCATTAAATGCTGAAAAAGCATTTGAAAAAAATTAGCATTCTTTTATGTTAAAAGTCTTGGATTCCACCTCACACCAGTCAGAATGGCTAAGATTAAAAACTCAAGAGACAACAAATGCTGGCGAGGATGTGGAGAAAGAGGAACACTCCTCCACTGTTGGTGGGATTGCAAAATGGTAAAACCACTCTGGAAATCAGTGTGGCGGTTCCTCAGAAAATTGGGCATTTTCCTTCCAGAGGACCCTGGCATACCACTCCTGGGCATATACCCAGAGGATTCCCCTGCATACAATAAAGACACATGCTCCACTATGTTTATAGCAGCCTTGTTTATAATAGCCAGAAATTGGAAGGAGCCCAAATATCCCCCAAAGGATGAATGGATACAGAAAATGTGGTATATTTATACAATGGAATACTACTCAGCAATTAAAAATAATGAATTCATGCAATTTGTAGGTAAATGGTTAGACCTGGAAAATATCATCCTGAGTGAGCTAACCCAATCACAAAAGAATACACATGAAATGCAATCACTGATAAGTGGATATTAATGAGCCCAGAAGCCCTAAATACCTAAGGAACAATTAGCAAGTCAAATGATTCCCAAGAAGAAAGGAGAGGACCCTGGGCCTGGAAAGATTGGATCCAGTTTTGTAGAGAAACTGTGGGGGGAGGGGGAATGATTGGGGAACAGTTGGGGGGAGAGGAACTATGGGACATAGGGAGGGGGGAACTGGGAAAGGGGAAAGCCTTTGGAATGTAAACATAGAATATAGAAATTTACAAAAAAAAAGAAAGTTAAAAAAAAAAGTCTTGGAAAGGACAGAGATTCAAGGCCCATACCTAAACATAGTAAAAGCAATATACAGCAAATCAGTAGCCAACATCAAACTAAATGGAGAGAAACTTGAAGCAATCCCACTAAAATCAGAGACTAGAAAAGGCAGCCCTCTCTCCCAATATCTAGTCAATATAGTGCTTGAAGTTCTAGCTAGAGCAATTAGACAACAAAAGGAAGTAAAAGGGATACAAATTGGAAATAAAGAAGTCAGATTATAACTATTTGAAGATGATATGATAGTATTCTTAAGCAAGCTAAAAAAAACTCTACCAGAGAACTCCTACAGCTGATAAACAATTTCAGCAAAGCAGCCATGTATAAAATTAACTCAAACAAATCAACAGCCTTTCTATACTCAAAGGATACACAGGCTGAGAAAAAAATAGGGAAACAACACCCTTCACAATAGTCTCAAACAATATATAAATATCTATTTTGGTGTGACTCTAACCAAACAAGTGAAAGATCTGTATGACCAAAACTTCAAGTCTCTATAGAAAGAAACTGAAGATCTCAGAAGTTGGAAAGATCTTCCATGCTCATGGATTGGCAGGATTAATATAGTAAAAATAGCCACCTTGCCAAAAGCAATCTACAGATTCAATGCAATCCCCATCAAAATTCCAACTCAATTCTTCATAGAGTTAGAAAGAGCAATTCTCAAATTCATCTAGAATAACAAAAGACCCAGGATAGCTAAAACTATTCTCAACAGTAAAAGAATTTCTGGGGGAATCAGTACCCAGACCTCAAGCAGTACTACAGAGCAATAGTGTTAAAAACTGCATGGTATTGGTACAGTGACAGGCAGGTAGATCAATGGAATAGAATTGAAGACTCAGAAATGAACACACATACCTACGGCACTTGATATTTGACAAAGGAGCTAAAACCATCTAGTGGGAAAAAAGATAACCTTTTAAACAAATGCTGCTGGATCAACTGGAGGCCAGCATGCAAAAGAATGCAAATAGATCCATTCTCATCTCTTTGTACTAAGCTCAAGTCCAAGTGTATCAATGAGCTCTGCATAAAACCAGACACACTGAAACTAATAGAAAAGAAACTGGGGAAGAGACTTGAGGACATGGGCACAGGGGAAATGTTCCTGAACAGAACACCAATACAACAACAATTGACAAATGGGACCTCATAAAATTACAAAGTGTCTGTAAGGCAAAAAACACTGTCAATAGAGCAAAACGACAACCAAAATATTGGGAAAAAATCTTTACCAACCCTACATCCGGCAGAGGGCTAATATCCAATATATACAAAGAACTCAAGAAGTTAGACTCCAGAGAACCAAATAAGCCTATTAAAAAATGGGGTACAGAGCTAAACAAAGAATTTTCACCTGAGGAATATTGAATGGCTGAGAAGCACCTAATGAAATGTTCTACATCCTTAGTCATCAGGGAAATGCAAACCAAAACAACCCTGAGATTTTACTTCACACCAGTCAGAATAGCTAAGATCAAAAACTCAAGTGACAGCAGGTGCTGGTGAGGATGTGGAGAAAGAGGACTACTCCTCCACTGCTGGTGGGATTGCAAGCTGATACAACCACTCTGGAAATCAGTCTGGAATTTCCTCAGAAAACTACTAGATACTACTAGAGGACCCTGTTATACTACTCCTGGGCATATACTCAGAAGATTCTCTAGCATGTAATAAGGACACATGCTCCATTATGATCATAGCACCCCTATATATAATAGCTTGAAACTGGAAAGAACCCAGATGTCCCTCAACAGAAGAATGGATACAGAAAATGTGGTATATATACACAATGGAATACTACTCAGCTATTAAAAACAATGAATTCATGAAATTCTTAGGCAAATGGATGGAACAAGAAAATACCATCCTGAGTGAGGTGACCCAATCACAAAAGAACACACATGGAATGCAATCACTGATAAGTAGATATTAGCCCATAACCTTGGAATACCGAAGACACAATTCACATATCAATGATGCCCAATAAAAAGGAAAACAAAATATGGATAATCTGGTCCTTCTTAGAAGTGGAAACAAAATCCCCACAAAAGGAAATACAGAGACAAAGTATGGAGCAGAATCTGAGGAAAAGACCATCCAGAGACATCCCTACCTAGTGATCCATCCCATAAACAGTTACAAAACTCAGACATGATTATTGATGCCCACAAGTACTTGCTGACTAGAGCCAGATATAGCTGTCACCTGGGAGCTCTGCTAGTGCATGACAAATACAGAGGGGACACTCTCAGCCAGCCATTGAACTGAGCACAGGATCCCCAAAGGGGAGCTAGAGAAAGGACCCAAGGAGCTGAAGGGGTTTGCTCTGCCATAGGAGGAACAAGGCTATGAGCCACCCAGTACTCCCAGAGCTCCCAGATTGAAAATCATCAACCAGGTAGTACTACACATGGTCCTACCCCTGGCTTCAGAAGCATAGGTAGCAGAGGATGGCCTTGTTGGACATCAAAGGGAGGAGAGGCTTCTGGTCCTGGAAAGGCTCAATAAGGAGGGGAGATGGCTTATGGGAAAATCTGGGGGTGGGAGGACTAGGAAGGGGAAATCATTTGAAAAGTAAATAAAGAATATATCTAATAAAAAATATTTAAAAAAAAAGATTACCAGAAAAAAGGAGGTGATTAGTTCCTGTTGAAGAATTTCAGGTGTTCCTAAGAAAAGAGCATTAGAGTGGAAGTCACAGCACAGCTTATTCAGATGACACATGGGAATCCATTCAAAAGGGAAACCTAGGGAGTGAGCAGCACCCTAATATATGCCAGATAAAATTTGCATATTCCCTCTGTTCTGTGTATGAGGGCACAAGAGAAAGACAGGCTGTTTTGAAGTGAAATATAGGTGGGGTACAAGGTGCTTGAATAGTACAATGGGGTAGGGCTACAAATGTCAACGGGGACTAGATTGGAGGGATCTCAAATACCAAAGCATGGACTCTGGCTTTAACTTCATTAATCCCAAAATGCAATAGTTAGTTAGGTGGATAGAAATGGTAGTAACCCAGTTCACATCTGCCTAATAAGCAAGATGTATAGGCCCTTGCACATAAGCTATTAGTACATTTACATTTCTCAGATTCAAATGGAACTAGTAACCTAGATGCCATCAAGAGTCACAGGTCACAATACCTCATCACCCCCTCTCATAATCCTGCACTGCTATCTAAAACTATTTACTGACTTCTTCCAATGATAGAAACTTTCAGGTCAGTTTTATTTTCTGTAATATATTCCTGGCAACCTGTGTGACTTCCTGTATGTCTGGCATACAGCAGACACCCCATGAATATCTGTTCAAAAGTGATGCAAATAGACCAGAGATTTTAAAATGTGCTAGCTGAGTAAACATGAATATTTAATCTCCCTGGGGGTCCAGTTCCCCCATATAAATTCATGCATTTTCAAAAGCCTCATATGGCTTGATATCTCAGTGGTTAATGTCCCCCAATGAGTCAACAGCACGAGTGGACTTATGGATCCTCAAAACTGAAAGGAAGCAGATGGAATTGAGAGCAGTCCCTGCAATGAGCCATGACAATGACATGCCAGGCGGAGGTAGATTGGACTCCAGCATCAAGATGCTCTGACAACCCTAGGAAGCATCTTTGAAACACCTGCCATCTCTATGTAACACACCCAGACCTGGTCCCCATCCTTGAGGACTACAGAAATGGGGATCAAAAGGACGTTTTACTGTATCTAATGCCACAGTGACATTTTCCTGCCTTGTCCTCTGAATGTGTCACTGGGGACCTTAGCCAGGAACCTTCATCTGAGCACACTCGGGATACATTTACTGTCCTTTCAGATCTCGATCACATGCAGCAGCTGCCCTCTCTTTTCTCTGCTGAGGTCCTGCCAGGTCCTGGTGCTGAGGCAGATATGGGGTGATCACATCAACAAGTCCTACATCTGTTCATTACTCTCACATGATGAAAGAGCATCACAGCCCTATTTTCTGCCTCTTTGTCTGAAATAGCCTTCCCCTATTTTAACCGTCATTTGGTGAAAAAACAGCCAAAGTTATTTTAGGCTCAAGACAAAGACTCACCATCCAGTGTCCTAGGTGGATTGGCTGGCTTTGGGGCATTTTACCCCCACCCATCTTTGCCCTGTAATATTTTTACCTTGATCTGCTGCACAGCTTATTCTTGTGTTTTTCTGAGTTAACAAACCTATGACCTCATTGTGCTTTCTTTCCATTTATATCATGGCACATTGTTTTTGTTTAAATGACTAAATACAATCACAGAGGGATATGGGCATATCTTGAATAAGGGTATGGGATGCTTCGAGAACATTTTAAGGAAGCCTGTTGGACTGAAACCAAGCAAAGATTTAAATTACAAAGATGAAGAGTGCTCTTTGGTTACATAAGCAGACAGTATAGCATTCCGTGGGAATGCAGACAATTTTAAGTGAAAATTATATTCACTTTAATACATCCACTTACAAGAAACACAAAGACTTTCAGAAAACATCACTCATAAGCAATTGTGGGTGAGGTCATTAGTGATACCAGTTTTCTTACTACAAAGTCACATAACACCTACAGAGTCTAAAATGATTCTGGTGATAAAAGGAACTTACTAATGATGAGGGAAACTTTATAGGAAAGACTAAATAGAGGCAGGATTTCTAAGCCTTTTCCTCCCTCCCTTTCTCTGTTGAGGTTCCTTCTACTCAGGATAATCTGCTACAATACATTTCAACCATGGTGATGATGGTACTATCCTTTAAAACTTTAAGTTAGTACCCCTAAATGTTTTAGGGATGCCTATTTCTCCACATCCTAAGTTGAGTTATGGTAGAGAAAATAAACTATATAAGAGGAAAAATATAACAAACTTTGGGTCATTGAAACCAGGGGTCTCATGAGAGGAAAGCTCTCAGGGAAATCATTGGCTAAAAACACCATGTTGAGCTGGGATTTGAATAAATTCCAAAAATTCTACCAAAGTGAAGAATATATGACCAGTCTTTGATTGGGAATGGGCAAAAAACTAATGTCAAAATTTAATCATCTCTTCTGTACTGTGCTTGGTTGATTCTTCCCTCAGATACTCCATTAAGGCCTACATATGCAGTGGCTTTTATATTTGAACTTAGAGGAAGCAAAAGAATAGATGCTCAGAGAGGATGGAGCAAAGGTGAAGAATACAAGTGTTTTAGGATACGAGATAAAACAAAAATCAATAATTAGGCACTTAGAAGAAATCCCAATGAGAGGCAAAAGTGTAGAAATACAATATAATCACCCAAAGCACTCTTGGACGTTTGCCTGTTTCCAACTTTGTGGTTATCCTTAGTTACCCTCTCATTCCTGCTGAGAGCCTTCTCTCTAGCTTCCAAGCTATCAGATGAATGCCTTTTTGTTTCTTACTACAGACAGAGGAAGAGCCTGCAGGAAAAATGATATGTAGAGAGTTTTCTACTCTCCTGAGCACATTAGGTGACAATCAAAGGTTGATCATCAAGGTAAAGCTAAATCCTACATGAGGATGAGTACTGAGATAAATGCTGGAAGAGGGGCCTTCCTTCAGCGATTATAAAAGCTATGAACCTTCAGTAAGCCCAGGCATCTCTTGAAACATGTCTACCACTCATAGAAAGTATGTCTGAGAGCTAAACCAACCAAAGCACAGACAAGTAGTGGAAAACAAGAGAACTCTTGAGATATCACTTGAACCTTGGTCCCAGCCATAGTTGAGGTCCCACCTAGATAGACCTAGTACTGTTCAGATCCAGTCTCCAAAATGAAACATGTCACTTAAATGCAAGGCTGTCTACCTGCCACCAGGATTTCATGGGCATGCTGATGCACCCAGATACTCTATAGCAAAAGTCAGTAAATATTTTCTGAGCAGGCCAGAGAATGGATGTTTTAGGCTTTACAACAGCTCCTGACTCTACTATGCATGTCTTCTCTGTGGTGCAGAAATAGCTATGGACAGCATGTAAAAGAAAAAAATGGATTGCCATTCAATAAAACTTTATTTATAAGGCAAGTTGAATGGATTTAGCCATCATGCCATGGTTTGTACTACAGATGTCTGATATGGTAGATTTGGGAACTGACCAATGTATTTATGCTTAAATTAAAAACATCTTAAGGGTCTTCCCCAGTTTCTTTTCTATTAGTTTTAGTGTGTCTGGTTTTATGTGGAGGTCCTTGATCCACTTGGAGTTGAGCTTAGTGCAAGGAGATAAGAGTGGATCAATTCTAAACAAGGCTGCAGAAATTGGAAGGAGCCCAAATATCCCTCAAAGGAGGAATGGATACAGAAAATGTGGTATATTTATACAATGGAATACTACGCAGCAATTAAAAATAATGAATTCATGCAATTTGTAGGTAAATGGTTAGACCTGGAAAATATCATCCTGAGTGAATTAACCCAATCACAAAAGAATGCACATGAAATGCAATCACTGATAAGTGGATATTAATGAGCCCAGAAGCCCTAAATACTCAAGACACAAATAGCAAGTCAGATGATTCCCAAGAAGAAGAAAGGAGAGGACCCTGGGCCTGTAAAGATTGCATCCAGTTTAGTAAAGAAACCGAGGGGGGAGGGGGAATGATTGGGGAACAGTTGGGGGGGAGAGGAACTATGGGAACTATGGTGGGTGGGAACTGGGAAAGGGGAAAGCCTTTGGAATGTAAACATAGAATATAGAAAATTAAAAAAATTTTAAAAAAAAGAGTGGATCAATTCTCATTCTTCTGCATGTTGACCTCCAGTTGAGCTAGCACCATCTGTTGAAAAGGCTATCTTTTTTCCACTGGATGTTTTCAGCTCCTTTGTTGAAGATCAACTGGCCATAGATGTGTGGGTTCAATTCTGGGTCTTCGATCCTATTCCATTGATCCGCCTCCCTGTCACTGAGCCAATACCATGCAGTTTTTAATACCACTGCTCTGTAATATTGCTTGAGGTCAGAGATATTGATTCCCCCAGAAGTTCTTTTGCTGGTGATGATAGTTTTAGCTATCCTGGGTTTTTTGTTATTCCAGATGAATTTGAGAATTGCTCTTTCTAACTCTGTGAAGAACTGAGTTGGGATTTTGATGGGGATTGCATTGAATCTGTATATTGCTTTGGGCAAGATTGCCATTTTGACTATATTAGACCTGCCAACTCACGAACATGGAAGATTTTCCCATTTTCTGATGTCTTCTTCAATTTCCCTCTGATGCAAGCTGGTACAACCACTCTGGATATCAGTATGGCGGTTCCTCAGAAACTGGACATGATACTTCCGGAGGACCCAGCCATACCACTCCTGGGAATATACCCAGAAGATTCCCCAGCATGCAATAAGGATACATGCTCCACTATGTTCATAGCAGCCTTATATATAATAGCCAGAAGCTGGAAAGAACCCAGATGTCCCTCAACAGAGGAATGGATACAAAAAATGTGGTATATATACACAATGGAGTACTATTCAGCCATTAGAAACAATGAATTCATGAAATTCTTAGAGAAATGGATGGAGCTGGAGAACGTCATACTAAGTGAGGTGACCCAGTCTCAAAAGAATACCCATGGTATACAGTCACTGATAAGTGGATATTAGCCTAGAAGCTTGGAACACCAAACACATAAATCACATATCAAGTGATGTCTCACAAGAAGAAAGGAGTGGACACTGGTGCTAGAATGGACCAAAGCATCATTGTGGGGGAGTACAAGAACAGTAAGGTGGGAGGGGGAGGATGAGAGAGCACGGGGAGGGAAAAGGACATGTGGGACATTTGGGGGTGGGGAACCAGAAAAAGGGAAATGAATTGTAAATATAGAATATATCCAATTAAAAAAATCTTAAGGAAAAATTTCATAATCTAGAGAAGGCTACCAAATAACAAAGAATGTGTTTGTCTTTGAACATGATGTAACATGGTGTAAGAAATCACAGAAGGATCATGCAAGGTGAATTCTTGCCCACTTGTGTGGTTAATCAAACATGAAGCCTGGAGGTTCAATCAAATTCAGCTATAGCATTAGATTTTATAGATCCAAACCACTGAATCTTTGACCATTACATTGACCTGGTATTTGTTTGAATGAGAACTCTGTCCCATAGGCTCTTGTATTTGAATGTTTAGACCCTTGGTGGTGGTGGTACTGTTTGGAGAGGTTATACAATCTTTAGGTCATAACATCTTACTGGAGAAAGGATGCCATAGGGGACAGGGATTAGAAAGTTTAAAGCCTCATGCTGGTTCCAGGGTGTTCTTGCTATTTTCTTCCTGTAATTGAGATGTGATCTTTTACCTTCCTGTTCTGGCTGCCTGCTCCCATATCTATGCCTCCTTTAGGTGGTCCTCCTTCTGAAACCTTGAATCCAAATAAATCCTTTTTACTTACATCATACCTGTGTGCCAGATTTCTGATGACTGTTGCCATCCTGGATACCACCCATCTATACTTATCTCTTTGCCAAAAGACATAATAAAAACATCCTTCCCAGCTCACTAATTATGTTACTTTCTGGTATCTTGATTCTCTAAAAAAATCTGTCTTCTTCACAGTAGGTCTTAGCACTTTGCTTCTCACTCATGCAAGTAGAAGATGTATTTGTCTAGTTGGATGTATTCCTTTCTTGTGAAATGTAATCACCAGTAACCAGAAACATGCATATGAATCAGTTTAAAGATATCTTTAATTATCAGTCATGAGCCAAAAAAGAAATTAGCATTAGGAGACCTAGATGTGGCACAGAAATTCAGAGCACATAGTGCTCTTGAAGAGGACTTGAGTTCAGTTCCTAGCATCCAAGTTGGGTGACTCACAACTGCCTATAACTCCAGCTTCATGAGACTTCACAGCCACTTCTACAGGTGGCCATATTCATGAACTTATACACAAACATCTAAGTTAAAATAAAATAAATCTTTTAAATGTATATTCTAATAGCTCCATACCTTAGAGAGTCCTGACTGATATACCATCTTCTATAGCCATCACCACCAAGATGACTCGCACCTTTTCCTTTCCTCAGATAACTACTGCTCCTTTTGTCCAGACTCCAAGATGAACACAGGAGCCTAGCCATCAGTGAAGAGTGGAGTCCCGCTAGAGCAGCACTGTGAAGCACAACCATCCATCCCATCCAAGAACACCAGATCCAGGCAACCCACTGGTAGAGAAGCAAGGATAAATGACTATTATTTTAAGTTGTTAAGTTTGAAGTCACACATTATTGTCTCAATAATGGATATACAGGCTACAATGACTACAGTCATTTTCACTACCATTGTAGTCTTCTTAAGACAGACCTGAGCATATGGCATATGTACCAGCAATACCTATACTAGAAAAAGAGGCCCATAGCAGCAGTAGCACATACATGATTGATACCTAAGAAAGAATGAGAGATACTAGAGAAGGAAAGTCAAAGGCATGCCTTGTTTACCCACAGTAATGTTTAATAGCCTCTGAATCATTAAAATCCTCTTTAATATTGGAGGAAAAAAATCCCTGGTATTTTCTTTCTGTCTACAGAGAAAGTCAAGAAATCAATTCAATTCTGTCTTTAAAATTACTGTCTCAAAAGGCTAGGGCTGACTTGAGTGGACACACTGGATCAGCAGTGGCTCCCAATAGTATTAAGATGAAGATGTGGGAATTTATGAGAGCCTTTGATTCTAACGAGAGATGACTATTAAATGCAAGCCCCAAAGAGTCTTCCAATCAACAACAGTTTCTAAACAAAATATAGAATGTTACATATGTATATATATATATTGCACACACACATATACACACACACGTACATATATAATTTTCTTGCTACATTTTCCCTAAGGTATTCCCTAAAGTAAGGTTGTGTGTGTGTGTGTGTGTGTGTGTGTGTGTGTGTGTGTTGTCTCTGGTAGTCTATGTACAAGTCTTTATGTGGGTGTGAATACAGGCAGGGAGGCCAGAGAAGGACAACAGGTATCCTCCTCTATCACCTTCCACCTCATTCTTTGAAGCCAGATCTGTCCTTGAACCTTGAGCTAAGCCGACAGCCAGTGAGCCTCAATAATCTTCCTGACTCTGCCTCACCCAGTACTAAAGTCGCATGGGTGCACACAAGCCATCTCCAGTTTATTACGTGGGTGCTGGAGATTTAACTGTTGGCGCTCATGCTTATGCACTACATGTTTTTACTCACTGAGCCACCTCCCCAGGCCCAAACCCAAAGGAATGTCTTGCAACAAAACAAAACCCAGTAAGAATAGGAATGCAAAAGAAAATGGCTCTTTGATTTTCCTCACAGAGTCATTTGCTTGAAGAAGCATCATCACCTCACATAAACATGCAAAATCATTTAACTGATCTCTGAGTTTTGAGAAATTGGAATCGGAAACCTTGCAGCAAATTGTCTCAGAGGGCTCACGGAATGTGCAGTGCAAATGATGTATGCAGGATTGTTTATTACAACCCAGTGAAGAAAACAATTGCCAACTTACTTTAATGCTTTGGATCAGAGCCTCTTAAACTTTTTCCACTCATGACCCCTGTGCACCCAAGACACTTTCAAGCAATACTGCAGGGATTGCTAGATAAAGTAGTGAACCAATGGAGCTGCAGAGATGGCCTAGCAACTCCCAACTGCCTCCAACTGCAGCTCCAGGGCATCTGACGCCCTCACTTCTGACCTCCACCACCAACCAGAATACACATGCCCATACTAACACACAAATGATGCACACATATAATCAGTCTTTTTAAAAAAACTAAGTGGACTGTTGATATGCCTCGGCTGGTTGATATCCATTGAGACTCATTCCTGAAGAAAAACAGAGGAGGAGTAGGTGTGGGAGAGGACTGGGGAGAGGAGAGAGGGAAGACTGTGATCAGGATAAATAAAATTGAAAAACAAAGGTGGACACTTACTGATAATAAATAAACAAAAAATAAACTTATTTTAAAATATGCCTTTAGTATATGTAATTTTACCATTTATTAAAGACAAAAGCAAATCTATATAGTCATAGATGGGTCTGCTTGTTTATCCAACACAAAGGAATCTAAAGGTAGACTAATTTGATACTTACATGTTAAGGAATAGTAGTGGGAATGTATTAAATGTTTTTCTCTTTCATAATTAAATGTTTCTATAAAGGCATTTTAAAAATATTACAAGTACATTAAAAACACTGACAATGGCAAACTCTGAGTGGAGGAGTTTGAAGCCTTAATCCCGGGAGTTATGTGGAATTACAACATGCACAGTGCAAAGTACATACATTGTGTGATCAAAACTTAGGCTACAATGAAGTTTCTAATGTAACATGGGAAGATGATCTCTGCCCAAAAAAACACCTGGGAGTCTTAACATATGAGACTATGACTTCATTTTTGGTCGTTGCCCATTCAGAAATTTCCTAACATTGCCAAATTTTCATTATTCTGTATTCAGTATGGCAGTATATATGGGTCACAGCAACCCACAGTTTAAGAAGTTTGTCACAGAAACCAAACATCTGCTATGTGCCATCTATTTTGTTTTAAGATTTTATTTGTAATAATGTACATGTGCATGTGGGCACATGTGTGCCCATGTATGTGCATGTATGCACTCATGTGTGTGCTCATGTGTGCTTGTGCCTCCATGTGTGGGGGTGCACAGGTGTGTTTGACCACATGCATATGCATGCACCTATGAGTGCAAGTGCCTGTGGAGGCCAGAAAAGGAGATTAAAAACTCTGGAACTATGATTACTGGAAGGTGTGAATCACCTAACACTGGTACTACAAATCAAACTCAGGTTATCTGCAGGAGAGGAAAACAGTATTAACTATCAAGCCATCTCTCCAAGCCACATTTGACATCTAGATATAGAAATATTCCCAGATTGGGGAAGATGCTGAAGGTACTATTCAAGAGACTGGGAATGACTGAGAATAAGTGGAAGGCAGTAAGCAAAGGAAGCAATCCAAGAATGATACCAAGACCATGAGACAAAATCTGTTCTGATCACTCTATTCTCCTCACACAATTGCCTCTTTATCGAACAGCCATTATACATGCCCAAGTATGCCAAAAGGACTAAACTGCAACCCAGATAATTGTGGGCAAGTACATGGTGACTTTCTCTTGGCATGTCCATGAAGGTGGGTATCCATGGACATCTTTATGTGCCTTTCTCCCTATTTACATTGCTACCTCTCTAGGAGATTTAGTGCACCCCAAAGTTAGCGACTAATGGTCTTTTTATTTCAACCCAGCCCTTCTCATGTCAGGTAAGGCAACGGCTCAGGCCAGATCACAGAGGAATTCCTTATTCTTTTCTCCATCCACTCAGTGCCATTTAGAGAAAACTACCTACATCTGTCATTCTGCCCAGAAAACTCTGATTATTAATATTGTCATCTTAACCATATTTTAGAATCACCTAGGAGACAAACCTCTTAAGATCCCTGTAAGGAAGTGTCTAACTTTGGTTAATTTAGATGAAAAGACTCATCTTAAATGTGGACAGCTCCATTCTATGGGACAGGCATCCCAGACAAAATGAAAAGGAGAAGTATAGCCGAGAACCAGAATTCCTTGCTCTCAGCTTCCTGACTGCTGTGGATGCAATGTCACCAACTGCCTCAGGCTCCTGTCACCATGCCTTCCTCATCATGATGGACTACCCCTCAAACTGAGTAAATGTGAACTCTGTTCCTTACATTGTTTTGGATTTGTTTGTGTTGTTGTTGTTGTTGTTGTTGTTGTTGTTGTTTCACCACCCCCAGTATTGATCTCATCAACAAGAAAAGTAATTGATAACTTGCCCATTCATTCATTCATTGACCATATGTATCGAGTCATGTCAGGCACCATCTGAGGTGATCTGAGACACAGAATTGAGTCAACAAAGAACTCCATTCCTTCAGGTCTGAATTTGAGTATGCAAAGACAGACAATGGACAATGAAAAATTACATATGATGATTATATACAGCATGTTACAAGGAGAAAATAAAGAGAGTTGAATGAATGAAAGAGCTTTCTGAGGAAAGGCAGACCTCAGGATTAGACAGAGGGAGCAGACACAGTCTCCCTTATAAGATGGGGGTGAAAAGTCTGTTATCTGGTGGAAAGTTCCTGGTGGGGGCACAGCAGGAGCATTACTAAATAGAGCAGAAGCAGAAGTGTAAAGGAAGCCTTCCCTCCATACAGTGTCTGCAGAACACTGGAGTGGGGAGGGGACATACACAAGGGGCAAAGAGAGGAACAAATGACATTAGAATTTTATGACATGCTAAGTTGGGGGATACGGTAGAGAAAAATCAGAGGCAGCTCTGAAGGTTTGTTCTGAACAACTATGGGCAGTGAGTGGCTATTGAGTTAAATGAAGAAGGCTGGTTTGGAACAAGTTGGTGGAAGGGAAGGTGAGGACTTCCATCTGGACATACTGTGTTTTCTGAGAGCACTGATAGACACCTGAAAAGAGATGCCAAGAAGACAGGTGAATAAGAGAGGCTTGAGTTGAAGAGAGATAGACTATGGTTGCAGCCCCAGGCACCCTCATATCACTGGTCAAATCAGTTTAAAGAAATCATGCCAATAAGTTCCTAGCCTCCAATCTCCTCTTTCTGTAACTGTGCTCCACAGTTGCTACCAAAAAAAAAAGCTATTTCTAAAGCCAGAATCAATTCCATGTTTCAGCTGCCTAAAAACTTCTGCTTTCCCTTTAAATACAAAATCCTATACCAATTCAGAGCCCAGCCCCTGGGTTTTCATCCCTCTCTCTGTAGCACCATCCATGATAGAATAGCTTCTGCAATAACCCACAGTGTTGCCTGTTGAAGCACTGCCAGACCCCTGAGCACTGGTTTGTACTCACTCTGCCTACATTGCCACTTGTCCCTGGTCCCCCTGGCAAGTCCACTCAGTCATAGAACTCTGATTTACATAACACCTCCATTCTGATGCCTTGCAGTTGGACTTTACACATCCCCCTTTGGCTGTATAGCTTTTGGCCTGGCCTAACACAGAGACTAGACAACTTTTTATTTGCTCCCAAGTCAATGGCTAACTGTGTAGTAAACATGTGTTGAATTGCAGTGATCCAACATAAACTTCATTGGCACTTCCATTGAACTAGCATAATGTAGGATCCTGGGGATGCAAGGGTGGAAAAAATGGTCTTCATCCTGTAGGGGAAGCAAAAGCTGTGAGTCATGGTGGGACTCCCTAAAGGTGGGTGGTAGTTCTGATCCTCCTAGGTAGGAACTCTTCCTTTACTGGAATCCTAGCCCAGAGCTCCAAAGGAGGTAATATACTAGAGTTCTAACAGCAGGGGTTTTATTTGGGCATAAAGAATGTCCTCATTAAAGCAAGAAATGAGATGGAACTTTCTAGAAAAACATTAAGGGAGAGAAAGAACTGTTGTTCTCCAAGTTCATCAGACTCCAGAGACATCAAAAAGCTCCCCAGTTTATACTCTTAAAAAACATCCAAGGGTCCTGGACACATACGGTATGAAGACACACAAATCCCACTCCTAGGTTCCAATGTCCTTCCTGCCACTGGCAAATTCACTAATCCTTCCAAGTTCAGAATAAACAATATCTGGCACCTATGTTGGCTCTGTACTCAAAAGCTGTTTTGAAAACTAAGCACTTTTAAAACAAAGCCATCTTTCAACCAAAACAAAATGCTTTCCTAATTGAGTGGAAGAAGAAATGAAAGACAATTCTGAACCCAATAGGAGAAGGAATCCCACCTCCTATGACAGAATTAAGGGACCACAAGTGCAACTGTGTTCTTTGTGGGGACTCTGGGCCAATTCCATATAGTTTATGAACATAAAAGGCTACAGAATGGCTGTGAATTTTGAATATGATAAATGAGGCTCTTCAGGAGCCATGCAAAGAAAAATGACTTGGGTTGAGATTTCTTCTTCAATAGGGTTAGTTCTTAATGACTTTTGAGGAAAATAAGAGTGGTGGGTAAAAATGATTATATTTTCCTCTTCTACCAAAAAGAAGTCAAATATCAAAAACAAGAGACTCCAACAGGGCAGGAGCAAAGCAGCCCTGTGAGCAGAGCAAATACTGTTTGCCTTCTTCCCCATTATCTCTCTCATCTTCAGGCAATGCCTTGCACAAGGCAAGGACTTCCAAACTTCTTTGTTTAATAAGCAATGAATCACCACCTTAAAGATTTAAGCCAAATGAGACGAGGAGAAGCCAAGCCCAGGTGCCCTGGCAAGAATTAGAATCCATGGAGTCATTCTATCCTTTAACTCAGTTCTAGGGATTGTCTTTTGTACAGCATGCATGAGGAAAGAGATGTATCTGGCCTCTGGGCATCTAGCAGCTTCACATTTAATGTGAAGTCTCTGAAAGGTTTCTAGCAGGCTCATCCTTTCTCTACAGCTGTAGCCTTTCTCCATCATCTCTCAGGCCATAGATATCTCTGATCTGCAAATCACATCAGTCCCCTCCTGCTGTACAATGATAAAAAGTAGCATCACACACCACACTATATTCACCTCCAGCTGACTCAGAACATGCCACACCCCTGTGTGAACTCTCAATGCCTCCTCCCATTGTCTGAAGAACTAACTGGCCCCTTCTCACTCCTCATTACTCTAGGGTCTTAAGGATAGAAGGAAAGGATTTAAAGTCCAGATCTCTGCTGCCTCATGCCATCTAGCATGCCTGAGATCAGAAAGTCAGATGCTCCACTGTCCCAAAATCCTGCTAGAATTACTGATTTAAAATATGTAAGAACAAGAGCTGGGAAAATGGCTCAATTGGTAAAAGGCTTGCTAAATGCATGAGGACCTGAGTTGGAGCCACAATACACATATGAAATAAAAGCCAGTCATGGGGGCACATGTCTGTAATTTTAATGCTGAGAAGATAGGGACAGGAGTATCCCTGTGGTACCCCAGCCAGCCACTCTACCCTAATCATTGAGTTCTAGGGCCCTGAGACTCTATCAGCAAACTGAGTAGGACACCTGCTGGCCTACACACACACACACAAATACACATACACACAACACACACACACATACACACAAAAAACACAAGTACACACAAACACAAATATACACACATAACAGATATAAATAAATAAATATAAATAAATAAATAAATATAAATAAATAAACTGTAGAAGAATGGATACATAGGGCTAGAGAGATAACTTAGAAGTTAACTGAATTACTGCTTTTGTAGAGGATACCAGTTTGATTCCCAGCACCCACATTTGGTATAGAAGTTTGATCCTGGTTCTTCCTCCCAACCCCATGCTTCCAGAAATAAGACTCAGATTCAAAATACATTTACAGAAACCTTGTCCATATAGCTAGGCTCTTCTCTGACAAGACTGTAACTTATAATAACCCACTTACTCCAATCTACACTCTGTTGGGTGGCTGGATACCTGTGCTCAGGTACCATGTGTTTGCCCTGTCACATCTTCCCAGATGAATATCCCATGCCTGGCTTTATGCCAGATTGTTTTTCTGCCTTCCTGGATGGCCCACCTTCTATTCATGTCTTTCCTATAGGCCATTGTTTTTATAATTGACAGGTGATGCATCCATGCAATATATAAAATGTTCTCTACAATTTGGAAACTCTCAACAGCTGGTACCTCTAGCTTTAGGTAATCCAAGTCTACCTTCTGGCCTCCAGGGATCCCTGCATTCACACATACCCACATGCAGACACACATACATACATATATATTTAAATATGAAAATAAATCTTTAAACTGAACAGATACATGTGCAAACTCGGGACCTAAGAGATGTGTACCATGTCTGTCGCAAATGTGGCCAGGGTACCGCAGTGCCCTAAGTCCTCATGCTGACACTCCATGTGACACTTCTGCTATCCATTTAACCATATTATTTGGCTTTGGTTTTGTATGGTCTTAATTGTCTCACTTCTTGCAAGGAATGAGCTTCTAAATTATGGTCATCGTAATAAATTAAAATAATATATTCTTTCTCCAGCAGGGAAGATTTAAATAATTTAGGGTCATCTAATATTGTGAACAGTTTAGAAACCATTTCACTCAATTTGTTTATTCTCCCAGAGATAAAGACAATAATTTTCAAGAAGGCAATATGCAAAACATATAGCAGTATGGCTCTTTCTGGCTAGAATCCCAGACCACGTATGATGGGCAGATTTGGAATCCATGCATCAGTTGCCTTCACACTACTATAACAAAACGTCTGAAACAGTTTAAGAGAAAGACAGTATTATAGCTCGTGGTTTTAGAAGTTCTAGTCTAAGGTCAGGCAGACCTACTGCCTTGGACCTTTGAAGGGAGCTCTGGATGACAATGGCAGAGGGTATGTGGAGAACTAAACAGTTTTCTTGAGAGGCGCTAAGCCAAAGAGGAAGAGGCCAGTTCACAGTCCTCTCAATGGGATCTCCAATGGCATAAAGACCTTCCACTGGGTCTTTCTACAGATTCCCATACTACCCAGTACCATCACCCTCAGGACTTCTAACATATTACAGTTTACTTACCACAAGGAGGTTGCTCTTACTCATCTCAATCATTGGCAATGTAAGAAAAGTAATTTTATGGAGACATGAAAAGTCATTGTTGAACTCAGTAAAAATAAATCAGAGGTGCAACTTTCTGAAAAGGCATTCTGCTTAAGTATAGCCAACAAAATTTCAAAATGCAAAATAAATAAAACCCATATGTTTGAGGTGATCTACTGGTAATGCTCACTGTGTGCTGGAAAATCTCTTAATTGCTTTAGAATTTCAAAGAAATTTGAATTCATTTGGAGGAGATACTAGTGGAGAGGATATTAGTGAAAAATGAGGGAAATATAAAGATATCTCCATGAGAAAAGATAAAGACCAGGATACTCAATAACAGCAAACTTACCCAGCATTGTTGAGGCCTTCAGTTCAACCCCAGTCAGGCTAAGGAAGCCATAACTGGACATAAGATTAACAGAAACTTTTCTTTGATAAATTTTCCTTACAGATGGGAACCATGCAAAGAATAATTTTCACTCTCACAGGACCAAATTCAAATGTGACTGACTGACCAGGAGTCATCCCAGAGATTTGTGTGTGGAAGCCTAGATAAGGCTTTTGCCCTGGGTAGGTTCACTGAAAAACCATTGCTAGGTTTGGACCTAAAATGTCCGTGGAGATCCCTAATTTCAGGGCATGTTCCTCAGATGGTGGCACTATCTGGAGAGGTGATATCTTAGCTTGTATAAGAAGGTCTTTACGAGAAAAGCTTTAAGGGGACTTTCTGATTCCCCACGCCTTCCTCAATGTTGTCTAAGTCCTGTCTACCATAAGCTGAACAACTTTGATCTGCCACTCTCCCCTCCAGGATGTTCAGCTTCTGATACAACCAAGCCAACCAACTGTTTCGAAAGCTTTCTGGCAGAGAGCCAAAATAAATGCTTCCCCATGTAAATTATTTCACTTGGGGGTATCTGTCATCTAACACACCTCCTGGCCCTACTGGAACCCCTGTGGAAAATCAGAGACCTTCATTTTCTCAAACACAAAGGAAGTACTTGGCTAATTCCACTATGATGCAAAATGCTGGCCAGATTCTGCAGAAACTGCAGCCATGAGAAGCACAGGAGAAGTCGCTGTTTGTGCCTCTTTTCTTCCCTTGAGATCTTGTTCAGGGCTGAATCACAGTACAGTACATCTGGTATTTTACAACCATCAAAATAAAAGCCCCGGCAAGGAACAGGAACACAAACTGCACCCACAGTGGCTTCTTTACAGGTTGCCTCTGAGAAATTTTTATGAGTGTATGCATGTTCTCAGAGGGGACAGCACTGAACCTGAAAGGGTTAAGGAAAGAACACATTCAAAGTCCCATCCTGGATTCATGCTGAAGCTCCCTGTGTTCTCGGCCTTATTTAACAGATGCTTCCCAGGAGTCTGGACTAGGCATAAGATACAGGAAAAACAAGTGAGACCCAGAGACTCTTTTCACAGGCCTTAGGGTCCAGCTAGCATGCTGTTGACCGTGCAAAGCAGCATAGGACATGCCTTTTGATGAAAATTCTCATCTGTGTTATCAGATATGTTCATATTGGCAGAAGCAAGAATTGATTTTGCTTCTATAGCATTCACGACAGGAAACAGTATTTGAAACTATGATCATCTTTCTAGTTGGGGCTGTTGGAAAAAAACACTTTAGAAAGAATAGTCAGGAAGGAATTCCCTGAGGAGATGACATTTAAGTGAAGCAAAAGTGAAGAAAAAGGCCCAGCCGAGTGATTCTCATGACATATAACTGTAATGTTACCATAAGATTCCATGATGCTGACACAGCTCATATGGGCCACCACTAAGAAAACTTCAGGCTTGTAGTTGACATTACTTAGCAACACTTTCATGCCTTGATACCTCTTAGGTTGAGATGACTACAACATCAGAGTGACTAGACTTACAGTGCCAGCAAGATTCAAAACACAAACTATAGTATGTATGTCTGTAGGTAGGTAGGTAGGTAGGTAGGTAGGTAGGTAGGTATACCAAAAACAGAGCTAGAAGAGCCTGAGGAGATGGTTTAGTGGGTAAAATTTGCCACTCAACTGCGAGGACCTAAGTTCAGATCTCCATTGCCCATGCTAAAGGTCTAGATCAATTTTAGTTACAGAGGGGGAGCCAGGCAAAGAATAGTTTTTTCAGCCAGTTGTGGTGGCATTCACCTTTAATCTAAGCACTTGGAAGGCAGATGGAGGCAGATTTTTGTGAGTTCAAAACCAGCCCTGTTTACATAGTGAGTTCCAGGACAGCCAGAACTATACAGTGAGACCCTGTCTCAAATAATAACTATAATAATAATAACTTAATAGTTATAACTACTAATAAAAATTCTTTTTAAAAAAGAATAATATTCTCTATTCTCTCCTACAAGAATTGAGTGTAAGTAGATCTGGGAACCTTCCCATAGATGAGCATATGGAAGTCTGGATAAGGCTTTTCGCGTGGAGCAATTCATTCAGAAACCATTGTTACGTTTGAATCTAAAGTGTCCCTTCAGAGGTTTAGATGTTGAAGGTTGAAGGCACCTAAAGTCTTCACTAGTACTGCCCATTTTGAGAGGTAATGTCTTAGCTGGAGTAAGTCACTAAGGGAAGGACTTCAAAGGTAACTCCTGGAACTCTGTTTCTCTCTCTCTCTCTCTCTCTCTCTCTCTCTCTCTCTCTCTCTCTCTCTCTCTCCTCTCTCCTATAAACTAAGCAGCTCTGTTCCTCTACATTAGCCCTTTCATTATGCTCAGTCATGGCACAGCTCGGATACAACTGAGCCAAGGCAGTGTACCTCTGCAATCCCAGAGCTGAGGAGGCGGAGACAGGAAGATACCTGGGGCAAGCTGAGCAGCCAGCTTAGCCAAAGTTAGGGACTTCCAAGTTCAGTAAGAAACTGTGTTAAATAGCAACAACAACAATAATAATGATGATGACAATAATAGTAATAATAAAACAATGGGGAGGGGAAGATATTGAATATACTGAGGGAGATCCATAGCATTGACCTCTAGCTTCCACATGCAAACGTATCCCTTAAGAACTCATGTATACAGCCATATTAACACATACATATGTCCCACACATACATATATACACACATACACCACACACACACACATACACCACACACACACACATACACACACATATACCAAATGCATATAATAGACAGATAGCTTCCATATAGTTGTATTAGTCAGCTTTCTATTGCTGTAGTAAAATAACTGAGATTGTAAGGTTTATGCTCACAGTATTAAAGGTTCCAGTTCGCAAATGATTAGTATCATTGCTTTGGACTTCTGTTAAGAAAATTCAGGGTGGGGGATGGAAAAAGAAATCTGAGTTCGCATAGTCTCTTTTAAAGACATATCCCCAGTGACCTAAGAGCCCTACTCCAGAAAGTCCCACCACATTGCAGTAGCTCCATATTGGAGACTAAACCTTCATTCAACACATGAACCTCAGAGAGATATTAAATACACAAAGTCTAGAGACATAAGAATGCCAGTTGAAAAGTCACATGAGGATTTTGGCAGTCCTGGTTCATTCTAAGGAAATAACCTGGACCTTTCAAAGGCTATAGTCAGAGCAGACATTCTCTACTGGCTGCTATTTTCATGCCTATAATTTCAGCATTTAGAAGGCAGAGGCAGGAGGATTACAGCAAGTTCAAAGTTAATTTAGCTCCAAGCCTGCAAAAAGACCATTTTTCCTCAAAACACACATACACACACACACATACACACACACACACAAAAAAAAAAAAAACCCAACATCTAAAACAAGATGCACAAGACATAGGATTCAGTCCACCATGTGTGTGTGTGTCTGAATGTACGTGTTAAGTCATATCATATAAAATCCAGACATACACTTAATAACATCAAACAGTTCTAATTAGTCACTGTGGGTCTAGTTTGAGGATTTGTTCTTAAGAAAAAAGAAAACACTCCACATGGCTTTGCTTATGTACCTTCTAACAAAAACAAACAAACAAACAAACAAACAAAAAGATAGAACTAATAGGCTTAGCATAGTCCTGGCAGGGGAATGCACTTCTGCCCTGCTGTACACATGAAAACACGACTGAAATAAAGCAAGCCCATGAAGAAAGCATCAGAAGGGTAATAAAGAAAGCGCACTGCCTCCTATTCTCATCTGTGTAACAAAGGACTGGAACTTAAAAACCAAGTGAAAAAACGCCATCTGTGCCATGGCTTCTGGAAATAGCTTAATTGAAAGTACTCCAGAAAACCAGAGGAGCTAGCTGGCTTTTAATTTGCACAGCTCCATCCTACCTCAGGGTCTGTCTCAGAGATGTGCGCAAGTTTAAGGCCTTCTTCCTGCATCAGACTTGATGGCCCACCATCACCTCTCTCACCACTGTTAGGAGTCAATGTTGGAAGCCTCAGTTACAATATGGCTTGAAAATCATCTTTGCTTTGAGCCCTTTTAAAAATTTTACTTATGTGCCTGTGACTTTGTGTGTATGCTTGGATACATGTGTGCATATGTGTAAGCCCAGAAGACAACTTTAAGTATCATCTACCTTTTTTTTTTTTTGGAAAAATGATCCATCACTGGCTAGCAAGCTCTAGTATGCCTGTATCTAATGCCCATGCCCCTGCCCTGCCTCCCAGGAAGAGTAGAACAAGGAACAGGCTACCACACTCAGGTTTTTATTATGTGGGTTCTGGGTATCAACACTATATCTTCCTGCTCCTAAGGTAAGCCATTTACAAACATTGCAATCTTCCTAGATGTATGTATTTGAAGTGCTTCTGTTTCTGATGATGGTTAAGGATCCATTGGTGGCCACACTGGATCCCTTCTGCTGATTTTCTCTTAGCACATTTTTCCTAAGTTCCATCAAGATCCATCTTATAATAAGGGAAACACATAAGAACTTCAGCAAAGGGATGAATACAAAATTAACTCAAATCAGTAACCTTCCTATACTCAAAGGATAAATGGGCTGAGAAAGAATTTAGGGAAATGAGACCCTTCACAATAGTCAGAAACTTGGTATGACTCTAACCAAACAAGTGAAAGACCTATACAACAAGAACTTCAAGTCTCTGAAAAA
Organism: Apodemus agrarius; assembly: GCA_964023405.1. Classification (NCBI taxonomy): domain Eukaryota; kingdom Metazoa; phylum Chordata; class Mammalia; order Rodentia; family Muridae; genus Apodemus; species Apodemus agrarius. The sequence goes on from OZ030006.1 coordinate 142,009,925, forward strand.
AGAAATCAAAGAAGATCTCAGAATATGGAAAGATCTGCTATGTTCATGGATTGGCAGGATTACAATAGTAAAAAATAGCCATATTACCAAAGCAATCTACAGATTCAATCAATCCCCATCGAAATTCTAATATAGAGTTAAAAAGAACTCAATTTACATAGAGTTAGGAAGACTAATTCCCAAATTCATTTGAAATAACAAAAAACACAGGATAAGAAAAACTATTCACATTGATAAAACTACTCCTGCGGGAATTACCGTCCCTGACCTTAAGCTGTACTGCAGAGCAATAGTGATAAAAACTGCATGATTTTAGTACAGTGACAGACAGGTAGATCAATGGAATAGATTTGAAGACCCAGAAAAGAACCCACATACCTATGGTCACTTGATCTTTGACAAATGAGCTAAAACCATGCAGTGGAAAAAGATAGTCTTTTCAACAAATGGTGTTGTATTAACTGGTGGTCAGCAAGTAGAAGAATGAAAATTGATCCATTCTTATCTCCCTGTACAAAGTTCAAGTAAACCAAGGACTTCCACATAAAATCAGATACACTGAATCCAATAAAAGAGAAAGTGGGGAAAAGTCTTGAACACATGGGCACAGAGGAAAATTTCCTGAAGAGAATACCAATGGGTTACATTAAGATTTAACAAATGGGACCTCATAAAATTGCAAAGCTTCTGTGAGGCAAAGGACACTGTCAATAGGATAAAACAGCAACCAACAAATTGGGAAAAGATCTTTACCAATCTTACATCCAATACAGGGCTAATATCCAATATATACAAAGAACTCAAGAAGTTAAGCTCCAAAGAAGCAAATAATCCCATTGAAAATGAAATACAGAGCTAAACAAAGAATTCTCAACTGAGGAATACCAAATGGTTGAGAAGTACTTAAAGAAATGTTCAATATCCTCAATCATCAGGAAAATGCAAATCAAAACAACCCTGAGATTCCACCTCAAAACAGTTAGAATGGTTAAGATCAAAAACTCAGATAACAGCAGATGCTGGAGAGGATATGAAGAAGGAGGAACTCTCCTCCATTGCTGGTGGGTTTGCAAACTGGTACAACCACTCTGGAAATCAGCTTGGTGGTTCCTCAGAAAATTGGACATAGTACTACCAGAGGCCCCAGCTATACCACTCCTGGGCATATATCCAGAAGATGCTCCAACATATAATAAGGACACATGCTCCATTATGTTTATAGCAGCCTTATAGCCAGAAGCTGGAAAGAACCCAGATGTCCCTCAACATAGGAATTGATACAGAAAATGTCATACATTTACACAATGGGGTACTACTCAGCTATTAAGTCAATGAATTCATGAAATTCTTAGGCAAATGCATGGAACTAGAAAATATCATCCTGAGTGAGGTAACCCAATCACAAAAGAACACACATGGTATGCACTGGCTGGTAAGTGGATATTAGCCCAGAAGGTTGGAATACCCAAGATACAATTCACAGACCACATGAAGCTCAAGAAAAAGGAATACCAAAGTGTGGATACTTCGGTCCTTCTTAGAAGGGGGATCAAAATACCCATAGGAGGAAATACAGAGACAAAGTGTGGAACAGAGACTGAAGGAAAGGCCATCCAGAGACTTCCCCCACCTGGGGATCCATCCCATACAAGGTACCAAGCCTGGATACTATTGCAGACGCCTGGAAGTGTTTGCTGACAGGTGCCTGATATGCCTGTCTACTGAAAGGCTCTGCCAGAGCCTGACAAATACAAAGGCATATGCTCACAGCCAACCATTGGACTGAGCACAGGGGTCCTAGATGGAGGAGTTGGAGAAGGGCCTGAAGGAACTGAAGGGTTTGCAGCCCCATGGAAGCAGCAACAGTGTCTACTAGCCAGAAACCCCCCTCCTGCCCCCAGCTAACAGGGCTGGAAAGGGGATAACATTTGAAATGTAAATGAAGAAAATATCCAATAAAAGAAAAATAATGAGCGAGAGAGAGAGAGAGAGAGAGAGAGAGAGAGACAGAGAGAGAGAGAGAGAGAGAGAGAGAGAGAGAGAGAGAGAGAGGAAGCAGAGAAAGAAAGGGAAAGGAAAGGAAAGGAAAGGAAAGGAAAGGAAAGGAAAGGAAAGGAAAAGGAAAAGGAAAAGGAAAAGGAAAAGGAAAAGGAAAAGGAAAAGGAAAAGGAAAAGGAAAAGGAAAAGGAAAAGGAAACAACACGTTTCTCCTGGGACTGGAAGGTCCAGTTACATACAAAGAAGAGTTAACAGGGTGGCAGCTACCCAGCAAACTAAATAAGGGCTTGTTTTATTATGGCTCACTCCTGAATCCCATTGTTACCAACAGACCTGAGATCAATATTCCATCAGCAGAGGCCATCTCAACAGACCCCACTGGCAAAGTGCCACCCCTCTATACAATCCATCGCTACTGACCTACCACAGACCAATAGGGTAACCTGGCCCTTTCTGATAACCCACAAGGGCACTGATCAGAAAAGATCTCTTATCAGCTCATTATCTACAAGGTGGAGAATTTAATGACATCACAATTGATGCATCAAGGCAGGCGCCAAGTCATTCAACCCGAGTTTGGACTCAGAATTTCAAAGTTCAATTGATTCTATTCTGCAAAGTAGTTACTTAGATTTGTGGCTGCACTACCAAGAAATTGAATATCTGTATTCTTGACTCAGATAGTTCGTCTTAACAGTCCTGAACCTTGAGCTTAGGAGAAGATATTTCTTCTTCCCTGTGCATCTTTATCTATTTGGTGTATGCATGGCCTCCAAGGGGCATGCCATGATCTAAATTATTTAAAAATATATATAAAATGGGAAGGAAAATAAACCTAGAGTTAGCAATGATAACTCAGGTTTTCAGGACAATCATCAATAATACATGGTAAGGGAACAGATTTGAAGCATTCTCCCTAGTTTAAAAAAAAATTTAAAAAACTATGAGAAGCAATGCATATGTTGATTAATTTGATTTAGCCATTATATATAAATATATATACATATGTTTATAAATGTTTATATATGCATCAAAATATAAGTCACAGAATTTTAAATAAGGATAATTTGGGCTGGAGAGATGGCTGAATGGACAAAAAGCTTATTTTACAAGCATGAGGCCCTGAATTCAAATTAACAACACTTGCATAAAAAGCTAAGTACAGCCGCAGAGTCAAGAGCTGTGGCTGGCAGGGGTGGAAGGATTCTGGGGGCTCAGGAGCGTCAGCTTAGCTCCAGATCCTGGCAGAGAAAAGACTGGAGAACGATGAAACAGGACATCCAACTGTCATCTTCTGGCCCTGACAAGCACAAAGAGGCAAACACCCACACACATGTGCACATACATCACACATATATGTAGCAACAGACTGACAGATGATAGATTTTATACTTGTGAATTTAAAAATTGCTATAGTCCAGTGTATTGCTACCTGCTTATAATTCCAACAGTGGGTAAGATAAAGCAGGAGGATTATGGGTTTGAGCCTAGCCTAGCCTACACAGTGAAACAAATCTCAAACAAATGGAAAAGTTAACACTTGCATTGTACTTGTTTGTGGGTGCATACATGTACATGTGTGTATAGATGCCTATGAACTTTAAGTATCACATTAAGCAATTTCTATAATTCTACTTATTGTGTTTCATAGCAACCCTTCCCCATAGAGAACAGCTACTTTTACAGATTGGGAAACCGAGGCACATAAAAAGGAGATAATTTATCCAAAGTAAACAGAGCCAGTGAGTGTATGGTAAGGAAGATTCTGAGAAGTCTCAACCCTAACACTGTCCTCTGTTAACTGCTATAAGAATTCAATGGTGGGTCAGGCTCCCTCCACAAACACCTATTAAGTAAGAATTGAATGGAGCAATGCATCCTTTAAAGTTCTCAGAACTCATGGAGGCATAGTAGAAACAATAGCTCCCACTTCTGCCTCAGTGAGCCAGTGACCAGGTCAACTCTGGCAAAGCAGTTTTCAGTGTTCCAGATGGAGAAAAGGAAACGTAAGGGAACAACAGTGCCCCCATAGTCATGCGGACTCTGGAAAGATCCTCACAGCCTAGCCTACACAGTGAACTCTCTCTCTCTCTCTCTCTCTCTCTCTCTCTCTCTCTCTCTCTCTCTCTCTCTCTTTCTCCATGTGTGTGTGTATATGTGTGTGTTCTTGAGAACCAGATGGAAAAGGGGTCCTTATGTCCTACATCCTCAACATGTTTATGCCCCACCCACTCCTCTATTCTGCTCTATGATCTGATCTTTCCAATGCTCACTGATTCACCTTCTTTTCTCTCCTGCACAGCCTTCACTTTTGCCTTCTCCAGGGTGCAAACAGTTAAAACCATTCACCTACAGTTTCACTATACAGCCCAGGGCAGTTTCTAATTCATATGCAAACATACCCACAGGCTAAGCTGACTGCCCACAATCAGTGCCCATATTAACCCACCCTTTCTTGGGAATCTCCCTCTTGGTGTTTCTACTCCCCTCCCCGAAGAAAGCTTGAACAAGAACACACTGAAAAATCAAAAATAGAAGTGGAGGACATGATGGTCATAAGCATTTTTGCTGAGTCACGATATCTGACTCCCAAGCTGTACCTTGCCACTAGTTTTCTGCATAACTTTAAAGACAGGACAGTTCTTCGCTGCTTCAAAAAGAGAGGTCATTAGACTATTCAATGATTACAAAATCTCTATTGCTGTGCAACTGTCCACTACTGGCCCCAAGGTAGACATTACTAATCACTTTCAACTAAGCCAAAACAAAATATCTCAATTCTTCTTAATAGACAAACTATTAAGAGAACAGAATTTGCGAGACATTAGCCTCATTAGCCAAAATCTGATAATCCCTAAACTATTTCCTTCATTCAATTTGTTCGTCATCTCACACACCTTTCCTTTCATTTCCATATATCTTCAGAGGGTATCAAAAGAATGTATGGACAATTTGTCAAGATCAGGAATTTTGAAAAGTGTTAAGCAGTTCATTGGTTCACACATTCAAATTCAGTATTAATTCGTAATGGAGGAAGAGCCAGGAGGCAGGCCCAGGCATGAGCAAGCTTTCTTCCCTCCCATCTGTCTTCCTGCCTATCCCATCTCCTCAGCCTGAACTGTGTCTCTGGACTGCATCAAAGACCACAGAGAGTGAATTACTGATTCACACTGTCCAGGACTGGGAATGTATGTTCCTTTCCATGATGTTTGCACACAGACAAAACTGTCTGACAACACATTCCTCCGAATACAACCTTGTAGCTAAGCAGTGCCTGACTCCTGAAAGAAAGAACGAATGAAGTTGGGAAAGAAAAGGAATGGAGTGGAAAGGGAAGCCATGGGTTAATAACCTCTGTTTCTGCTTCTGCTTCTGCTTCTGCTTCTGCTTCTGCTTCTGCTTCTGCTTCTGCTTCTGCTTCTGCTTCTGCCTCTGCCTCTGCCTCTGCCTCTGCCTCTGCTGCCTCTGCTGCTTCTGCTGCTTCTGCTGCTTCTGCTGCTTCTGCTGCTCCTTCTCCTGCTTCTGTTTGGAACAAAGTGCCTGATCTAAATACTCTAGATCCCTCTATTTTTTTCCACTAATATTTTAAAATTTTAATTAAAATATAATTACATCACTTTCTCCTCTCTTCTCTTCCCTCCTACCCCTTCCATATCAGCGGCCTCCCATATTTGAAGAAGGCAGAGAGACTCACACAAACTTAAGTCAAAGTGTCCTGGAAGGCACAGGAAACTTTTGAGGGATGGAGCTCCCCCTACTGGGCACAAACCATTTCTTTGTCCATTACATCAACTAGGATACAAGCAATGCCTGCTCAAACCAGCTGCAATTCTAAAGAAGATACTATTATAATTCAGTGTGACTTGCCCTGGTCTGAAAAATGCAGCCAACGAGTAACCAGCCTGTACTGAACACCTACTGTGTGTCAAGCTGCTTAGCTCTCAGAATACAATGGTAAGCAAGTAAATACAAATCAATGTAAAGGGAAAAACCCTGCAAAATCCTATGTGTGTGTACAGCAGGGACTTTAAACCATGTACGTGTGGAAGACATGCTGTAAGGATGGGAAACCAGGAAAGCTGTGTAAAAATTGTTTTTTGAGCTGGTACTTGGGACCAACTGAAAGATAAATAGTTCTCTGGACTGTGTCATACATACATACATAATTGTATCATACTTAAAATATTAAATAACTAAGACATGGGATCAAATGTTCCTGTTTCAGTCTTTGCTTTTACATGCCTGCTCCTGAGAGTTTTTGGATGTTGTAAGGACAGGAACTACAGCTCACCCCAGGGAGTCCTGTGTATCAGTTACTCTCTTCTTTGTCGTGACAAAATACCTTCAATGGCAATCCAAGGAGTCCAGTCCATCATGGCTGGGGAGGCAGGTCAGCGCCAGCAGGAAGCAGCTTGTCACATTGCCCTGCAGTTAGGAGGTAGAGAGGGAGGAATAGTGATTCTCAGCCTGCTTGCTCTCTCCTTTTTATTTTATGACCCCAGTGCTTGGGTTGAGACTGCTGACATCCAGAGTGGGTTTTTCATCCTGTGTTAAGACTTTCTAGAAACGCCTCCCTGGAGATAGCAAGGCCATATTTCTAAGGCGATTTTTAAATCCTGTCAAATTGACAATCATGATTCATCTATGTACTCTTAAATGGAGGTATTTAAATAGAGCACAAGGGCTTCCTGTGCTCGCTCTCTCTCTCTCTCTCTCTCTCTCTCTCTCTCTCTCTCTCTCTCTCTCTGTGTGTGTGTGTGTGTGTGTGTGTGTGCGCATCTAGAAAAGATACCATGAACTTGTATCAGCTGCATTTTCAGCAACATCGCTCTGACAACAACAACTAGAATATTAGTAACTTTAAAATTTGGCATCTTGGAGGAGCTAGAGAAAGAACCCAAGGAGCTGAAGGCCCCATAGGAGGAACAACAATATGAACCAACTAGTATCCCCAAAGCTCCCAGGGACTTAACCACCAACCAAAGAGTACATGTGGAGAGACCCATGGCTCCAGCTGCATGGGTAGCAGAGGATGGCCTTGTTGGACATCAATGAAAGGAGAGGCCCTTGAACTTGTGAAGGCTTAATGCCCCAGTACAGGGGAATGCCACGACTGGGAAGGAGGAGTGGGTAGGTTAGTGAGCAGGGGGAGGGGGGTGGAATAGGGAGTTTTCAGAGGGGAACTGTGGAAAGGGGATAACATCTGAAATGTAAATTTTTAAAAATCTAATAAAAATAAAATAAAATTTGACATCATATTCAAAATTATTTTTAAATTTTATTATGTTTTATGTGTGTGAGTGTTCTGCCTACATGTATATTTGTGTACTGACTTCTGTGCCTGGTACATGTAGAGGTTCGGAGATGATGTTAGACCCCATGAAACAGGAGTTACAAACAGTTGTGAGTCACTGTGTGAATGCTGGACTATAACTTGGGTCCTCTGCAAGAACAGCAACTGCTAAGCCATCTCTCTAGCACCTAGAAACTATTTTGATATTTTGAATTTTTCTTACCTATTCTGAGGATGTGAAGGTAGGCCAGAATACATGGACAGGCTTCAAAGGCTTCGACGACATGGACAAAATATACTCACAATAAGGCGTGCTTTGGTTATAATGTGAAACAATCAATATAAATTTATATGATTGAATGCTGTTCTCTTTGGTGGTACTGTTTAGGAAGGTTGTGGAACCTTGCTGGAGGAAGTGTGACACTAGAGCAGACCAGGAGATGTCATAGTCCGTATCCAGTCTATGTTCACTGTTTCCAGTCTTTGGATGCAGCCAGCCTCCTGCTCCTGTTACTATTCCAGTCCCTGATGATCAACTATATCCTCTCAAGTTAGTGATACAAGGAATAAGGAAATGAGCAATCCCCAAGTGCGAGCTGGACTCAGACATGGACCCATGCTGCTGCACTGTGCCCTTGTATACAATGGACACTGTCATCTTCAAATGGGCAGTAAATTGCTGTTTCAGAGTCTAGGTCACAGTGGCTGCATATCATTAATAACAACACTTTAGACAACAATGTCTAGATTATGATAATATAACAGATCTTAAGCTGTTACCTTATACAGGTATAAATGCCCAATATTTCTTTTGCTTGCAACATGTCACTTTTTTAAAATTACATATTTTCTTTATTTATATTTCAAATGTTATACCCTTTCTATGTATTCCCTCTGAAAACCCCCTATTGCCATTCTTCCCTCCCACTGCTCAACAACCCACCCACTCCCACCTCCCTGTCCTGGCATTCCCCTACACTGAAGCATGGAGCCTTCACAGGTCCAAGGCCTTTCTTCTTATTGATGTCCAACAAGGCCATCCTCTGCTACCCATGAAGCTGGAGCCATGGGTCCCTCCATGTGTATACTTTTTGGTTGATGGTTTAGTTCTTGGGAGCTCTGGGGATACTGGTTGGTTCATATTGTTCTTCCTATGGGGGTGCGAACCCTTCAGCTCCTTGGGTTCTTTCTCTAGCTCCTCCATTGGAACCCTGTGCTCAGTCCATTGGTTGGCTGTGAGCATCCAATTCTGTATTTGTCAGGTACTGGCTGGGCCTCTTGGAAGATAGCTATATCAGGCTCCTGTCAGCAAGCACTTGTTGGCATCCACAATAGTATCTGGTTTTAGTAACTGTATATGGGATGGATCCCCAGGTAGGGAAGTCTATGGATGGCCTTTCCTTCAGTCTCTGTTCCACACTTTGTCTCTGTATCTCCTCCCATGGGTATTTTGATTCCCCTTCTAAGAAGGATCGAAGTATGCACACTTTGGTATTCCTTCTAGAGCTTTATGTGGTCTGTGAATTGTATCTTGGGTATTCTGATCTTCTGGGCTAATATCCACTTATCAGCGAGTGCATACCATGTGTGTTCTTTGTGACTGGGTTACCTCACTCAGGATGATATTTTCTAGTTCCATGCATTTGCCTAAGAATTTCATGAATTCGTTGACTTTATAACTGAGTAGTACTCCATTGTGTAAATGAACCATATTTTCTGTATTCATTCCTCTGTTGAGGGACATCTGGGTTCTTCCCAGCTTCTAGCAATTATAAATAAGGCTACTGTAAACATAGTAGAGCATGTATCCTTATTATATGTTGGAGCATCTTCTGGGTATATGCCCAGGAGTGGTATAGCTGGGGTTTCTGATAGTACTATGTCCAATTTTCTGAGGAACCACCATATTGATTTCCAGAGTGGTTGTATCAGCTTACAATCCCACCAGGAGTAGAGAAGTGTTCCTCTTTCTCCATATCCACACCTGCACCTACTGTCACCTGAGTTTTTAATCATAGCCATTCTGACTGAATGAGGTGGAGTCTCAGGGTTGTTTTGATTTGCATTTCTCTGATGATTGAGGATGTTGAACATTTCTTTAGGTGCTTCTCAGTCATTTGTTATTCCTCAGTTGAGAATTCTTTGTTTAGCTCTGTACCCCATTTTCAATGGGGTTATTTGGTTCTTTCAACCCTAACTTCTTGAGTCCTTTGTATATATTAGATATTAGCCCTCTATCCCATATAGGATTGGTAAAGATCTTTTCCCAATCTGTTGATTGCCGTTTTGTCCTATTGACAGTGTCCTTTGCCTTACAGAAGCTTTGCAATTTTATGAGGTCCCGTTTGTCAATTCGTAATCTTAGAAGACCCAAAAATGAACCTACACACCTATGGTCACTTCATCTTTGACAAAGGAGCTAAAATCATCCAGTGGAAAAAGACAGCAGTTCAACAAATGGTGCTGGTTCAACTGGTGGTTAGCATGTAGAAGAATGCAAATTGGCCCATTCTTATCTCCATGTACAAATCTCAAGTCCAAATGGATCAAGGGCCTCCACATAAAACCAGATACATTGAAACTAATAGAAAAGAAAGTGGGGAAGAGCCTCAAGCACATGAGCACAAGGGAACATTTCCTGTCACTTTATTCTGAATCCTAGATCACATTTTTGTCTCAGAATACCAAGTCCTATGCCTGATAAAAAATCACACAGATGCTAAGTGAAGGATTCGTCACTCTCCTCTACCTAAATCAAAGCCTGGGCTCCTGGCTGTGTTGCACACACTCTTAGATACCCAGACAGACTACACCTCCTAAACTTCTTCAAACAGCACCATCTAGTGAGGACCAAGTATTTGCATCCTGAAACCTAATGGGATGTTTCCCAGTCAAACCTCCGCATCTATTTACCCTGTAGCTTCACTTGCTATATACTCTATAATCTGAACTTAGGCTCACCTCCCTGAATATATAGTGTGTTAATCAGGGTCATAGATCACCTCAGCTTAGAGGCCAGCCATGTCTTAGTCAGATTCTCATACTACATTAGCTGATACAGCTGCTAAAGTACATGGCCTAGGATGCTATAAGAAAACACCACAGACTGGTTAGCTTAAAATGACAGAATTTTCTAAAGGTAAGAGGTCTAAGATCAAGTGGTCAGTAGGGTTGGTTGATTCCTGGTGAGAACTTTCTTCCTTGTTTATAGATAGTTACTTTCTTACTGTGTCCTCATGAAACTGGTAGATGATATAATCAAGGAAATCAACAGCTATGTCTTAGAGGCTATGCTTCCTGGTGGTTAGAACCACCCTTTGCAGCTTAAAAATCCCTGATTCTGAAACTAAGTTCTTCCCACTATATCAGAAGTCAAGGCACCAAGAACTTTTTTGATGGCCACATATGTACACCAATGAAGGCTCTAAATCCTCAAAAGACCCTAGTTTTATTACATTGTGATTTTCTTTGTGGTATTAGCCTCTCCTTTTATGGACTTTTTAAAATAGTGAGGCAAATCTTAAAGGGCAGATCTGTTCCAACTTGGTTTGAGAGGTGGGGGAAAGGTCACGTTGCCAATTTGTATACCACCCATTTCATAACATAAGGACTGATAGAGGGCAGAGTGTGTAAGGTCCTTGCTGAGAAAGCATGAGTATCTGAATTCAGATCCCCATCACACATACAAATCAGATACAATGATCATAACTATAACCCCAATGCTAAAGAGTGTAGAGAGATGGGCAGATCCCTGAGACTTTCTGTCCAGCCATTCTAACCTATATAGTACATTAAAAGATCTTGTCTCAAAGTAACAGGTTAAGATCAATAGAGAAGGATACCTAGTGTTGACCTCTACCCTCTCCATGTGCATATGTACACATACACACACGAATAAACACACATTCATACACATTCAAATATGCACATGCATACACAAAACATAGAACTCACGGAGATAAGCACACAGTCTTCCACTGAGCTATACTCCCAGCTTCTGTCTTTACATTCATATCTATATTTCCCTAAGAATCATGCCCCCACCATAGAGTAAAAACTCCAGTGAATATTTACTAAATGCAACCTAATTCTGATGCATCCACCTGCTGGCAGTCAGCATGATCAGCTGTGTGCCATACAGGAACAGAAACATGGGCCCAGGGCTGTGCATACAAGTTTCCTGGGTGTGGAAGTTAGTAATCATCCAGTCATTCAAGCTGAAGATATTTATGGACAACACAAAAAATTAAAATGAGATCAGTCCAATGAGGGTGAAAAAAATCCCAAAAGCAACTGAATGTGTTCATCAATCATTCAAGTTATACTCTGAGGCTCTGAGGCAGGGGATTAGGCAAGGGCTGCTGGTACTTCTGCTGGACCTCAGCCACACAAGCTGAGACACTTGGTAGTTTTGCTTATTACCTAGATTACCAGTCCTCTAACTGTTAGAATTATAATGCTTTGCATGATGAGGGCATTTGCAAAATAATCAGGACAATACATGATCACTGTAATCATACTGTTATGCCAATAATATGCATATGCATCAAACATAAATACTACTATTGGCCAAACACAATTTTTAATTCATACAATTGCTGCCCATTAAAAGATAAGTTTGTGGGTTGATGAAACGGTTTAGTGTGGTAAGGTGTTCACAGCACAAACATGGGGCCCTAAGTTCAAATCCCCAGCATCCACATAAAAGCCAGACCTAGCAGTACACATTGATAACTCTAGTATTGGAGGATCTGCACACAGACAGACATGGGGTCTTGATGCCCAGGCAATCTATCTGAAATTCTGAAATGACAAGGTCTAGATGCACTAAGAAAACATATCTCAAAAATAAGTGAAGAGCATTAAGGAAAATATGAAATCAACCTCTAGTCTACGCACATACCTTCAGAGGTGACCATGTTTATATTCATCACAACACAGAAATGTAAGTGAGAGAATGTAAAATAGGGGCTGGAGGAGTCAAATATGTGCTCTTGGGATTATCTTGAATCGTTGAGTCTTCTCTTCTGTTTGTTCAGAACTTAGTATCTTATGGGATGGAATCATGTGACCTGGAAAGAGACCATTTCTCATTAAATTCTGTAAGAGATAGCTGCCACATTGTCTCACTTCTCAATGAAATGAAATGAGTGAAATAAGATGACAAGGATTATAGAACAAATGTCTGTGACTAATTTGCATTGAATTAGCAGGATTTATTATTAATAACATAATGAGAAGCTTATAGTTATGGAAGATTAATGACATGTCAAATGATAGGTTGGATGTTTATGAATACTGCTGTCACATCTGACTTCAGCATCACTTAAGACTTGAGACAGAAATCTGGGGACTAGAAGAACATATAGTAAAGGCAGTGAGGTTGGTTCTGAATCTTTGACCACTTGACTTTAGGAGCCTAACACAAGAGTCACATTCAGTCTATATCTTTGACACCTAGTAAGAGGGCAGAGGTTAGTATCTTATGACTTATAGCAGCATGTTAGGAATACAGGATCTTAGCTTTCTTCCCTAGACCTATCTCAGGAAAATGTGTACTTTACTGAGTATTATTACCTGGGTATATACATTTCATTGTTTTTATAATAAACCTCTGAGATGGTGGCTAATAAAGAGGTTTATATGGGCTCATAGTATAGAAGGTAAAGGTAGGCCTCAAGTGGAACATAGGTTGGATGCTGAGTTTTGTGGACTTCATTAGTATATGCCAGTGATGGGGAGAGACTCACGCTGTTTGTGCTAGTGGATCTTCTTTAGAGTCAGAGTCAGTATGCTGAAAGCTAACACTGTGTAGGCCAGGTTCGAGACAGGGATATAAGGCCTGGTGCCTTGCTGAAGACTCAGAAAGACATCTATTCACCTGAAGCCCAGACCCCCGAGACTCAGGTTGCACATCCATGAGATTTTACCCGAACTTTCAACTTTCACTAATCTATAATGCTAACGATTTCATGTGCTGAGTTGTAGACTGAAGGTTTGTGTTTTGTAGTAAGATCTTAATCCATTATGTGAATATATTTGCAGGTGAGGCCTCTAGGAAAATAATCAAGGTCTAGTAGCATAAGAGTGTTAGTGACAAAGATTCTAGAGGAAGCTGTTCTGAACAAATGTGCTGCCCCTCCCAGTAGCCTTCCTCTCTCTCTCTCTCTCTCTCTCTCTCTCTCTCTCTCTCTCTCTCTCTCCCTCCCCCTCCCCCTCTCCCTCCTCCTCTCCCTTGCCCTTTGATCAGACATGCCTACAAAAAGCTGAAAGACTACCTACAGCTACAAAGAGTCACTTTACAGCATTCCCCCTCTAATGTCACATGGCAGTCAGTAGAAATGTGGCCACAAGCACTTACTATGGATTTCTTATCAACTACATGGTATGGGACCTTGCCTCCCTTAGAAACTTTTAAGACATGGAACCCCACTCTGGTTAGTGGTCCTGAAGGTTCTCTTCAGTGTGAGAAGCCATAATGGGACAAGCTAATAACTAACAGGTGATCATCCTGAGATGGCCTGCTTTGGATTAGTATTATATACTAATATATATCTTCAACGGGTTCACCCTTATTAAGGAAGGCTGTAAGGGATTCATTTTAGGAAAGATTCCTGCTATTAATATGCTTTTCTTGTTATTATTAAACATATATAACAATCACTAAATAATAGCACACCCCTTTGGAGCAGATCTCTGCAGATCCACGAAGATGTACTGTCTTGCAATGATGCTGTATAAACAAATAGATGACTTTTTAAGTCTTAATGATGATCCTTAAGAATTCCTAAAATTATAACTGTGATTATTAAGCTCTTTTATAGTGAGACGGCTATTAGGTCTTTTTCTGATAGTTAAAACTGCAATGAGAACTCTGCCAGTCTCCCAAGTGTCACCAGTTAATTGCTCTTAGATAGTAACCAGACTTTCTCCTACTCAGAGCACATTCCAAGAGGTTGTAAAACAATTAACCAAAGGTCATAAAAAGGTGCTAAGACAGAATATAAAATACCAACTGGGTTTATCTATACAAAACGTCACTAATAATGTAGTTATGGTTTTAAACCTTCAGTGAACCTGTGATGCTGAGACAGATGATGGATATTTTGGCCAGTTAATTACTCCTAATGGATATGCATTCTCTGTTGTAAACATCTATTTCAATTTATAATTTGATTTTTTTGTGTGAAGTTGTGATGAACTTTGTAACATGTGATCATATATTCTGAAAGATGTACAAGTACTGAGGACAAAGAGATGAGAAGCAGATAGGTTAGAATGTTTTCCTCCCCCCCCCCGCCCACCTAGAAGAATTTTTTTCCCTTAGAAGATTTTTTCCTCTTACTAGAATTTTTTTCCCTTTCTCTACTTAGAGAATTTTTCCCTTTCCTCTTGCCTGTGGGAATTTTTTTCCTTAGAAAAAATTTTCCCTTGCTAGAATTTTTTCCCTTTCCCTGCTTAGGATCTTTCTGCTTTTCCCCTTAGATAGCTTTCATAGGAAACTTTTACAACTTAGTAATAAACTCTATAATCATTTCTCTTAAGTGTCCCCTTTTCTTCCTGAGACTTCCAACTAGCAGGTTGAAAGTTAGAGCAGTGCAGTTCCTGCTGAGATAGAACAAAGGCTATTTACTTAATCTTTTGCTGTTTTTAAGAAGTGGTGCTAGGTGCCAGAAACTGCAGTTTCTGGCCAGAGAGGATCACAGAAAGCAGGTCAGTTATAGTAGACTTAGATTTAGATAAGTAAACGTTTTATTATACAGGAACCCTAAATATCACTCATAAGACAAAGTCTTACTGCTGATGCTCTTCTCCTTCCACTGCCTCAAGAAGAACAGACCAGAAAGAAGATCCCCCCTGGGGCTGGCCCTTGGCCCTTCAGGATATGCAGAATTCTCATATCTCTTACCCTGAAAGACAATTGATCTCATTGTCTTTCTTCCAAACCTGCTTCCCTGTCCTCTCCTTCTCTGAACTCTGACAAATTACCTGTGTCCTTATCAAAAGAGATACCTATGAGCTAATATTTCCTAGAAAATAAAAATGGAAAGTCCTCTCATGTTCAGCAATTGGAAAAAATAATATTGTTAAAATGGGTATCATAATCAAAATGGTTTGTAGACTCAATGTAACTCCCATCAAAACACCAATTTATTCTTCAAGTAATCTTTCATTCCAAAATGCAGATGGAATCACAAAAGATAGTAAAATATCCAAGGGAAGTCTGATCAGAAAGAACCATACTGAAAGTATCACAATATCTGACTTCAAAATGCACTACAAAGCCAGAGTGACAAAAACAATATGGTATTGGTATGAAAATAGGTACATCCACTAATAAAACAGCGTAGTCGGTCCAAAAATGACTCCATACATTATAACCTTCTGACTCCCACAAATGCCTGGAAAATATATCAAAAGACAACCTCATAATAGTGGTACTGGGAAAACTATCTCCACACATAAGCCATAGTGCATATGCGCACACAAACATAGAGTAGAAATTTAACCATATCTTTTAGCTTATGCAAAAACTAACTAAAGAAGGTGAAAGATCAAAGTATACTACCTTGTCCTTGCTTGGACAAGAGAGTAGAATTGGAATTGATAGAGCTTGTTACCATTAAAGGAAATGACATTTCTTGAGACACAAGGGCAGCAATGTGGCATACTTGGAGTCATCCACAACCTCAGCACCTCTACAGATAGACCAGGCTTCCTCTGCTGATGCCTGTCTATAGTCAGACTGTAGCGGGGTTATAGAATAGAAGTGGAGAGAGGAGACGAATCTCTTTTTTCCTCCATGGTTTCCCTAGTCAAACTACGCAAAAGAAATGGGGCCCAGAAATAACCAGACTATGTAGGTGCACCTGGTTCCCAGAAAGACATATGAGCTCTGATAGTCCTAGAGTAACGGAGTTGAATATTACCTGCCCTGCCCCTTTGGCTTCCATATTACATGTACTGATTATCCTCCATATTCTATGAGCAAATACCAGATAAGAAGCAACCTAAGAGAGAAGAAATTTATTTTGGCTCATGGTTTGGAGAGACATAGGCCATCACAGTGGAACCGTATGGCGGCTCCAATGTGTCAGTTAGTCATGTTGTTTCTGTAGGCAGGAAACAGAGAGTGAATGCTGAACCTCGATTCAATTTTCTTCCTACATTTCTTCTTATTCAATCTAGCCTATGAGATGGTGCTGTGCAGGTGCTTCTAAATTAAGCATTGTCATAGGTCAGGGATGTCACTTCTAGGTGATTCCAAATAAAGATGAACCACCACTCTCCTCTTCCTGGGTTCCTATTTAGAAAACCCCAATCTTCCCCTCTTACTCGCTCCACACTTCTGGAAATTTCCATTGTGATGGGTAATTTTGGGGTGCAACATGGCTTTATTGTGATACCTAATTTTAGTCCAAACACTAGTCTGTAGATTGCTATGAAGATATATTTATGAGATAAATATTTAAAAGAATGGGCTTTGAATAAAGGAGATTCCACTCAATAGTGAAAGGGGACCTTGAAGATGGATATATCCCTAAGGGAGGAGAATTTCTGAAGGATGCCTTAAGACCCAAGTTGCAACTTAGCTTCTTACAAAGCCAACCTGTGGCCCACCCTTCAGATTACAGACTTGTCAGCTTGCTTCTCTCTCCTCTTTATTTTTAATTTTTTATTGGTTATTTTATTTATTTATTTACTTATATTTCAAAGGTTATCCCCCTTCCTAGTTTCCCCTTCAAAAAACCCCTATCCCAACCCTCTCTCAGATCCATCTATAAGAGTGCTTAACAGCCGGGCAGTGGTGGCACACACCTTTAATCCCAGCACTTGGGAGGCAGAGGCAGGCAGATTCCTGAGTTCAAGGCCAGCCTGGTCTACAGAGTGAATTTCAGGACAGCCAGGGCTATACAGAGAAATCCTGTCTCAAAAAAAAAAAGAAGAAGAAGAAAAGAGTGCTTACCCACCCACCCACTCCTGCCTCACCCACCCTAGCATTCCCCTATGCTGAGGCATCAAGCCTGCCCAGATCATCTGTTCTTCCCATGATCCCTAGCTAATATACTCCTCCTTCTTTGCCTATCACTAGTATCCATATTTAGACATGTCTTTGCCTTCCTGGAATAAACAATCATATGGTTATTTCTGCCTATAGTATCATTAGACATAAGCAGAATAAGACCTTAACCCTCTCAGGGAATAGAACCTAGAGCAAAGGCCCACAACTGCCTCCGTGGACTGAATGAAACCTAACTTCCTCCAAGAGAAGCAGGGAGAGAGAGCAAGTGCCAATGTATATGTTCTCAACGTATGGAAAGAGAAGCTAGTAGAGGCAAAATAAAGCTTCCAGATGCATTCACTTATTGATATCAGTCAGCACAGACCCATGTGAGCTCACCCTTAGTTCAGGCTCCTCCATAGATGTTCTATAGATCTACCTGATACTACAAATTTGATGTTATTGTCTTATGCTAGGAACCTGATAAATTTAAGAGGACAAGATGCAAGATATAGGAAGAGCAAGAACTTAACTAAGTGAAGTCTGAGTTGACTGTTTTAAATGTACTAGCACCCTATATAAGACACACAAAAAATGGGGGGAAAGGAAGGAAAGAGGAAAAAGAAGTAATCTTAGGTATTCATTTAATCTCTCTGAGCCTTATGCATCCTCAAACAAATGAGCAAATACTCCAAAACTTTGTCTTCGAGAGAAATGGCCCAGGACAAGAAATAAACCAAGCCAAGGAAGGAACAAAAGTTTCTTTGGTGCATGTGTGAGATGGGTATTATGATGAATATGTGTGTATTATAATGTGTATGTATATTTATGCTTGTATGTGTATGCATGTGGATCTGTGTGTTGCATATGTGTGTGCTTATGTGTCTATGTGTGTGTGTGCGCGCATGCACATGTAACCACATAGGCATTCATATGTACAAATGTGTGTGTTTTTATCACTTCTTGCTGTCAGGATATGCTTTGAGTTTTTCCACCCTTGACACTGTGTCTGACACATCTCTCCAACTCATAATGATCTTTCATTCAAGCTACTGATCAATAGCAGGAACCAGCAGGTCTGTCTGCCCTGCTTGTTTTCTCTATCTTCAATCTGCCAAGACAGATTAGGCTATTTCCAAGGTCACTCAATATTCGGGGAGAGAATGAAAAGATATCTAGTGGGCTGTCCATAGAACAACAGCACAAACAGACAAGAGGAGCATTTACTGTGTGTTCCGTGACAGATTCGATTTACATCAAGGTCAGAGAGGGTATGTTTTCTTTCTGAACCTTCCCCACCTCAGAGTTGCTAGCTTGTCTATCAGCTACCTAGTGGGGGGTCCTCTGAGTGGAACACCAACTTACAAATATGGGACCTGCCAGTTGAGAGTGTCATGTCATCCCCATGATCTATGCAATCAGTGTTATCAGTGTGATACCACAGTCATCACTCAGGTGAAGGGCAAGACAGAACACAGAGCCCCTTTCTCTGCCAGTGGAATGCTAATGCTTTATTATAATAGCTAAAGTCTGGTCTTTTGTCTTGACAGGGCCTATTGTCTAGCCAGTATTCTCAGAATGCTTTTAGCAGAGAGAGAGAGAGAGAGAGAGAGAGAGAGAGAGAGAGAGAGAGAGAGAGAGAGAGACTGTCCAGACTATACCTCTAAATACCTACAGACTAGTTTTCTGGTTCAGAAAAATAATCCTCTTTCAATTATCTGGGAAGAAATGCGAAGAGTAAAACATGGAGGGCTATTTGGTCAATACAGAAATGAAATCTGGGCTGAGGAAATAGATAAGTCTACAAAGTGCTTGCTGTGTATGCATGAGGAACTAAGTTCAGATCCCCAGTACTCATCTAAAGAGCAAGGCATAGTGACAAATACAACCAACCTGAGTGCTAAGAAGGTTAAGACAGGCTGAGCCATGGGACCCATTGGCCAGCAGTATCACTGAGGTTTGGAAAGACCCAGGTCAGTGACCTTGTCTCTAAAACAAAATACATAAGGGTTTCTAAAACAAGGTAGATAAGCCCTTAGTAAGGACAGAAGAGACTGGCCTCTGGCTTACACACACACACACACACACACACACACACACACACACGAGGAAATCTAGCCTGTTGCATGTAACATTTAGGAAATGCTTCTGCTTTTCCTATTCAATGTGCTAATGTCCCAAACACTAGTCCCTTAGAACTAAGGTGTATACAGAGGTGATAAAGTTCAATCTGAGACCATGGGCATGATGAATCCCAACCTAAGATGGCTCATGTCCTTACAAGAAGAAACAGCATATATAGCCTCTAAGGGGCCACATCCTGATGAAAATCTATTTTCCTTCCCCTAGAAGCCATCAATTGCCCACAGCTCTTCTACTCAGAACCCCCCCCTTCTCTGCTGCTATTTTAATTTGATCGATCTTGGGCAGGTCTTGTGCCTGCAGTCATAGCCACCATAAGGTCATCTGGCAAGAATTGTTTTACTGTAGACACTCACTACCTTTGGCTCCTATAATCCTTCTGCTTCTTCTTCCACAATAATCCCTTGGAGCTTAGATTTTCCTACATTTGTGCAATATGGGTAGCACAAAGAAAATGCAATGAATTTTTAAATTAAATAAAAAAAATTAATGGAATTGAAATGGAAACATGATGGGGGTATGTCATACCACATTCTACCTCTCTGCTGGGGGTATCCAGACTGATGCGGAGAAGGTGGAGCAAAGGCCAGAATAGGGAGTTCATAGCCCATCTTTCCCACTGAGGTGTCAGATGCCTACATGCTAGACCAGAAGGGGAACAGCGGGTTTACGGTGAATGCTGTGGTTCCTTGTCTGCTCTCTGGGTACCCAGGTGCCTCCAGTGCCTGGAGAGAAAGTCAGGAACTGAGGTCCATGGTCTGCCTTTCCCCTCCAGGTGTCTACATGCCAGGCAGGCAGGGAGAAGTGGAGCCTGAGTCGAGCAGAGTATGGTCACACTGGAAGCAAGTGCTGAGTACCGGAGGGTCAGAAGGAAAGGAAGCCTTCAGCAGTCTTAGACATGGCTCTTTTAGGTCAAAGCCTTCCCCATGGTGATTTTTATTGAAGATCTTTGATGAAGCAGACAATCCATGCTTACTCATATTGCTTTATTGGGGATAGATATGAATACATATATTTTATTTAGGGGGAACAAGGGATTATACCACTTGGAGGAAGGGTGTGAGCATACCAAGGAAAGGAAGGTCATTGGCTGAAGGTGAAGGCTATCTAAATGCCCCATTAACATGGAGAAGAACCCAGATCCTATGCTATGAGACTGAGTAATCATGGGCCTCTCTGATAGGTGTCATGGTTATGGGTTGGAGCAGGTATAGAGAAAAGCAGGAAGCAGCTCCACTCCTGCTGTTCTCAAATCTCTGAGATTCCTGGGGTTTGAGCTCACTCAGCCTTACCAGTTCTTGTGCCTGTCTGGCAGCATAAGCCACTTGCCTTCCAGGGTGATAGGGGAGAAATTGAAAGAGAGGAAATATGGGGTAGGTTTGATTAAAATACATTATATACATATACAAAATTTTCAAACAATAGAAAATAAATAAATAAAAATAAAGACAAGGAAGTGTGGAACCAGGATACCCACACCCTGCTCCACAAGCGTCAGGACCATGACTGAAGATTTGTTCATAACTTGCAGATTTGTATGTAGGGTTCCTTCTATATACAGAGAGAGAGAGAGATGTTCATGTGTGTGCATAACAACATAAATATGGAGCTTTTATGGGAAATGCCCTATGAATCTTCTTAGGTTTGTGTATAATTGGGTATACATGTGATAAAAATCAGATGCTTCATGGGAAGAGACATGCGTAGTAATCAAAGCCATTCATAACCTAAGCCTGACAAATCAAAACACAGGGCCACCTCTCCTACATGCCTTAGCATCAACACTCCTTTTTCTTGAACCCTATGAGCAGGAGCTTAAAACAATATTTGGTTTTGCCACTCATGGGACCTGCTGTCATTGAAGACATAATACTTCTGATAGTATTGTCACTTTGTTTTGAACAAAATTTCCTTGTTACTTTGAAGTCTTGTATGCCTTCTTTAAGCTCCTTGAAGAAGATGCCAAGAACCTGGAAATACTTGGTCCAGACACTATCTCTTAGCAACAAGGTAAGGCAACAATATACAAAAGGGAAACGAAAGCAACAGTTTTGCAGTTTCTGATGATGCTACAAGCAACTGCAGCTACCAGGGCAGGCTCTTGGATATCTCTTCCAATAGTTATGTCAATAGCAGTAGTCATATCATACTTGTGTCTCTGGTTCTGCTGACATCAGAGGCCTTTGTCCCAGTTCCCAATGGGAGGGAATAGATCTATCAGCATCCATCTCTATGTCTCAGAGAACAGAATCTGGGCTGTATCATTTTCTCTTCCTCCTCCAGCCAGTCTATTGCCACTGTCCTCTGTAACCTCACCTACATCCTTTCATTATTTTAACCAGTCCTCTATCAGATTAGCTGATTCAGACGATCAAAAGGTCTAACTGAAGGATTGGAAAGGTGGTTCAGCAAGTAAGACCATTTGTTACGAAAGCATGAAGATCTAAGTTCAATTTCCCAATACGTATATTAAAGGCTGGATGGGGGGTCAAATGCATGTTCCAATCCACAGTACTGATGGGGGCAGAAGAACCATAAGGGCTGCTTGTAGCTCGCTGGCTACCAGCCTCAAAGAGAAGTAGAAAGTGATAGAGCAGGACACCTGTTATCCTCCTTGCCCCCAACAACATAAACAGGTCTGTGCATGTGTACATAACACTTAGTGTCACTGAGAAGGCGACTTCAGGCCAGAGAGCTGGAGAATATAAAATGAATATAGAGAAGTCTATCCACCCCCTCAGAAAAGATAGGGTCAAGTTCTTAAGGAAAGCATGTGCCTAGTATGCCCAGCAGCAACAAGGAGTCTGGGGAACTAAGCACAGGAAAGAGGGGAGAAAAAGATCAAAATAGAGCATGATAGCCTTGTGGAACATGGAGATCATCACCACCCCCAGAACAGTACATATCCTCCACTGGCTACATGGAAAAGGAGAGAAACAGCTCACCAAGAAGAAGCATCAAAATGCTGGGAGAATAGTAGAACCTATAGAATCGTCCATGTCTGCTTACACACTATGAAAATAAAGGCCTTATTGTAACTCATATTTATTTATGGCAGGCATTGGCAATTGATGGTCCACAACCCAAATCCATAAAGTTTTATTGGCACATAGCCATAGCTATTCATCTGTTCACCACATGTGGCAACATTTCACTTCTACAGCCCTGATGAGAGTCAAGTCACGGCAACATAGATCATGTGAACCACACAGCCTGAAATATCTCTTTAACCAGAGATTTTCAAAAGAAGGCCATCATTGGCCATTCTTTATAGTTATCTCTGTGCTAATGTTGTCACCATCCTGTTAAGAGTAAAGCTCTAAAGAGAAATGTGTATTCTCTTTGGCTATCAGACATTTCAACAGTGGTCCCCAAGAACTTGGAATTTTCCCAGGAATCTCATGCTAAAATATTTAAAAGGCTGGTGCCAGAAAGAGGAAGAATTTGCCCCACAGGAAGATTTTGCAGTAGAGATTGGAGCTGGAATAATGATAAAGCAATAACAGGCAAGACTATACCTTGACCACACCTGCTTTGTTATATACATATGTTATATGCCTTGTTTTTGACTTTTATTTTAACTAAAACCTCATATTAGAACCCTGAATCTTGGGGTCACTGAACCTCTCTATTTGTCCCTTTTTAAATTTGAGTTCATTGAATTAGTCTCTTTTCCCTCTTTTTACACTAATATTCAGATTTTTAGTCATGTTGTATATGAGTGGTCCAGCCAAGCTTGTTAGCTTTGCCAGACCCCAGGCTACCGTATGATTCTAATACTCCATTCAAAGATGGATTTAATTTTAGAATAGAGAGGAAATTATATATATATATAACAAAAAATAGCTTTTATTTATAAAATACAGTGTTCTTAAAACATTTGTTTAATTTGTGTGTGCATTCACATATGTGTGTACCTATGCATATGTCTGTCATGGATAGCCATGTGCCTATATTTTGATGCTAATCCCACTCCTTAGAGGGTCTGCAGATGAGGAGTTGCCTTGTGAACCTTCTCCCCACCTTAACTTTTCAAATAAAAGCTTGAACCAATGATTGGGCAGGAGGAAGTGGGAGGAGCTGAGAGTTGAGGGGAGGAGCCACAGGGAATCTACAGGATTAGAGGAGCTACAGGGGATTGATAGAGAGGCTGTAGAGAGAGCTGGCTCGTGGCCTGGAGAAACCGCAAGTTATATGGGATGATATAGTTGGAAATAGAGTAGTGTAGTGGGAGATCTGCCCAATCTAGGCTTATAGCTTGTTTTGTTAACTGATCAAGTTGAGATTTCTTTTATCAGGGAATTGGATTAGGCATATGTCAGAGGAAAACTTGAGGGAATCAGTCCTCTCTTTACACCATGTGTATTCAGGAGATCCAACTCAGTTGTTCAGGCTTCATAGCAAGTACATTTATCCACTGAGCTATCTCATCAACCTCAAATGTGGTTTCAGGAAAAGTAAACACAAGGATAATAAGGCTAAAACAGACAATGAAGCTGTACCTAGTCTCTGCCATCTTGGCTCCCAGACAACAGACAGATCTGACAGATGACAGGCAGAGCCAGGTACACAAACATAGCCCGAGTCTAACATCTCTTGGAAAAAAAAAAAAAAAAACACGTGAAGGAACTGAACAAAACCATCCAGGATCTAAAAACAGAAGTAGAAAGAACTAAAAAATAGCAAAGGGAGACAACTTTGGAGATAGAAAAGCTTGGGAAGAAATTAGGGGCCACAGATGGAAATATCAACAGAATACAAGAGATAGAAGAAAGAATCTCAGATGCAGAAGATACCATAGAAACCATTGACTCAACAGTCAAAGAAAATGCAAAATGCAAAAGGCTTGTAACCCAAAACATCCAGGAAATCCAGGACAAAATGAGAAGACCAAACCTAAGGATTATAGGGACAGATGAGAGTGAAGAGTTACAACTTAAAGGACCAGCAAATATCTTCAACAACATTATGGAAGAAAACTTCCATAACCTAAAGAGAGAGATGCCCATGACTATACAAGGACCCTACAGAACTCCAGACTGGACCAGAACTGAACTACCTCCCATCACATAATAATCAAAACTCCAATTGTACTAAACAAAGAAAGGATATTAAAGGCAGTAAGAGAAAAAAGCCAAGTAACATATAGAGGAAGAGCTATTAGAATTACAGCAGACTTCTCACCAGAGACCATGAAAGCTAGAATATACTGGGCAGATCTCATGCAAACTCTAAAAGAACACAAATGCCAGCCAAGACTACTATACCCAGCAAAACTCTCAGTCACCATAGATGGAGAAACCAAAATATTCCATGATAAAACCAAATTTACACAATATCTTTCCACAAACCCAGCCCTACAAAGGATAATAGGTGGAACATGACAATACAAGGAGGGAAACTACACCCTGGAAAAAGATAGTAACCTTCTTTCATCAAACCCAAAAGAAGATAACCACTCAAATATAAAATTAACATCAAAAATGACAGGAAGTAATAATCACTATTCCTTAATATCTCTTAACATGAATGGACTCAATTCCCCAATAAAAAGATATAGACTAACAGACTGGATATATAAACAGGACCCTACATTTTGCTGCATACAGGAAACAACCTCAGTGTCAAAGACAAACACTACCTCAGAGTAAAAGGCTAGAAGATAATCTTACAAGCAAATGTTCACAGGAAACAAGCCAGATTAGCCATTCTAATATCAGATAAAATTGACTTTCAACCTAAAGTCATCAAAAGAGACACAGAAGGACACTTCTTGCTGGTCAAAGGAAAAAATCCACCAAGAAGAACTCTCAATTCTGAACATCAATGCGCCAAATGCAAGGGCACCCTCATTCATAAAAGAAACTTTATAAAAGTTCAAAGCACACATTGCACCTAACACAATAATTGTGGTGGACTTCAACACTCCACTCTCCTCAATGCACCAAACAGGAAAACAGAAACTAAACAGGGACACAGTGAAACTAATTGAAACTCCACACCAAATGGATTTAATATACATATTAAATTTATATATATAATATATATAAATATATATAAAACATTTCATCCTAAAGCAAAAGAATATACCTTTTTCTCAGCACCTCAAGGTACCTTCTCCAAAGTCCACCATATAATTGGTCACAAGACAGACCTCAACAAATATAAGAAGATCAAACTAATCCCATGCCTCCTATCAGATCACTATGGAGTAAGAGTGGTCTTCAATAGCAACAAAAACAACAGAAAGCCCACATACACATGGAGGCTGAATAATACTCTAACTCAATGATACTTTGGCCAAAGAAGAAATAAAGAAAGAAAACAAACACTTTTTAGAATTTAATGAAAATTAAGGCACAACATACCCAAATCTATGGGACACAATGAAAGCAGTGCTAAGAGAAAAACTCATAGCCATGAGTGCCTCCAAAAAGAAACTGGCAAGAGCACACACTAGCAGCTTGACAGCACACCTGAAAGCTCTGGAACAAAAAGAAGATAATTCACCTAGGAGAGGTAGAAGACAGGAAATCATCAAACTCAGGGCTGAAATCAATCAAGTGGGAACAAAAAGAACCATACAAAGAATCAACAAAACCAGGAGCTGAGCTGGTTCTTTCAGAAAATCAAAAAGATAGATAAGCCTTTATCCAGACTAACCAAAGGGCACAGAGACAGTATCCAAATTAACAAAATTAGAAATGAAAAGGGAGATATAACAACGGAAACTGAGGAAATTCAAAAAATTGTCAGATCCTACTAAAAAAAAAAGCCTATACTCAACACAACTGGAGAATCTGGAGGAAATAAACAATTTTCTAGACAAATACCAAATTCCAAAATTAAATCAGGATCAAATAGATCATCTAAAGAGTCCCATAACCCCTAAAGAAATAGAAGGGGTTATAGAAAATCTTCCAACCAAAAAAAGCACAGGACCAGATGGTTTTAGTGCAGAATTCTATCAGGTCTTTAAAGAAGACATAGCACCAATACTCTTCAAACTATTCCACAAAATAGAAACAGAAGGAACACTACCCAACTCGTTCTACAAAGCCACAATTACACTAATGCCAAAACCACACAAAGATCCAACAAAGAAAAAGAACTTCAGACCAATTTCCCTTACAAATATTGATGCAAAAATACTCAATAAAATTCTTGCCAACCAAATCTAAGAACACATCTAAATGATCATTCATCATGATCAAGTATGCCTCATCCCAGGGATGCAGGAATGGTTCCAAATACAGAAATCCATCAATGCAATCCACTACAAAAACAAACTCAAAGAAAAAAAACACATGGTCATTTCATCAGATGCTGAAAAAGCTGTTGACAAAATTCTGCATCCTTTCATGCTTAAAGTCTTGGAAAGAAGAGGAATGTAAGGCCCATACCTAAACATAGTTAAAGCAATGTACAGCAAACCCGTAGCCAACAGCTAACTAAAGGGAGAGAAACTTGAAGAAATCCCATTAAAATCAGGGACTAGACAATGCTGCCCCCTCTCTCAATATCTTTTCAATAAAGTACTTGAGGTTCTAGCTAGGGCAATTAGAAAACATAATGAAGTCAAAGGGATACAAATTGGAAAGGAAGAAGTCAAACTATCACTATTTGCAGATGATATGATAGTATACTTAAGTGACCCAAAAAACTTCACCAGAGAACTCCTACAGCTGATAAACAACTTCAACAAAGTGGCTGGTTATAAAATCAACTCAAGCAAATCAGTAGCCTTCCTATATTCAAAAGATAAGCAGGCTGAGAAAGAAATTAGGGAAATGACATCCTTCACAATAGCCACAAACAATATAACGTATCTTGGTGTGACTCTAACCAAACAAGTGAAAGATCTGTATGACAAGAGCTTCAGGTCTCTGAAGAAGGAAATTGAAGAAGACCTCAGAAAATGGGAAAATCTTCCATGCTTGTGGGTTGGCAGGATTAATATAGTTAAAATGGCCACCTTACCAAAAGCAATCTACAGATTCAATGCAATCTCCATCAAAATCCCAACTCAGCTATTCATAGAGTTAGAAAGCAATTCTCAAATTCATCTGGAATAACAAAAAAAAAAGGATAGCTAAAACTATTCTTGACAGTAAAAGAACTTCTGGGGGATCAGTTTCCCGGACCTCAAACAATACTACAGAGCAATATTGTTAAAAACTGTATGGTATTGGTACGGTGACAGGCAGGTGGATCAATGGAATAGGATTGAAGACCCAGAAATGAACACACATACCTATGGTCACTTGATCTTTGACAAAGGAGCTGAAAACATCCAGTGGAAAAAAGATAACCTTTTCAACAAATGGTGCTGGTTCAATTGGAGGTCAGCATGCAGAAGAATTCAAATTGATCCATTCTTATCTCCTTGTACTAAGCTCAACTCCAAGTGGATCAAGGACCTTCACATAAAACCAGACACACTGAAACTATTAGAAAAGAAACTTTGGAAGACCCTGGAGGACATGGGCACAGGGGGAAAGTTCCTGAACAGAACACCAATAGCTTATGCTCTAAGATCAAGAATTGACAAATGGCCGAGCCGTGGTGGCGCACGCCTTTAATCCCAGCAATTGAGAGGCAGAGGCAGGTGGATTTCTAAGTTCGAGGCCAGCCTGGTCTACAGAGTGAGTTCCAGGACAGCCAGGACTACACAGAGAAACCCTGTCTCGAAAAACAAAACAAACAAATAAAAAAAAAAAGAATTGACTAATGGGACCTCATAAAATTACAAAGATTCTATAAGGCAAAGAACACTGTGAAAGGGACAAAATGGCAACCAACAAATTGGGAAAAGATCTTCACCAACCCTACATCCAACAGAGGGCTAATACCCAATATATACAAAGAACTCAAGTTAGACCCTAGAGAACCAAATAACCTTATTTAAAAATGGGGTACAGAGCTAAACAAAGAATTTTCACCTGAAGAACTTCAGATGGCTGAGAAGCACCTTAAGAAATGTTCAACATCATTAGTCATTAGGGAAATGCAAATCAAAACAACCCTATGATTTCACCTCACACCAGTCAAAATGGCTAAGATTAAAAACTCAGGGGACAGCAGGTGTTGGTGAGTATGTGGAGAAAGAGGAACACTCCTCCACTGCTAGTGGGGTTGCAAGCTGGTACAACCACTCTGGAAATCACTCTGGCGGTTCCTCAGAAAACTGGGCATGACACTTCCAGAGGAGCCTGCTATACCACTCCTGGGCATATACCCAGAGGATTCCCCGGCATGCAATAAGGACACAGTCTCCACTATATTCATGGCAGCCTTTTTTTATAATAGCCAGAATTTAGAAATAACCCAGATGTCCCTCAGTGGAGGAATGGATACAGAAAATGTGGTATATTTACCCAATGGAATACTACTCAACAATTAAAAACAACGGATTATTAAAATTCGTAGGCAAATGGTTGGAACTGGAAAATATCATATTAAGTGAGGTAACTCATTCACAGAAGAACATACATGGAATTCAATCACTGATAAGTGGATATTAGCCCAGAAGCTCTGAATACCCAAGACACAACTCACATATCAAATCATTCCCAAGAATAAGGAAGGAGAGGGACCTGATCCTGCAAAGGCTTGATGCAGCATTGTAGGGGATGCCAGGACAGAGAGGGGATTGATTGGGGAACTGGCAGAGGGAAGAGGGCTTATGGGACTTAGGGGGAGGGGGGAACTGGGAAAGGGAAAATCATTTGGAATGTAAACAAAGAATATAGAAAATAATAAAAGAAAAGACTAAAACAGAATTTCCCACTTAGAGGATATTGGATGTTGTCAGAAAGGTACCATGAAGTTTCCAGGTAGGGATTCAGGAGATGTGATGGGGCAGGGGGGTGGGGGGAGGTTCATCTACCACCAGCCACAGGGTTACACGTGCTCAGAAAGTGATACAAACAAAACAAAATCTAGTGCCAGAATGTAGTGGGCCTTCAGAAACCCAAACAAGATGGAGTTCTGCAACCCTTGGGTGGCTGGTCCTGTTTTAAACACTCAGGAGAGGGAGGGGAAGGGTTGCATCCTTGGATCACACATGTTCTCCCAGCCACATCTTCCCCCAGACATGTGTCTGTCTGCTCCTTCAATTCCTCTGTCTATATCATACCCCACAAAGGTAAAATATGGAATTTCTGCTCCTGGCTTTCTTCAAATGTACATTACCAGAGACTAATACCTGCATTTCTGATTCTCTAGATTCCTACAGACCTTGATGAGCCCAGAGGCAGTTAAGAGGAGCCTTCCTGAATGGACTGGATTTTTCTATTGGCCAATAAATCTTCTTATATTAAGGTGAAACTATAATAATCATTTTAAACCATCATGTGGAGTGTGATTACAAAAGAGCTCATTTGGAAGGACCATTACAGCTTATGAAGTCCTAAGAGATTCTCAGGCGGAAGGTGCTGGAAATGAAGCCAACTGTTGCAGTGCTTGGCTCATTCTGGGACACATTAAAGGAAAGGGAGCCCCATAAATGTGGTGGGAGAACAATGCAAGTCTGAGTAAGTGAAAAGCGAAAATGCTTGCCACAGCCCAACCTACCATGGCTCATGTTCTTCTGGGCATTGAGGCTGAGTCTGCAGAGTGATATATATCTGCAAGCTCACATGCTGAGCAAACTCCCTCTCTCCATTTCATGGCTGGCTAACAGGAAGGGTTGTCAGAAAATGTAAACAATTCCACCTTGCACCACTGCACTCACTTGCCATTTAGCTGAGGCTTCTGGAAAGCACGACTCCATCTGGCCTAGTCTAAATCGTGCTGAGATTGGTACATGGAACATTTTCTAAGCAGTACGGGCCTCTCTTGCTTGGTCTTGTTGGCAGAGCATCAAGCTCAGAGTTACAGTTATAAAAGTGAGGGACACTGGGTGTGTTTTGGTGTGAATGCGTTACTTTGGAGCTCTATAGTGACTAAGAACATGAAAGGAACATCTAGCATTCATTCACCAAACAAATGGTGAAACTGAGCCCTTTTCTGTACCAGATGGTGGCCCAGGTGCTGAAGACACAACTGTGAAGCTAGCAATCATGAGTCTTCCTTCTTGGAACTTTGTGTGCATCAGAGGTGGGAAATACTGCAAACATCAGAGCAGTGGCCTCATGTAAATACATTTCTGAACCTGTTTTCCTGTGCATGGGAGACAGCTCAGCAGTTAAGTTCAGCTCTTACGTAGGACCAGACTTTGGATCCAAGGACCCACATCTGACAACTCCTAGTTACTCCAGTTCTAGGGAACCTAATGTCCAATTCTGATTCCATAGGCACACCCACATGCATATGTATTTACCCCCCAACACAGACACACACACACATATACGCATAATTTAAAAAGGAATAAATGAAACCTTAAACCTGTTTCCTCCTGGCATGTGATGACTACCTCCAGGATTTTATTATTACAAGAGCAAATGTTATTTACTCCATGTTACTGTTTAAATGTGGTGGGAGTTCTGGGTCACCCTCTAAGAGGGAGACCTAGCTGAAGATCCTTAAACCATTAAGGAGTCACACAGTTCTTATGTGACCTGTTGGTATTTTTGAGAGGATTACTATAAAAGGAGCAAGTCTGGCTGCCCCCTTTCTTTTTCCTGGTTTTGAGATGTCATCTGCTTGCTGATGTCCCTGCTTTTGCCATCACTATCTGTCCTGAGACACTACACTCAAGAGGCAGGCCTCACTAGCCCGGATCAGCTGTTTAGACTTTTGTTATTGTTAGATCTATAGGATTTTTTTAAGTTAAAAAATGTTCATGCAATCTATTTAGTTTCTTCTCCCTTAGCCTCTCCCTAACCCTCTCACTTCATGTTCTTTCTCTCTTTCAAAAACAAAAAACAAAAATAAGAACAATAAAAATTCAGACAAAAATTGCCAAAAACAAAATGAAAATCAAAAGTTCACAAAAATACCACTGAGCTACTTGTATTAGCCAACCATTCCTAGGTGTGAGTCCCACCCTGGAGTGCAGTTGATAGGCCCAGGGACACTCCATTAGAGAAAACTGATTTTCCCTTTGCCAGCAGGTTATCAATTGCACATAGTTTCTTGGTTAGGGATGGGAATTTGTGTCTCCTTCCCCCTCTGTTATGGGACTCCCCACACCACCAATCTGGCATAAATTTGTTCAGGTTTCAATTGTGTCGTTTAGACTTTTGCTGCATGATTTCTTCTGGGGAGAGTTAAATACCTATTTATCCCTAAACAGCGTGCCAATAAATGAGAACAAAAAACAGCCCCCACCCAAGTCTAGCTTGGTGAATCAGTAAGCCATTGGGATTACTCACATAAGCATACACGATAAGCTACTTATAGAGGCCTTGGTTACTCACAAAGCTGCATCACTGCAAAGCCTGCTCCAGTTACTACATTCCTGAAGCTAATGAACCCTGTGCCTAACTTACAGGTAGTTCAATCGAACAGACTCCTTTCCCCGAAAAGCATTTATTGTATATAAAACCTGAGCACGGGGGGCTCACGGGTCCTCTAACTATGTGTTTTCTTAATCGCGTATGTTTTGTGACCTCCTTGAGTATCATCACTTCCCCTGGATTTCTGAGTCTTCTGAGGCTCCTTCCACTTTCAGAGGACTGTAATTTGACTTGATCCCTTTTCTTCCTAAACAGATTGCATCAGCCTTTTTATTAAGGTAGTGAAAAGGTGACAGACATACACTTTTTCCTAACAAAAGTCAAGGTAGTTTTAAACAAAAAACGTTATCCAAGTCACAAATACATGAAATGTGAACTGCATTCATTACTTTATTGATTTCTGTAACAAAATAACCTAACAAAACTACATTAGGAAAAAAGGCTTTATTTTGGGTACTCAATTCCAGGAAAAGCCCATCATAGTAGAAAAGGCATGGTAGCAAAAACATGAGGCAATTGGTTAATCATATCCGCGGTCCTTTTGGTTGACTCCAGGACCCCAGACCACAGGATGGCTGTACCCACACCAACAGGTCTTCCCACCTCAGGTAACTGAATCTAGATCTCTTTCAGGCATGCTAAACTCATCTAGATAATTCCTCACAGACATATCTCTAGACTTCCCTCCTAGATTATTCTAGATCCCATCAAGTTGTCAGTCAAGATTAACCATCATAGAAGCCAAAGAAACTATATTCCTAATTGCATATATAAACACACATGTCTACCTTCTGCTCTAAGCATAAACATTGTGTTCATGCCATGGTTTTTGTTTGATTTGGTTTAGTTTTAGTTTTATCTACTGCCACGCATAAGCTTGCTTCTCTCTGCAAAGCAAACGGAAGATACTTACAGTATAGATGCCCATTCTAACCAGTCAGTCATATCTTTACTCCCCGTATTGTGTTCCCACCTCAGCCCTCTCCAAAATACCTTATGCCTCCATGTTGCAGGGTGGGGTTTTCATGTTCACTGAAGACTTCCATGTTGTTGGCTCCTACCCCAGCCTCCTTAGCTGCGTCCCTTGGTTGGATCCATGGCACTAGATTCTTGTGCTTCTCTTTTATAATGTTTTCTTTTCTTTCTTTCTTCTATTTTTCTTTTTTTTTTCTGTAGGGAAGCAAATGTTAATCATCTCCAAGAATGGTTCACATCCTTTGCTCACAGCATTCCATCCGTTCTCCTAGCTTCTATTACTCATTCTAATGATACACAAGTAAACTCTGTATCTGTCCAATTCGGGACTCCCCTCTGAGTTAAAGAATAATACAATCTATTCTTTCCTAGCCATATTCCATGATACAGACCATAAATACTTTGAAATAAACACTTATGAAACTAAGCTCATGTTTGAAGGCAATATCTTTATGATGTCCAAGTTATCAGGTGGACTCAAGAAATTCACCTGACTCTGCCTTCTGAGTAGCACTGATCACTAGAGTGTACTATCAAGCTTCATTAAATTCTGAATCTAATTACCAAGCTCATTTCCCTCAAAGTTTCCTGTTCCTTTTAAGAATACCAACAGTGAATAACAAGCAGAAATTTTAGAGACAATCTGTTTTCTTATCCATTGTCTCTCAATCTCAAAACAAAGTAAGCTAATCTCAATGTAACATCAATTCTGCTTCCCAGGTTTAGGATTGATCCAAACTCTCAAACCTGCTTCTCCTATTGGAGTTCACAGTAATTTTTTTTTCTCCTGGATCACTGCAAGAACATCTTGCACCTTTACCCTTTGCTGGTGTATCATTAAGAACAGGAATCTGATGTTACTCTACTATTTGAAACCTTCATAACTCTTAGATTCAAATTTATACTCTTATCAGAACCAACCTAACAAGGTCTTTTCCCTTTTGCCTTCACTGCTCAGCAAACTGACATTCTAGTCCTTTGATCAAACTATTTATCTTCCCAGGGTGTAGGGGGAGGATTGGGGGGCAGGGCAATTCAGATCATGAATTTCCTTGTTGCCTACATTTCTCTCCTTACTCCATTCAAATTTTCTCCTTGATACTTCCTTTCCATAGAAATACTCACTGACCCAAAAAACACAAGCATCTCTTCTTCCATAGAAGCACACATTCTTTTTCTGTTTCTATCTTTATAATAACTGGAATCACATGCTCCACATATGATTCTCATGCAGAAATATGAGCTCTGTGGGATGCACAAATGCTGGACATGTTCCTTGGAATGACAAATGTCTAAGTGAATTGGCAATTACGAGAACCTCAAGAATTCTGTGACATGCATGGAGCATAACATGTGACCCACAGTCTAAACAAACCACAAGCCTCCTTCCTTGCTGAGTTCTCTTGTTCTCGTTTTTTTACCAAATGCACACCAACTCTGGTTTTGTCTTCATGGGTAGGTAACCTGCCTGATAAGCCACACACACTCTGCTAATTCATTCTTACCTTTAACTAATTCATCATTTGTGTGCTTCCTCAGATCTCATTTTCTGTCTTTGCTCCACAATATAAGCAGCCAAAAATGTGATAAGAAAAAGACATTTATACTGTGTCAGTGTGTTTCTATTTATCCATCTACTCTATCTCAGGCCACATTTGTGTCAACTATCATGAAAAACATTTTAAAGGACAATAGACTTTATCATCTTGAACTCCATTCTATTTTCCTCTTTTGACTTCCAGCCTTTGTTGCCCTGTGTTCAACTCCTGATCTCCCCACCGTCCAGTATCTCCCTATTCAGTTCTACCCGAGTCTTACTGCATTAGACAGCCTACTCAGTTGAATCAAGTTGTTTCTGATATATGGTAAGCCATTTCAAATTGGAGTAACTGAAAGCAAAAGCCCCTTATGTTTCTCAAGCATCTGAAGGCTGACTGAGCGGGCTGAGTCAAGGAGAATATAGCCAGGGGTAGTAGTGTCCTGCTCCCTTCTCATCTGTCTCCTAAAAACGGTAAACCCTCCTAGGTGTGTTGTTCTCATGGCAACAGCAAAGGCGAAGAAGGGGAAATACCAACCCTGAAGTGCAAATTAAACGGCTGCTTGTTTCATCTGCTCACTTCCCTTCAGCTGAAGTCAGTCACATGGCCAAGTACAGAGTCAACCATTAGGATTTGTCTTAGTTACGGTTACTTTTGCTGTCATGAATATAGCAAATTGTGGAGGAAAGTGTT
Source organism: Apodemus agrarius (assembly GCA_964023405.1). Lineage (NCBI taxonomy): Eukaryota > Metazoa > Chordata > Mammalia > Rodentia > Muridae > Apodemus > Apodemus agrarius. The sequence continues at coordinate 142,044,968 of OZ030006.1, forward strand.
TATTTTGCTTACAGTTTCATATAACAGTTCATTATCATGTAGCAATGAGAGGAGACACTCACACAGAGCAGGAAGATGGAGGCAGGAGCTGATGCAGGGGCCATAAAAGGGGTGTTCCTTACTGGCTTGCTAATCATGGCTTGCGAAGTCAGCTTTCTTACTGAACCCAGGACCACTAGCTCAGGGATGGCACTGCCTACAATGGGTGTGGCCCTCCTACATCAATCACTAATTAATAAAATGCCCTACAGGCTGGACTATAGACTAATCTTATAGAGGTATTTTCTTCTTTGAGGCTTCCTCCCCTCTGATAATTCTAGCTTCCATCAGTTAATATAAAACTGTCCAGCACAGGACTATTTCTACTTTACTAAAAGCTACCAGAAACAAAATATAGATGCAGAGAGACTTGAAAACTGAGATAAGGTTCTAAAATACCACCCAGACACAGTCTTACTACTGTATGCCTAAAAGGCTGAAGAGGCTATCTTTTTTTTTAATTTTTTTTTTATTTTCTATATTCTATGTTTACATTCCAAAGGCTTTCCCCTTTCCCAGTTCCCACCCACCATAGTTCCCATAGTTCCTCTCCCCCCCCAACTGTTCCCCAATCATTCCCCCTCCCCCCTCGGTTTCTTTACTAAACTGGATGCAATCTTTACAGGCCCAGGGTCCTCTCCTTTCTTCTTCTTGGGAATCATTTGACTTGCTATTAGTGTCTTGAGTATTAATCTTATGAATATAGATGCAAAAATACTAAATAAAATTCTTGCTAACCGAATCCAAGAGCACATCAAAACGATCATCCACCATGATCAAGTAGGCTTCATCCCAGGGATGCAGGGATGGTTCAATATACGGAAATCCATCAATGTAATCCACTACATAAACAAACTGAAAGAAAAAAACCACATGGTCATCTCATTAGATGCTGAAAAAGCATTCGACAAAATTCAGCATCCTTTCATGCTAAAAGTCTTGGAAAGAACAGGAATTCAAGGCCCATACCTAAACATAGTAAAAGCAATCTACAGCAAACCAGTAGCCAACATCAAAATAAATGGAGAGAAACTTGAAGCATTCCCACTAAAATCAGGGACTAGACTGAAGAGGCTATCTTAACACTTCTTTGTCTACTCCTTCTGGTCCTTGATTTGAATCTATTTCTTAGATCTCATCACAATCTAGAAGAAGATTAGGCAAGAGGGTCAGTGATGTCTACTAATCTTAAAAACTAATCATTAATATTTTGAAAGTCCTTCCAGTCATCTGCAAGTTTCTAATTTCTGAAGAGATTAAATTTAAAGGTTAAAAACTATGAGAGATGAGCGCGCTCTCTCTCTCTCTCTCTCTCTCTCTCTCTCTCTCTCTCTCTCTCTCTCTCGTGTGTGTGTGTGTGTGTGTGTGTGTGTGTGTGTGTGTTTTCCATGCCCTTGCTTGCAGAGTGCAGCCTGTGGACTAGCAAAAGGGACATCATCTATGAATCTTTCAGAAATTGAGCCCTACCTCAGACCTTGAATTAGAAGGTATCTATTGACAAGAACCCCAGGCAATTTGCATGTATCTTACAGGCTGAGAATCAATGACCAGTGTGCCACAAGTCTTGAAAATTTTTGCTGTGTTTTTTGTGGTTTTTTTGATCATGGAAATCTCATGAAATTGCTTTGCTAATAATAATGTCTGAAAACTGCATGGCCAGCCCTTAACCTTCGGGGGCATAGAGAGAAACAGCAAACGTTTCTGTTGTCATTAGATTATTCAATTCAAGCTTTGATTGTCAAAATTTCCCATGGGAAAGGTAGACAACAAATTCCTCAGTAAACACTCTATTTTCTTTGAAATCATGAAATTCCAAATAAATTACAAGAAAGGTCAGGCTGAAAATTAAAGCTATAATTTCATTGGGTGACTTGTTTCCAACAGACAGGGCTGTTTTTCTTCACTTCATCACTCTTATTGAATTTCTGGGTCATTTAACAGGATAAAGCAAAACAAAAGGTATGCCCAGAGGGAATGAATGCATACAATGTTGTCATATAAAATCAAAAGTATTAAGGGTCCCATTAATTGCAAAACACTAGTTTATAAGAAATGACAAAAACAACTGTGGGTATCCATATAGAAAAACAGGTACCTGGAGAAGCTTCAAGTGGAGTAACAACACAGAGAAGAAGCTGATGAAATGGCTGCACAGATAAACTATGTGCACTGCCAGCCTGCCAACCTTGAATTTGAATCCTGGGACTCACAAAGTAGAAAGAGAGAATCAACCCCCACAAAGTAGAAAGAGAGAATCAACCCCCCTCTGACCTCTACATGTAAGCTACAGCAATCATGCATGAGCATACACACTAAATTATTAAGATGTGATAAAAAATGTAGCCTGATGGAGGATTGATACCTAAAACACACAAAGAACATATACAACTAAACATTAATACACAGACATCTCGATTTACAAAATGTGCCATGGAACAAAACCTTCCCCAAACAAGAAATACAAGTAACAGGTAAATACTCTTAAAAGTGTTCAGTATTCTGAGCTATTAAGGAAATGCAGTTTAAACCTACATACAGACCTGTTTCACCTCTGTCAGAATAGCCAATGATGACTAAAGTTGGCAGGGATGTACTGAAAAGAAAACTCTTATCCACTGTTGATGGGAATGTAACCTAGTACAGTCACCATGGAAATCAACCTAGAGATGTCTCACATAAAAAGTCAGGCATCAAGAAAAGCTTCCTACGGAGCAACAACATGGGCAAGGGGCTGATGAGACAGTGCAGCAGGTAAGTTGAGCTTTCTGCTAAATAGAACTACCTCTGATCCCACCATGCATCACTCCTAGGCATATACACAAAGATCTTTACATCCTACAGCAGAGACATTTGCGTGTCCATGTTCTCTGCAGTTCAATTCCCAATAGCTAGGAAATGGAAACAGCCTAAGTACATTGGAATGACCACAGTATTCTGAAGAAACAAAATACAGAGCAAAGGATTTGGATCACCTTGATGTCTCCAGTGTGGCTGAAGGACTGTGTACCAAAGAATGACCCAAAACTATTCTTTACAACCACAATAGTGGGGGGTTCTACTGCTGCTTGTCACAAACACAGAAGCTTAGACACGAGTCAAACTCTGATCACCAGGAATATCCTTCCCAAAGGTTCTTCCCATCCCAAAAGTCTAACCCCTCCACCATCACTCCTGAAATTCTGTGCCCTCCATGACCTGTCTGCTTTGTCCTATCCCTTCTCATCAATCTCTCCTGTACTTATATCTTACTAGTATACCCTGAGTCACATGACTTTACTCAATTACAAGGGAAGCTGAAAAAAAATTATCATCTGGTTTCTACAAAATAAAATCCCACACTGATCTCAGCCAGCTCTGTCCAACATTGCATCCAGATGCTTGCGGTAGGGAAGGATTAGAATTAACCATGGCATAGACAAGACATGCAAGCTCTGTAGATCTCATACATGCCAGCTAGGAAAGAGGTTCTCAGGATGTGGTTGCTTTTCTCTTACCTCTTAGCAAAGGTTTAAGTCAAGCTTTAGCTTCAGCCAGTGCCATAAAATGATAGAAAAAAGTGAATCAGAATTGCTGTCTCTGCAGAGCAAACCTACATTCATTTTAAAGAGGTTTTGTCTGCCTCACACACAGTAATGATTAGCTAACAATCACTATTGTATTTTGGCAAGTACATTGAACCTTGCTAAAGAACATAAAATAAAATACTTTCTATACCTCTAAGAGAGCAAAGCTAAATGCCTGAACAATGATGAATTCACTGGAAGCCACAGAGAGTGGGAAAGTTTCAAAGAATAACAAAGGCTATTTCTCACATAATCACAGGCAGAGATGAAGGCCATGATGGCAAGACAAAGAGTCTCTTTAAAAGAGAGAATCAAAGCCAGCTACTGGGGAGAATCTATTCTGTTAATATCACAAAGATACCGTGCAATTGTCCGGCTTGATTTTATAAAACAAAGAGTAGTTACTGCAAACCAGGAGAGGAGAGTTGAATTGTTTGTGTAAAATGAGTCTCTGTAGTGTAGACAAAATTCCGATAGGATATGAAGTCGGTTCAAAACTGCTCAAGTTGCTTTTGACCTCTGGAAGAAATACACTCATCCATATACCCAGCATCTATATAAAAGCAGTAAATTTTTGTAAACATCAGAAAGCATCTTTAAAAAAAAATGAGGAACCTGATTCTCTCAGACATAATTAGTTGTGATTTTTCTTTTCAAATAACCTTTTTTTCTAGAAGAATTAGTCTTAAAAGGGTTTTCATCTTTAAAGTACCTCGTGTTTTAATTTTACTTATCATTATTGCATATTGAGAGTGCAAATAATGTGCCTTGCCACGAGTGTCACAGGACAAATCTCAGGTATTGGTTCCACATGGAGTTCCGGGATTCAATTCAAGTCCCCAGGGAAGCTACTCCATTGGTCCAAGAATAACTACATGACTCTGAATGCATCAATGTGGTTGGATTGTCTTGATCAGTCTGAAATGCATGCAAATAAGCATGCACTGCCCACCTTGAATTTGATTTTTGGTAGTTATGCTTTTATACAGACTCAAACTCACACACAAGTACTATGAATATAAAATGTATATCCAGCTGTAGTTGAATTTTTGTTCTTTATTTTTACAAGTAGCAGTGAATATATAAGAAGATCCAGGCACTTGATCCAAGAAGAAATGACCCCCCAAATTTGTTTTAATTAAGTTCTGGTGGCCTTAAGCAAGATCTCGCATGAAAATTCAAATGAGTGATTATTTTCCCTTAAGTCAATTTTACATCGAATAGAAATAGTTTGATCAAAATAAATATCGTAAGTGTGACCGCTTTAAAAATATGCCCAGAGTGACTTTCCAAATTGGGGGAAATCTTGAAAAATCCCATCATTCAGTTCACGTAGCTGATTTCTTAAGGCCCAGCTTTATTAAAAGATAGCCCTCTCCTTACAGGAGTGCAGCTGTCAGGCTGGATGAAACGCCTGACTGTATTCAGCAACCAGCCTGCCTCCCAAATCTAGCTGTTCCGTACTCTATGCTAAAGTAGTAACCAAATTCCACACACCCAGAATCCACTGCTTTGAATGCGTCTTCTAGAAAGTAATCGAAGTTCGCATTGCCCAAGCTTCTGAAAGAATCTTTCAAGCCAATCTCACGGGTTGCTCTGCAGAAAGTACAGCAACTAAGACCCCTAGCTCTGCTGACCTGCGGGCGCAGCCAGCCCCGTGGGGGCCACCAGCACCTGGATGTTCTTCGGCCTCTGCTGCCATTCTTCTAGTCACCCACAGAGACAGAGATGAATAGGGAAGGTGGATTCATGGCAGGCAGGTGATTTCCCAGACACTGGTGCTAAGCAGGCTGCTGACATTAAGCCAGACAGAGAAGAATTGCACTCACAGCGAGATGAAGAGCATGCCCTTTATCTGAATGTTCCTGGGCATGAAAAGTTGGTCCTGGGTAAAGCAGCTAAGTGTGAGCCAAGTTCACTTCTGCTCTGTACATCAATCCTACCTCTGAGTCCCTTGGGTTCTTATAACTGTTCTGAGCCGTGGCAAGTCCTGCATCTGAAGAATGGGAATAAAGCTGGTGTTTGTGTTTATAGAAAGAGCTACTCAGAGCAGCTATGACCATGTAAGTGCCAGACTAGTGTCTGTTTTTATGAGTGGCATCAATTAGACCAGGGATGTTGAGACTATCTTCTACTCAATATGCTTGTTCATTCTGATAAACCTACAGTGACTTATATAGGCACTGAATTCTTCCTCTGAATTCTGGCACAAGCAAATCAAAATCCTCCTCCTCCTCCTCCTCCTCCTCCTACTACTACTACTACTACTACTACTACTACTACTACTTATTATTATCATCATCATCATCATCATCATCATCATCATCATCATCATTATTACTTTAAATGTCAAAGTAATAATATAAAACCTATTATGCATTTTAATGCAAAATCGTGAGCAGTGAAGGTATAAAGCTAGAGCAGACTTTAAGTTCTCTTAAGAACTCTTAAGAGAAAATAACCATGGCCTGTGGGAGTCACTTGTTCCAAATAACATACAACCCCACGGGACCATTACCTCCATGCCAATGACCTGGTAACACTAGTCATTCCCCATACTTCCTCTTCTTTTCACTTGTAAACTGGTACAGACCTAGTCTCCCCAACGATTGAAAGAGGTGGACAGCAAGCCATCCCTCTTCTCAAACTTGTCATTGGAATGGGATGAAAAGTTATCCTAATGTCTGCATAGCATGAGGAGCAGTTCCTGTAAATGGCAGAGTTAATAAACCACTGGGCAAGAGGCATTTTCTCACCTGAGAGCTTAATTGCTACAGTGAATTTAACAAGGAGCTCTTGACATCCTATTTTATGAGAAATATTTTATTCTCAAATTGTACCCTTGATTTATAAACCACAGAGTGAGGGCTCACCAACGGCCATGGGGGACATTTCTCTTCTTAAATATCAAGGTTTAATTTACATATGTCAAGACAGGAACTAATTTATTTGGTTTACAGTATAAGTCAAATTACCTCTAATTTATGTGATTATAATTTTGAAAAATTATCTTTGAAAATAAATTAAGCCATTGTCCATCTTCACAAATAGGCATTAGGCTTGGAGAAATTCTGAAAAAGAAGGACTTGAGTTATCACCATAAATTTTGAATGGAGGAGATCCTACCCTACTCTTCCTACAGATTTAGAATACAAATAGTTATTTCTCTGAATTGTTTAAAAAATGTTTTGGACTGCTTTTGTTAAAAATCCTAAGGACAGTTTAAAGTTATTTATCTTAAAATAATTTTCCAGAGGGTTTAATGTGATGGACATTTTAGGTATTCTTTGTTTTCAAACAAATAAAACCTTTGCAAGAGGACCGATTTCTTTAGTGTATATGGGCTAGATGTTGAGTATATCAGTCAGTATCTCAACAGAAAATACACAGCACAGTGTATACACACACACACACACACACACACACACACACACACACACACATATACTCATTCCTTTGAAAGTCTGTACAGCTTACAAAGGTGAGACATGGATGCTCATAGACAGCTCAAGGATCTAAAGACAACTGAGACCAGGAGACCAAGATAAGGAGACTGTCCCAAATCCCAGAAAGAGAGAATCCCCTAGTAAGAGTTCTTCCAGAGTCAATGAACTATGGAAGGTTGACTCATCACCATGGAAGAGCAAGAGAATAAAAGGCTTGATCTTGCTCCTTTGCCTCCTTATTCTTTATTTTTTGTTTATCTTATTTTAATTTTTCTTCAGGAATGTAGGCTATTCAGACGGGGAGCTAGAGAAGGTGACAGCTTATTAATATGAGGTATAGTGTTTGGCCTTTGAAGACAGGCAGTAGAGTGGAGAAAGGTGACTAATGGAGTAGAAAGGGCAGATGAATGATGTCAGCTCACCTACCAAACTCAAGGTACTGTGCTTGGCCTTGTATAAGGACACAAAAATGGCTAATGCTCCAGTCTGTCCTTGGTAAGGCTACATTCTAGTTTTGAAAGACTATTGAAATTTAAATATCTGAAACATAGAGTCTGGAAAGATATCTCAGTCAGGTAAGTGCTCGCCACATAAGCATGAAAACCTAATTTTAGATCCCCAATATTTATGCCTAAAAAAATACAGACATAGTATCATGGACCTGTAATGCCAGCTCTGGGAAGGCAGAGAAGTGGATCCCTGGGACTTGGCAGCCAGCTAGTCTTACAGAATGGTGGACCCTACTTCCAGGGAGAGGGCCTGTTTCAAAGTATAAGGTGGACAGCAGTTAAGGAAGACACCTGATAAAAAACCTCTAGCATTTATAATCAAGTGTATGTGTGTATGCGTACACATGTGATCAAAAATATAAACGAAATATGAATGATTTTCCTATTTCTACAGAAGGATTATAAATGAAGGCAATTGTTACATTAGCATCTATATTTCTTACCTGTGTGGGAGCCCTTCTCTTTTGGTAGTCGTTCTTAGACTTGTGCACATACGTAATTCTCCAAAAACCCTTTACAAACACCTTTATTATTATTTTTATTTATTGAAAATTTCTTGATTACAGGTTCTCCTCCCCATATTTCTCCAAGTCCTATGTCATTTTCTCTCCTCTAGATCTATTTCTTTTCTGCCTCTTGTTAGAAAAGAACAGGCTTATAGAATATAACAATCAAACATGACAAAATAAAATATAAGAAAAAAACCAAGCCATTACATTGAGGCTGGACAAGACTAGGTAGGCATGAGAATCAGAGACTGACTTGTTCATGCACTCAACAGTCCCATAAACATACTAAACTGGAAGCTATTTTATATGTACATATATATGCATATATACATATATGTATACACACATACACACAGAGAGAACTTGATGTAGTGCTGTGTAGACTCTATTCTTGCTGTTTCCATTTCTATGCATTTATATGAGCCTTATCCAATTGAGGCACTTATTCTGATATCCTCCATTCCCTCCAGCTCGTAAATTCTTTCTACCTCTTCTTCTGTGAGGTACCCTGAGCTCTGAGAAAAGGAACTTGATGGAGACATCCCACCTAAAGCTGTGTGTTCCTAGGCCCGTCTCTCTCTCTCTCTCTCTCTCTCTCTCTCTCTCTCTCTCTCTCTCTCTCTCTCTCATCTGTATGTGGGTATTTGTATTGGTTCCCATCTTCTGCAGGAGGAAGCCTGTCTTAGTCATGGTTTCTATTCCTGCACAAACATCATGACCAAGAAGCAAGTTGGGGAGAAAAGGGTTTATTGAGCTTACACTTCCACACAGCTGTTCATTACCAACGGAAGTAAGGACTGGAACTCAAGCAGGTCAGGAAGCAGGAGTTGATGCAGAGGCCATGGAGGGATGTTCCTTTCTGGCTTGCTTCCCCTAACTTACTCAGCCTGCTCTCTTATAGAACCCAAGAATACCAGCCCAGAGATGGTACCACCCACAAGGGGCCCTCCCCCACTTGATCACTAATTGAGAAAATGCCCCACATCTGGATCTCATGGAGGCACTTCCCCAACTGAAGTTCCTTTTCCTATGATAACTCCAGCCTGTGTCAAGTTGACACACAAAACCAGCCAGTACAATTGACCCCTTGTCAACTTGACACACCAACATATCACTATTAAGCCTCAACCCTTACTTTCTTACTCATCCCCACGATCTAAATATATTTAGATCCCACAGTCTTAATATATTAAAAGTTCAATCCCTTTAAAATGTCCAATATCTTTTAAAATTCAAAGTCTTTTAAAAATTCAAAGTCTCTTAACTGTGGGCTCCACTAAAATACTTTCTTCCTTCAAGAGGGAAAAATATCAGGGCACAGTCACAATCAAAAGCAAAACTCAAACTCCAATGGTTCAAAGTCTTGGCTCCAACTCACAATCTTCTGGGCTCCTCCAAGGGCTTGCGTCACTTCTTCAGCTCTGTCCTTTGTAGCACACACCTTGTCTTCTAGGCTCCAGCTGCCTGTACTCCATTGCTGCTGCTGTCCTTGGTGGTCATCGCATAGTACTGGCATCTCCAAAACACTGCTATCTTCCGCTGTAACTAGGTTTCACCAATAGCCTCTCATAGTCTTTCTTCATCGTGCCAAGCCTCAACTCTTTTGCATGACTCCTTCAGTCCTGGGCCATCAATTGCAACTGAGGCTACACCTTCACCAATGGCCTTCCATGGTCTCTCACAGTGCCAAACCTCAGCTGTTCTTCATGATGCCTTCATGCCTTCAAAACCAGTACCATCTGGGTGACTCTTACACAGTACCAAGTCCTGCTATAGCACGAGGCACAACCTTGGCTATCTGGAACACACCCTCTGTGCTCTCAGAAAACACTTTTCAGAAGATTTCACCTCAGTGATAGTGGTTTCTTCTTAATCACCGCTAATTTCTTACCTCCAGCTAACCAGCTTCAATAGTCCCAGTAACACAAAGGTTGACTTTAGTGGTTTTGGTATCTTGTTAATCACAGTTGATTCTTCAGCCCCAGCTAACCAAAACCACAGAATCTTCATGGCCCTGATAAGAGTCTTTAATCTTCCCTCTGAAATTTCACAAGCCAGGCCTCCATCTTCTGCACTGTTCTCAACATAATCTTCCAAGCTCTTATACAACATCTCACAGAGGTCTCAGCACTGAATGGACCAAAGTTCTAAAGTCCTTCCACAGTCCTCCCCAAAACATGGTCAGGTTGTCACAGGAATATCCCCCCCCCCACTGGTACCAATTTGCTTAGTCAGGGCTTCTATTCCTGCACAAACATCATGACCAAGAAGCAAGTTGGGGAGGAAAGGGTTTATTGAGCTTACACTTCCACAAAGCTGTTCATTACCAACGGAAGTAAGGACTGGAACTCAAGCAGGTCAGGAAGCAGGAGTTGATGCAGAGGCCATGGAGGGATGTTCCTTACTGGCTTACTTCCCCTGATTTGCTCAGCCTGCTCTCTTATAGAACTCAAGAATACCAGCCCAGGGATGGTACCACCCACAAGGGGCCCTCCCCCACTTGATCACTAACTGAGAAAATGCCCCACATCTGGATCTCATGGAGGCAATTTCCCAACTGAAGTTCCTTTTCCTATGATAACTCCAGCCTGTGTCAAGTTGACACACAAAACCAGCCAGTACAAAGCCTCTCTGATGGTAGCCATCATTTCTAGTAGCTCAACAGATGATACTGATGCTGTAGTTGCTTAGGAACTTCCATTTGAGAAGCTATACCTTTTCTTCCTTTCAATTCTATGACTATTGCCAAGGCTCCCAACCCTTGTTTATCAATGTTGGGTCTACAGTGCAAGCCTGACTAAGCGTCATCATCCACTCTACTGAGTTCTCCAGGACTGCTCTATATAAATGCCATCTGAGGTTGCCCTGACTTCAGACGTCCCATCTCCCTGTTCCTCTCCTCTGTAAACCAGCCCGGTTCTCATATGCATACATACAGCCTTGTTTGTTCTAAAAAGTTATCTTCAGGAAAGAATTAAAGTGCCATGCCATGACATAGTAACAAAAAATACATCACATTACAGCATTACTAACTATGTAAATGTTCAATCATGGGGTTTAATGAAATAAAGTATGACACAATCACAGAACAGTATGCCACAAATATTTTAAAACTTTAATATATACATATACATATACATATACATATACATATACATATACATATACATATACAAGTCTGGAGAGATGGCTCAGCAGTTAAAAGTTCTTCTTGCTCCTGCAGAGCATGTTCCTTTCCCAGAACTGTTATGATTGCTCACACCCATCTATAATTTCAGTTCTAGGGGATCCAACACCCTCTTCTGGTACTTGAAAACATTCCACACTGTTGTTTAGCAATTTCCTCTGAGGAAGAAAAAGAATTTGTCTTGAAGGAAAGCTCATGAAGATACAGAATGTTCTAAAAAAGGTGAAATATTCTATCCTGCAGGAAAGCTTTTTAAGCTCAGGAAGTAAACAGCTCAAAGCTATCAGGAAGTCCTTACAACTGACCAGAATCATAAGGTCCCACCCTCCCCAATTATCTATAACCTGTAAGGACTGCTGAGAGGTACTCTCAGGTAAGAAGAGTTGCCTAAAAGAGGCTTGGACCAGCCAAGCTCCCCAGAAGAAGCAAAGATACACTTAGCTGCCTGGAAAAGGCTCAGACCAATGGACCCACATGGAAACAATACTCTGAAGTCCTGAGCTGCCTGCAGGTGTGCAGTGTTCTCTAGGGGTCCAACTATCATGCACTGTGGCCCATGCTTGAGGTGGAACTTGTTGATGTTGAGTCATTTCTGTTTCTGTAGGATGTAGATGTTCCCTTGTCTATGTTTCTGCAACTGTCTCCGAGAAATATCCTTAATTTACTAAGTTGGACTTTGGTAGTATCAGTACTTTTGTCTCTCATTGCTTCTCTATCCAGGGTTAATATTTGTTCATATATCCTCAGGAATAGTACCATATAACACACATGTAGTGCACAGACATATATTCAAGCATTCACATATATGTATAAAATAAATAAATACTTTCCCAAAAGATGTGCTATTTAATAAGTGCTAGGAAATAAAGTTATTAAACTCTTTGCAAGAAATTTTTAAATATCTCTCAATTATGAATGCTAATATGGCTGGAACTGATCCTTCCAGCTGGTAAAAATATGGTTATTCTTTCATTCTGTTTTACCTGTGTGTTCTTTCCAAAATGATCATGCACTGCTTTGTAATAAAAACAAGCAATAAAATAAAATTCATTTCGAAGTACATATATAGCTCTTGTTCTAACTGCATTTAGTTTTCAAGCTCAAAAAATGAAATAAGCACCTGCAATTGCTCTCAGTTTCCCAGACCTCTGTAGCTCCATTCAATCCAAATGTGTTAGTTATAATTAGGTTTTGCTGCATGTGACTTCACACTGAAATTAAGAAAGCCTTAGGACTGAAAAAGGTTTCATTTTTTTCCCCAAAGCATTTCTGGAGGCAAACAGTGCAGAGTCAATAAGACGCCTTATGATCCAAGAAACTTTGACACTGTCCAGCCTTCCAATTCAGTTTGCTGGCATGTGACCTACTACTCTTTAAAGTCTGAGATCACTTCAGAAATCCCTTTCATTAAGTACTTAATCTAGTCAGTAGGTGAGAGAAAGGGCCAAGGAAAAGACCCTGTGTGCCACTTCTGCTTTAATTCTGGCCAAAAGATAACTCTTAACCACAAGACTCTCATAGCTGCAAGTGAGGGTGAAAGACAGTTTCACTTGCTGGAAGCAGCTATATATTGAACTACAAATGTGAGTCTCAGTGCATCAGTGTAGGGGACTACCAGGACAGGGAAGCAGGAAGGGATGGATTGGGGAACAGGGGAGGGAAAATGGCTCATGGGACTTTCGGGGGGGGGCGATCCAGGAAAGGGGAAATCATTTGAAATGTAAATAAAGAATATATCAAATAAAAATGTGAGTTCTATTAAGTACGAGAAGAATATACGTGAATATGGGGATACATGCTATATCATAGGGAAGGCATGAGCTAGTTCAACTCCATCTAGTAACTCTTCTAGATAAACCACTCCAGATAAAAAAAATCTGAAACTATTTCATAATAATTCAGTTACTTGATATTTTCACTAATCTTATACCACTGAATTGTTGTTGTTGTTGTTGTTGTTGTTGTTGTTGTTGTTAAGAAGTTTGGGTACAATTGTAACTATGGCCAGAAGGAATGTTAAAGTGGAGAAGGACTTGGAAAATCTTTACTCTCCATAATTATCATGTTTTAAAGAATCATGCTTTAGAGAAACTATACATCAGATTATGTAGAAGTTAAATTACTCAGAGAACCTGATGTATTCATTGTTTGGGTCTCATCCAAGACCTAACCTGAGTGATGTGCCTAGCTTCTGCAACAGAGAAGGCCTCTCCTCACCCCTTAGCAAAGCCACTGTGACCTCTTGTGTGTTCTATAGGTGACAGGCTGCTCAATGCTTTGAACTTGTTTGCCCCTGTTGAAACACATAGACATTTGCTTAGCTTACTGATTAATTCTTCTACCTCCTTCAGCTCTCCACTTTAATATTATGTCACCATCAAGGTCTTCATAGCCCAGTCTACTGAAAGTTGCAGTTGGCTGCATTCTACACAGTCATCTTTACCTCCTGGCTTCTAATTTATTTTTGCCATTTACATTAATTTATGTCTAATGCCATGCAAGTTTCAAGTGCATCTCTACTCTCAACTAGAAGATGAAAACTCATGAGGGCTGTGATCTTTCTTTGCTTTAGACAATCTTTGTTACCCCTTGATTTAGAGTATAGCCTAATATATATTAAGTATTCAAAAAACAGTGATTCAATGAATTAAGCAACCAAATTTAAAAATCAGCACCTCTCGCAGAGAATATAGGTGCAGATGAAATGATTTATGAAAAACAAAACAAACAGCTCTAAAGGTACTTTGGTTATTTTTCTATTGTCAATAAGAGATACCATGACCAAGGTAATTTATAAAAGAATGTGCTTACTGGGACTTACAGTTTCAGATCATCATAGCAGGGAGCATAGTTATAGGCAGGCAGGCAGACCAATGGTTGATAGCTTATGTCTGATCCACAAGCAGGAGGCAGAGAGAAGCAGTGATCTAACTGGGAATGGTAGGATTGTTTGAAACCTCAAAGACCATGCCCAGTGACATACCTACACCAACAAGGCAACACCTACTAATCCTTCCTAAAAAGTACTACCAATTGGGAACCAAGATTCAAATATATGAGCCTATCGTGGTCATTCTAATTCAAACAACAACATTGGGTGACTCATTAAATCTGAATCTCAATTATGGAAGTCTCCATCAGGCTGTTGTCTTGCTGGGATGAGCAACATTTGGCCAGTGTTGCAATGAAACATTCAACCTGGGAAAACCCTCTAAGTCAGAATATGTGAGGTGCAGTATTACAGTATTTTGTATTTTGACAAACTCTCTAGAAAATGTTAATGTATATTATTCACCATAGTAGAGGGTAAGAGAAAAAAAAAAAAAAAAACAAGTGTAACCAGCAATGAGATTGGAAAAGTTATCAGCAAAAGGGCATTTTCAAACACATACAGAAACCATTCATCAAATCATTCTATGTGTTTTGTATTTTTTTTATTTTTTAATCAATTGGGTGTGGTGGTGCACAACTGTAATCCCGGCACATGGAATCTAGAGGCAAGTTTAGGGTCGTTCTTAGCTACCTAACAAGATCAGGACTACATTGAGAGTCACACAGCACTGTCTCAAAATATTATTTTAATTACACATATATATATGGAGTACAATAAAATGCTTTTGGAGGGACTATTTGGAGATTTCATTAAGAAAGAATCTTACTCTGTATTCTTACCTATCTTGTAATTACTATATAGCATAGAGTGGCCTAGAACTTGTGCCAATACTCCTATCTTAGCCTCCTAAATTCAGAGATTATAAATGGCAAAGATAATTCCAAACATTCATGTAATGTGTAATGATCATTAATGTAGCTAATTTTTACATCTCCCAAGCCTTTTTAATAACTTTTATTAACATCAAATCATTATAAATATTTATAGGGTTGAGTGCTGTATTTTAATAAATGAGTATAATCTACACAAATCACATCAGGGAAATTAGCATCCCCATCTCTTTATTGTTATTTTGTGTTAGCATTCTTTGAGTGTCTCCCTTCCAGTTATTCATAAAATATAAAGTAAGCTATTGTGAAGTGCCTTATGTAAGCAACTCATGTGCACAAAATTAAGTTTCCTGTCCCTCTTGCCCTGGTGTGAAGAATAAGCTGAAGGAAGTGCTAGAGCAAGACAGCAAGATCAGCCAGAAAGCGGTAGCTTCCTGGATGTAAATCGTGTTGCTGTCACCATAGGACTCATCAGAAACAACTTGAGGAAAAGATGTTTATTTCAACTTATACCCTAGTGTGATACAGTCCATCATAGAAGGATATGCATGGCAGCTCTGGAGCAATAGAAGTAGGACAGCTGTTTGCTCAAATCTCAGCAGATAGAGGCCAAAGAGAGACAGAGACAGACAAAGAGAGATAAAGACAGAGGCAGAGACAGAATATGGATTGTGTCTAGGCTATAATCCCCAAGGCACATCACACAGAAAGCCATTTCTCTAGCTAGGCTCTACCTTTAGACATTTCTCTAACCACTCAAAACAGCAATGCAGCTGGGGACCAAGTGTTAAAACACATGTAACCACGGGGGACATTCTATATCTGTAGGGGTTTGAATGAGAATGGCCCCCAGAAGCTCATATGTTTGAATCCTTGGTTCCCACTTAGAAGAACTGTTTGGGAAGGATTAGGAAGTATGGCTTCATTGGAGGTGGTGTGTCACTAGAGGCAGGCTTTGAGGTTTCAAAAGACTCAAGCCATTCCAAGTGTATGCTCTCTGCCTCCTGCTTAGAAATTAAGATGGGAGCTTTGCTCCAGATTCCTACTTCAATGCCTTTGCTCTGTCTTCACAGACTCCAACTCTCTTAGACTGTAAGCCCAAGTAAACACTCTCCTTTTCTCTTTTTATAAGATGCCATGGTCATGGTGTTTTATCACAGCTAATTGCAACATTCGGGCCTTAAGAGGGATGTGGAGAGTTTCAAAACTGCAGATGATTCAAATAGCTATCCATAAAGATGGGATCAGGAAGCCAACCAAAACATCCATCAACCATATTCTCTTTTCTGTTCTCTAAGCTCTCTGAACATCGGTTTCCTTATCAGTAAAATAAGGATAAAATCCCCCATATTCATGTTAAAGATTCAAAAATAAAATATAGGACTTGTGAGATTGCTCTATTGATAAAAATGCTTGCCATGCAAGCATAAGGACCTGAGTTTAATTGATCCCCAGAACCCACATAAAAACCCTGAACAATAATGATCAGCCGGGCAATAAACACTCATTGCAGCAGTATTGGCACAAACTTTATGAGACTAACCAATTACCATCTTATTGGATTTAAGGTCAGCTTCAAGGAAGAAATGTGTCTATAGTGTTGGTAAATCTAGCTAATCATGGGTTCCAGAAATAAACCTACTATTACTGTCAAACTGCCCTCTAAGTTCATATCTCTATACCAGAAATTAGTGCAGTTATTAAGCTTTATCTGACAAGTTTCCTTATGCAACGAACAGCTATTAACAGAAACTCATAACTGATCAAACTGCAGAAAGTAAATTTGTATGAAATGTTCAACAATAAATGGAACATCTCTCCTTCTCCTCATCGCAAGGCTCAGGAATTATTATGGAAGAGGGGGCAGAAAGACTATAAGAGCCAGAGACTGGGGAGGACTAGGGCACAACAGTGTCTTCTGAACACAAAAAGGCAGCAGCTACACTCACAAAATCACATGTTTGCATAAGATCAATCCTTGTTCAGCAGTATACACCTTTAATCCCAGCACTGAGGAGGCAGAGGCTAGCAGATCTCTGAGTTTGAGGCCAACCTGCGGTACAGAGTGAGTTCCAGGACAGTCACAGCTACACAAAGAAACTTTTTCTTAAAAAAAAAAAGTAAGTACAGCTAACATGTCTCATAAGCCTCTACCCCTTGATAAAAATCTATTGACAGTTGGTGATTCCTGTATGATGGAGAATCAGCATATGGCCCTTGGTAGAATCACTATGCTCCAGTGGTTGTCCCCATACCTATGAATATATGGGAAGCACAAATTGGGCTCAGTGGGTTATAAAATTTTAAAAGAAGGCATTGAGTTGGAAGCAGAGTATGGGTGGCTCTTCGAGGTATTAGGGATAGGGAGGTAAGAAGGAGTATGATAAAATACATCACATGAACATACAAAATGTTGACATTTTTTTCTCAATAGCCAGGCATTGTGGAACAATTTTAGACTCTAAACACTGGAGAAAAAGAGACCAGCAGACCCCTGGAGCCTACTTATTGGTAAGCTTTAGGCCAGTATAAGACCCTATCTCAAAACAAGATGGCCAGTGCTCTGAGAAACAACACCCAAAGTTGTCTGATCTCTACATGAGTGCACACACATGTACCTGTTCTCATAGACACATAAGCTCACACAACTTGCCCCCACATACATATATACACACAATAAGAATGCTTAATGATGAAAAGCTATGACAAACCCTTCACTGACTCTTTACATAAAAGAGATGTAGTTCCAAGGAATCCTCTCCTTGAGATTGTACGTTCCTCCTGCCTCACTGTCATGCATTCATCTTGAAGTGTTGACTCTCACAATATACTTTGGCTACTCCACAGTGTGCTGACCTGGAAGTCTTTAGATATCATTTCCTTCTACCTCTAGCAAGACTAAGGTTCCCATTTACACTGAGCTTTAAAGTACTGTCACAGGCAGTATTAATCTCATTCCTTTGAGTCTTAAAGCCAATTAAGAGAGTCCAGGATCATTATAGTTATTTGTAGGGAGTTCCTTTTTTAAGAGACTCATTTGTCTTTACTGATGGGCCATTTTCTTATGAAAGGTATATAAGATGGCTTCCAAAAGTATACATGTAAAAGGAAAAAATAAATTAAAACTAAAAAGACTAGAAAATGTGTAAGAAACGGGGAAAAGAAAGTAATTTGGCAGTGTAAGCTGACCATGAGTACTTCAGGACAATGCTACTAACTTTGCCCTGGATTTTCTAAGTGTCAGTATGTCAAGAAATCCACAGAGACTTCTGAGATGTATGGGGTCTATCAGGCTAACATACACCAGTGCTCCAAAGAAGCCCTTAACACACAGGCCAGAGAAAGATGCCTCCCTAGAGCTTTAGAGCAAGGATTCTGAACAACTTCACAAACACATCCTTGTCAGCTTTCAAAGCAGCCTTGAAGAATTGCTTCCTAATTGCTATGTTTTGTAAAGCCAGGATTTGAGTTGGCATCATCTATAATTTAAGTGGTCTCCTTGGGGATTGAGGACTTGATGCTGATATTTCAAAGGACCTTCTTAGTCACATGCAAGGAAAAGAGAAAAATAAAAAGACAGACTGGTCTCCCAGTTCTAAGGTCCTCTGGCTGTGTCTTGCATCCCTCCATGCTGATAGAGATGATGGAACCCATGAGACACCCTGTGGCATCTTTCTTTTAGAGAAATTGGGTTTCTCAATAAGAACTTTAAAATGAAGGATCAGGAGATGATTCTTTCAGTAAAGTACTTGCTGTACAAATGTGAGAGACTGAGGTCTAGCCTCAGAAAGCTATATTTAAAACATCAGGCATGGTGATGCACACTTGAAATCTCAGCACTGGAAAGTGAAAGACAGATTCCTATAACTTTCTGGCAAGGCAGCCTAACTGAATTAGCTATGACAGTAAAAGACTATGTCTATAAATATAATAGATATAGCCCAAGAAATGGCAGCCAGGTTGCTATCTGACCTTCACATGTACATGCACACATAGATAAATATCCACACATATGTACCTGAACAAACACACACACACATACACACACACACACACACACACACACACACACACACACGGCAGGGAAGAAGCTGTAATAGTCTCTATATAATGTGACAACTTTGTAAGTAGACTTTGGAGTCACCTAAGCAGCAGAGTGTCTAGGGCATATCGTAACATACTTGTTTTTGGAAGATTAGTTTGCTTGATGACACAGCAGCACACCAGCCAGTCATATAATATGTATTCAATAGCAGATTAGCAGCAGATATTTGGAGAGAGGAAGCACTTGCTTCCTCTGCATGTAGAATAACCCTTGACATAGAGAGAGAAGGTTGTTGTAAAATGTTATGTCCACAAAAGACTCTCCAAAAAGAAAGTGCCCTAAAATTAAAGGGACCTGACACACATCATATTATCACTGCAAACACTTGACCCCGGGTCTCCTCACTTCTTCTCTAGTCTCCTAGCTACCAGGGAAAGGCAGTGGGCTTTCACTTCTTACAACTGGACTTCACTTTGCTCAAGTTGACTTTTCGTACCCACTTTAAATAACCCTGAAGATGGACTAGGAAATAGCTCTCAGTTCATATATGAACTCCAGTTGCCCATGGAATGCTAGAGAAATTTTTAGATCACATCCAGAATTCTTAGGGCAGAATAAAATCAATTAGTGGTGTCAGCCACTAGGAAGAAAAGGGGAATATCTACAGATGTACTACTATAGAATATGTCGTGCTACGAAATAGCTCACTGAGGGTGGCAATTCAGTCCAGGCACTGCCAACTCTCCACTCTGAATACAGGCTAGGGCATGTGTCAATGTTTACAAAATAATTGACTGATTGATGATGAAATATTTAATGAGCATGAAAGGCAATTGTGATTGGATCTGATGACCTTTTCCAAGCCAGAGAGAAGGAAGTCAGGCTTTGGGCTAAAGATTATAAGCACTCAATTATTTACTTTCTCCGGGTTCCTCTTAGTGTACAGCAATGCATAATGATTTCAGAAGGTCCATTTGCTGAACAATGGGCAGGAACACTGCACTGGTTTCTATTAGGAGTGCATCCATCAGGGAAAGTCCTGCATCACTGCAGGATGCTTATACACTGCCTGGCTTCAATACAAATTCCTTCTGAATCTGAAATTGCTTATTTTCAAATAGTTTCCACACTGCAAACAGCAATTGGGCTCTTACTTTATCCAGACACGGCTGCTAACTGTAAGTCATCACAAGAAAAACAAATCTGAGTTTCCAACTTCCAACACAGAGATAAAAGCAAATGATTTTTGCTAGAGAGAGAGAGAGAGAGAGAGAGAGAGAGAGAGAGACCTCTTTACTCCTAAGAACACATCCTTGCCTGACTGACAGGACCTAGCATCCTCCTTCTTTAATGGGGTTCTGCCTCCTTTTCTAAATTCATAATGGCGAAGCACCCCAAAGCTCAGTCACTGGAACTCTCATCCTTTATATTAGCACTCATGCCTGATGATCTAAAACAGCCTGATGGCATTAAATCTAATCCATGTGTCTACCAGATTGACATCTCAGTGTTGGCCTGGCTTCTGAACTCAGACTTGTATATCATCCAGCTGTCTGCCTAACATCTCCATTTGGCTATCCGGAGGCATCGCAGATATAGAATGCCCCAGGCCAACTTCCAACATCCCCTTCCAAGCCTAGCCATCTGGGGGACTCCTCGGTATATCCCAATGCACTCTGGAGCAGGACACTATTGAGCTACATGGCTAAAGCTCTTGACTCCTTGCCTTCATTCATGACTCCTACAGGACTCGAACAGCCAAAGCTCTGACTGCTTCCTCACTTGATTCAAAATGGAACCTTCCTCTCTACCTCAACTGTACTATTGTCATGTAACCCCCAACTGATTCCTGGGATCTGGCTCTCAACCACCTGCATTTCAAAGAACAACACCCAGGAGTGAACTTGTTAAAATATGAGTCAGAGCATTCAGCCCATGTCCAAAGGGACCACCTGTTTCACTTAGAGAGCAAGTCTCGCCTCTTGTAAAGGCCTAGAAGGTTCCATATGATTTATCCCACCCCCCAGTATTCACTGACCCCCTGTCTAACTACACTCCCTCTCCTTCCCAGCACTCCAGCCACATCACCTCAGGAGTGTCCCCTGGGATGGCCTGAAATACCCAGGCACGTCCAAATCGGTGCCGTTGTGCTTTCGCACTTAATCTAGGATTTCTTCTCACCAAGTAATATTGTACTCAAAACGCTAGCCTTCAAAGTTCTTTTCCGGCCACCTTATAACCCTATAAGTTGAAAGTTCTTTCCCTGATACTTCTTACAGTTTATTTTACCCCTGCTTTATGACATTTCTCTTTAGAATTTATCATTATCTCCATCAGGCAGCTTTTCATACAGTGACAAAATGCCCAAGTTTTCCAGGAAAGCAGAAAGGTTCATTCTGGCTGGAATTCAGGGGTTTTAGTTTGTGGTCCCTTGACCTCCTGGCCTGTGGTAAAAGGGATTAGCATGGTGAAGAACAACTGATGGAGGAAAGCCATTCACCTCATGACTTCCAAGAAAATTATCATCAAGGAGTGGCTTAAATCCTGATATTCTTTAAAAAGACACTCCCCCAATTAGCCAACTCCCTCCCACTAGCTTATATGTCTTAAAGGTTTTCCTTCATCTCAGAATAACTATCAGCTAGTGTTTCATTTATGTTGCTGTGATAATAAACCTGATATAGAGCAACTTTGGGAGGAAATAATTTATTTTACCTTATAATTCTAGATTTAAGGTAGAAACTTCAAATAGCTAGTCATATTACATCCATAGCCAAGAATAGAGATAAATGAATACATACATATACTCAGCTTAATCTCTCCACTGTTATACAATTCAGGGCCTTCTGGTTACTCATAGGGAGCTGAGTCTTCCCTCATCAGTTAAATTAATTCAGAAAGTTCTTCACAGACAAGTCCACAAGCAATCTCTCATTGAGATATTCTCCTGATGATTCTATATTGTGTCAAAATGACAATTAGAGCCATCACAGTTGAAGACTGAGCTTTTAACACATTAGCACTATGAGGTTTGCTGTCTTCCCCCAGTAGAATGTAAATGCCTCAACTACAAATATTTGGGGCTCTTGTTTCTTGTTCTGCTTCCAGGATGAGAAATTGTTACTTCCACACAGTAGACACTTAATAAATAGCTATTCAGTGAGTGAAAAAAATGGGAATTTCAGTTTGAGATAGGGAAGGGGCAGAGAAAATGCCATAATGAAAAGAATTTATATTCTTTTGATTAAAAAATTAACATACTTTCAAAGTACTTTCTAAACTAAAAAGATAAGATTAGGCAGGAGAAGCATTTGCAATGTTGTAGCTATTTAATGAATATAATACAGTTTGTCTGCAATTTGTAATCACTTTTATTTAAATGTTTTATAAATGCTTTTTAAAGCTTAATACATTTTTAAGTGTTTCAAAATAGTTGGAATTTATTTTGAAATGCTTCAAACTGTTAGAAAATCTTTGCTCAAAAATTTTGTAACTCATCAGCGAGTTTCAAAAATAAACTAGTTCAATAGCTAAAACGTTTTCAGTTTGTGCTTTAAGATGTTTGGTTTTCAATGGGGGAGGAGGTTGTTGGAAACTGTGGTGAAAGCCAAGTGTCTCTAAATGTGTTGTTTTGAAATTTAAAGTTTTCTTTCATATTGATAAAAAGGGGGAATAAAAAGGGTGTTTTCAATAACATATAAAACAGTACTTCTAAGTTCTTAAAAAAAGATTTGCATTTTTTTCAGGGTACTTACAATCTTGTACTTAATAGTAAAAATTTGAAAATGTTCTCATCAATGGGCAAATATGTTATAGAACATATTGACAGCTTGAAAATATCTATAATCACCTAGGAGACAAACCTTTGGGCAATATGTGAGGAACTTCCTGGATTGGGCTAGCAGTATAGGGAAGATCTACATTACATGTGTCTAGTACCATTCCACAGGCTGGAGTTCCAAACTTAACAATAAGGAGAAAGAAACTGGACCCTCATGTCTCTGCTTCCTGACTGTGTGTGCCATGCACAGCCTCATGTTTCCCCGTGCCTTCCCTAATACAATGGGCTGTATCTTCAAACAAACCCTGCTTTCCTTTGTTAAGTTATTTTGTCAGAGTAGCAAATAATATGGATGAGGATGGGGATGAGGATAATGGATACGTTAAAAAATGTAAAATATTTAAAATGGCAGAAAAGCAGGTTGTGGAATAGCGATCAAATGTAAGACCCAGTTAATCCGTTTTTAGACATGTGCGTCTTTGAGAACTCATGAGCAACCGGGCTAGTGGGATGCTTCATCAAGAAATTACCATGATTAACAAAAAGAATAAGCAACTGAGAGAATGTTTGAGAAACTGGGAGACTTTTGTTTTTATTTTATTTGTGTGTCTGCAGGTACCTATAGAGGCCAGAAGAGGGTGTCAGATCTTCTTAGGAGCTGGAGTTACAGGCATTGAGACACCAGAGGTGGACCTTGGGAACCTAAGTCCAGACCTCAGCAAGGGTAGCAAGCATTCTTAACTGCTGGGCTATGTCTCCATTCCCAATTTGCTTTTTAGTTTCTTTCTTTTTCTTTCTTCTTTCTTTTTTTTTTTTTTGTTTTTGTTTTTTGGATATATTCTATATTTACATTTTAATTTTAGCTCTCTCCTTTTGCACTGTTTTAAGATGCCTTGCAATAAGTAGAGTTACCTATCAAGATTATTTTGTTATCCCCCCCTTCCCAGTTTCCCCTCCTCAAACCCCCTATACATTACTTCTTATCATGTCAGGAGTTAGAGCTATAACTTGCAGAATCTTTTAGTGTTCTGCCCCCATACCCATCCCATTAACATCACATTGGGCATTTTGTGAATTTTGGAGGGAACACACATTTGCATGACATGAGCTTTGACAATGGCATTGTTTTTTTGTTTTTTTTTCATTTTTTGTTTTGTTTTGTTTGTTTTCTTTCTTTTTTAATTTTTATTGGATATATTCTATATTTACATTTCATTTCCCCCTTTCTGGTTCCCCATCCCCCAAAGGTCCCACATGCCCTTTTCCCTCCCCCTGTTCCCCAATCCACCCCTTCCCACTTCCCTGTTCTAGTATTCCCCTACACTGATGTTTTGATCCTTTCCAGCACCAGTGTCCACTCCTTCCTTCTTGTTGGATATCATTTGATATGTGGACTGTGTCTTTGTTGTCCCAAGAGTCTAGGCTAATATTCACTTATCAGTGAGTGCATACCATGGGTATTCTTTTGAGACTGGGTTACCTCACTTAGTATGATGTTCTCCAGCTCCATCCATTTCTCTAAGAATTTCATGAATTCATTGTTTCTAATGGCTGAACAGTACTCTATTGCGTATATATACCACATTTTTTGTATCTGTTCCTCTGTTGAGGGACATCTGGGTTCTTTCCAGCTTCAGGCTATTATAAATAAGGCTGCTATGAACATAGTGGAGCATGTATCCTTATTGCATGCTGGGGAATCTTCTGGGTATATGCCCAGGAGTGGTATGCCGGGATCCTCTGGAAGTATCATGTCCATTTTTCTGAGGAACCGCCAGACTGATTTCCAGAGTGGTTGTACCAGCTTGCAGTCCCACCAGCAGTGGAGGAATGTTCCTCTTTCTCCACCTCCTCGCCAACACCTGATGTCTCTTGAGTTTTTAATCTTAGCCATTCTGACTGGTGTGAGGTGAAATCCCAGGGTTGTTTTGATTTGCATTTCTCTAATGACTAATGATGTTAAACATTTTTTAAGGTGTTTCTCAGCCATCCAAATTTCTTCAGGTGAAAAGTCTTTGTTTAGCTCTGTACCCCATTTTTAGATAGGGTTATTTGGTTTGCTGGGGTCTAACTTCTTGAGTTCTTTGTATTCTTTGGATATTAGCCCTCTGTCCGATGTGGAGTTCGTGAAGATCTTTTCCCAATTTGTTGGTTGCCAATTTGTCCTTTTGACAGTTTCTTTCACCTTACAGAAACTTTGTAATTTAATGAGGTCCCATGTGTCTATCTTGATCTTAGAGCATCAGCAATTGGTATTCTGTTCAGGAATCTTCCCCCTGAGCCAATGTCCTCAAGGGCCTTCCCCAGTTTCTTTTCTATTAGTTTTACTGTGTCTGGTTTTATGTGGAGGTCCTTGATCCACTTGGAGTTGAACTTAGGACAAGGAGATAAATGTGGATCAATTCTCATTCTTCTGCATGTTGACATCCAGTTGAGCCAGCACCATTTGTTGAAAAACCTATCTTTTTTCCATTGGATGTTTTCAGCTCCTTTGTCGAAGATCAATTGGCCATAGATGTGTGGGTTCAATTCTGGATCTTCGATCCTATTCCATTGATCCACCTCCCTGTCACTTTACCAATACCATGCAGTTTTTAACACTACTGCTCTGTAGTATTGCTTGAGGTCCAGAATGCTGATTCCCCCAGAAATTCTTTTACTGTTGATGATAGTTTTAGCTATCCTGGATTTTTTGTTATTCCAGATGAATTTGAGAATTGCTCTTTCTAACTCTATGAAGAACTGAGTTGGGATTTTGATGGGGATTGCATTGAATCTGCATATTGCTTTTGGCAAGGTGGCCATTTTAACTATATTAATCCTGCCAAACCATGAGCATGGAAGATTTTTCCATTTTCTGAGGTCTTCTTCAATTTCCTTCTTCAGAGATCTGAAGTTTTTGTCATATAAATCTTTCACTGGTTTGGTTAGAGTCACACCAAGATACTTTATATTGATTGTGGCTATTGTGAAGGGTGTCATTTCCCTAATTTCTTCTCGGCCTGCTTATCCTTTCTGTATTGGAAGGCTACTGATTTGCTTGAGTTGATTTTATAACCAGCCATTTTGCTGAAGTTGTTTATCAGCTGTAGGAGTTCTCTGGTAGAGTTTTTTGGGTCACTTAAGTATACTATCATATCATCTGTGAATAGTGATAGTTTTTCTTCTTTCCAATTTGTATCCCTTTGACTTCCTTATGTTGTCGAATTGCTCTAGCTAGTACCTCAAGTACTATATTGAAGAGATATGGTGAGAGGGGGCAGCCTTGTCTAGTCCCTCATTTGAGTGGGATTGCTTCAAGTTTCTCTCCATTTACTTTGATGTTGGCTACTTGTCTGCTGTAAATTGCTTTTACTATGTTTAGGTATGGGCCTTGAATTCCTGTTCTCTCTAAGACTTTTAGCATGAAAGGATGCTGAATTTTGTCAAATGCATTTTCAGCATCCAATGAAAAGACCATGTGGTTTTTTTCTTTGAGTTTGTTTATGTAGTGGATTACATTGATGGATTTCCATATATTGAACCATCCTTGCATCCCTGGGATGAAATCAACTTGATCATGGTGAATGATCATTTTGATGTGTTCTTGGATTCGATTGGCAAGAATTTTATTTGAGTATTTTTGCATCAGTGTTCATAAGGGAGATTGGTCTGAAGTTCTCTTTCTTAGTTGGGTCTTTGTGTGGTTTTGTTATCAGGGTAATTATGGCTTTGTAGAATGAGTTGGGTAGTGTTCCTTTTGTTTCTATTTTGTAGAATAGTTTGAAGAGAATTGGTATTAGGTCTTCTTTGAAGGTCTGATAGAATTGTGCACTAAAACCATCTGGTCCTGTGCTTTTTTTGGTTGGAAGACTTTCTATGACCTCTTGTATTTCTTTGGGCGTTATGGGACTCTTTAGGCGATCTATTTGATCCTGATTTAATTTTGGTATTTAGTATCTGTCTAGGAAATTGTCCATTTCCTCCAGATTCTCCAGTTGTGTTGAGTATAGACTTTTGTAGTAGGATCTGATGATTTTTTTTAATTTCCTCAGTTTCTGTTGTGACATCTCCCTTTTCATTTCTAATTTTGTTGATTTAAATACTGTCTCTGTGCCCTTTGCTAAGACTGGCTAGGGGTTTATCTATCTTGTTGATTTTCTCAAAGAACCAGCTCCTGGTTTTGTTGATTCTTTGTATGGTTCTCTTTGTTTCAACTTGATTGATTTCAGCCCTGAGCTTGATGATTTACTGTCTTCTACTCCTCCTAGGTGAAATAGCTTCTTTTTGTTCCAGAGTTTTCAGGTGTGCAGTTAAGTTGCTAGTATATGCTCTCTCCTGTTTCTTTTTGGAGGCACTCAGGGCTATGAGTTTTCCTCTTAGCACTGCTTTCATTGAGTCCCATAGATTTGGGAATGTTGTGCCTTCATTTTCATTAAATTCTAAAAAGTCTTTGATTTCTTTATTTCTTCCTTGACTAAGGTATCATTGAGTAGAATATTATTCAGTCTCCATGTATATGAGGACTTTCTGTTGTTTTTGTTGCTATTGAAGAACACCCTTACTCCATGGTGATCCGATAGAAAGCATGTGATTAGTTCAATCTTTTTATATTTGTTGAGGTCTGTCTTATGACCAATTATATGGTCAATTTTGGAGAAGGTACCATGAGGTGCTGAGAAAAAGGTATAGTCTTTTGCTTTAGGATGAAAGGTTATATATACATACATACATATATATATATATGTATGTATATGTATATACATATATATGTGTATATATATACATATATGTGTGTATATACATATACATATACATACATACATACATATATATACATATACATATACATATACATATACATATACATATACATATATATATATATATATATATATATATATTAGAACCAATTGGTCCAAAGTTTCAATGAGTTTCCCTGTGTCCCTGTTTAGTTTCTGTTAGTTCTGTTTTCCTGCTCGGTCCATTGAGGATAGTGGAGTGTTGAGGTCCCCCACAATTATTGTGTTAGGTGCAATGTGTGCTTTGAGCTTTAGTAAAGTTTCTTTTACAAATGAGGGTGCCCTTGCATTTGGAGCATAGATGTTTAGAATTGTGAGTTCTTCTTGGTGGAATTTTCCTTTGACCAGCAAGAAGTGACCTTCTGTGCCTCTTTTGATGACTTTAGGTTGAAAGTCAATTTTATCTGATATTAGTATGGCTATTCCAGCTCTCTTCCTGCGACCATTTGCTTGCAAAATTGTCTTCCAGCCTTTTACTCTAAGGGAGTGTTTGTCTTTGACCCTGAGGTGTGTTTCCTGTATGCAGCAACATGGAGGGTCCTGCTTCTATATCCAGTCTGTTAGTCTATGCCTTTTTATTTGGGAATTGAGTCCATTGATGTTAAGAGATATTAAGGAATAGTGATTATTTCTTCCTGTCATTTTTGATGTTATTTTTGTTTTTGAGTGGTTATCTTCTTTTGAGTTTGATGGGAGAAGGTTACTATCTTGCTTTTTCTAGGGTGTAGTTTCCCTCCTTGTATTGGAGCTTTCCTCCTATTATCCTTTGTAGAGCTGGGTTAGTGGAAAGATATTATGTAAATTTGGTCTTGTCGTGGAACATTTTGATTTTTCCATCTATGTTGATTAAGGGTTTTGCTGGGTATAGTAGTCTTGGCTGACATTTGTGTTCTCTTAGAGTCTGCATGATATTCGCCCAGGATCTTCTAGCTTTCATAGTCTCTGGAGAGAAGTCTGGTGTGATTCTGATAGGTCTTCCTTTATATGTTCCTTGGCCTTTTTTTCTTACTGCCTTTAATATTCTTTCTTTGTTTAGTATATTTGGGGTTTTGATTATTATGTGACAGGAGGTATTTCTGTTCTGGTCCAGTCTGTTTGGAGTTCTGTAAGCTTCTTGTATATTCATGGTCATCTCTCTCTTTATGTTAGGGAAGTTTTCTTCCATAATTTTGAAGATATTTGCTGGCCCTTTAAATTGTAGATCTTCACTCTCATCTGTCCCTATAATCCTTAGGTTTGGTCTTCTAATTGTGTCCTGGATTTCCTGGATGTTTTGGGTTACAAGCCTTTTGCATTTTGTATCTTCTTTGTCTACAGACTCAATGGTTACTATGATATCTTCAGCATCTGAGATTCTTACCTCTATCTCTTGTATCTGTTGTTGATATTTGCATCTACGACCCCTGATTTCTTCCCAAGGTTTTCTATCTCCAAAGTTGTCTCCCTTTGTGATTTCTTAGTTGTTTCTACATCTGTGTTCTGATCTTGGATGGTTTTGCTCAGTTCCTTCACTTGTTTGTTTGTGTTTTCTTGCAATTCTTTAACAGTTTTTTATGTTTCCTCTTTCATGACTTCTGCCTGTTGACTCAATTTCTCCTGCATTTCTTTAAGTGATTTTTTCATTTCCTCCTTATTGGCTTATGTATGTTGATCCATATTCTCCTGGAATTCTTTAAGTGATTTTTGTGTTTGTATTGTAAGGGCTTCTACCCTATTCATGTTCCCCTGCATTTCTTTAAGAAATTTGTTTATGTCTTTTTTGTGTTCCTCTAGCAGCATCATGACCAGTGTTTATAAATCCAACTCTCGTTTTTCTGGTGTGTTGGGGTATCCAGGACTTGCTGTGATTGGAGAATTGGGTTCAGATGGTGCCATATTGCCTTGATTTCTGTTAGTAACGTTCCTACGTTTACCTTTTGTCATCTGTTTATCTCTGGAGTTAGTTGGTCTTATTGTTACTGGTTGGAATTTGAAGGTCCTGTGAGCCTGGCCTTTGGCGCTGCTGTTGTAGAGGGCGTCTGTGCTCCTGAGGTGGAGACCAGGAGGTTTCCACTATTGGGCTCCAAACTACCTCCTCACCTCTGCTGGGCCAGACCCAAGTCTTCCCCAGGCTTGCTGCTGGATCTGCAATTGGCCTCCTAAGGTCTCCTCCTGGCCTGTCTAGTTGCCAGCTTTTAAGAATCAGATCTTTTTTTTCCCACCGATCTGGGCTCGTCTGTTAGATCTTTATGGTGACCTGGGCTACTCTGTTGGTTCTCTATGGTGACCTGTTCAGGCCACCAGCTCCAAGATGGTGGCAGATCTCAGGGTTCTGTCTAACCATGGGATTCCCTGCAGGACCAGAGGTTTCCTGGTTGGACTGCTGGAACCTAGATGGTGGCGCTCTCAGTCCACAGGGCTCTGTCTGGTTAGCTGTCTGTGGTGTCCTGAGGCAAGACGTCAGCCTCTGGCTGTACTCCAGGCACCGACCCACTAGCAGGTTGTTGCCCACGCTGGTCAGTGCAGAGACCGCTGGCCAAACTGATCTGGCTCTGGGTGCAGGCAAGAGCCTGACTGGGTAGTCGATGCTAGGCTGGGTCTCTGTCCACACACCTGATCCCAGCAGCCAGCAGTCTGCAGTGACCCGAGGCAAGATCTCTATCAAGATTTTTAAGAATCAAAACTTGTTTTAAAATTTTCAAATGGTCTCAGCATCAGATGGTTTGAGATGATAGGATAAAATCAATTTCTTCCTAGCCTTTTGAGAGGCTTGAAGGAAAGCACTCAGAAATATTAAGGAATAACTGGTCCACAAGTTGATAAGCCACTTATCAACAGTACAAAATCCAGGAGCCAGAGGGATAACATCTCAGGGCCAGGGAGCTTTTCCAAGAAAATGCCTGAACTAGCACTGGAGGGTCTCAGAAACCTGGGCCAAGCTATTTCATAAAGAAATCAGGCCATTGCTTAGGTTAACTAAGGAGCTAAAGACTCCCTTGTGGTTGGCGTAAGAAGACTGGATCAAAGACGAGCTTTTAGATAAAAGATGATTAAATGTATGCATATGTCTTACAGAGTTGACTTTGGTATGACTCTCAGGTTGCCTGTGGTCCTTCCATTATGCTCCCAGCCCTCCTCCTGCTAAAATAACTCTGAACTTTTTTTATTAGATATATTCTTTATTTACATTTTAAATGTTGTCCCCTTTCCTGGTCACCCCCCACCCAGCCAAAAAAAAAAGTCCCCTAACCCCTCTCCCAATCCCCCTGCTTACCAATCTACCCACTCCTACTTCCCTGTCCTGGCATTCCCCTATACTAGGGCATCAAGCCTTCTCAGGACCAAGGGCCTCTCCTTTTGATGTCCAGCAAGGCCATCCTCTGTTGCTTTTATTGGCTCTGTAGGCAAAGGCACTTGTTGATCAAGCAGGAAGACCTGAATTCAAGACCTCAGAACCCACATAAAAGCTGATACTGTAGTACATGGAGATGGGAGATGGAGATGGGAGAATCTGCAGAAACTTGTGAGCCAGGTGGCCTGGCATATATAGCAGATAACAAGTAATAGGTCTTGTATATATCCAGGTGAAATGCAGGAAGCAACAGCTAAATGTTGTCTTTTGGCCTCCACAATTATACTGTGGCATACATATATTCATACCCAGAGGGAGAGACAGAGACAGACGAAGAGACAGAAAGACAGAGACAGATAGAGAGACAGAGACAGAGACTATCTGCCATCCTCACCCATTTGTAATTCACTGATCCATAGAAAAGACTCTTCAATAATTTCCTCTTGCATTAGGCTAGTTTCATCTACTAAACCCATCTCTGTGATTTTTGACTAATTTTTTTTTCCTTTACTTGTTAACTTCACATTGTAGTTAACACTATGAAGATCTACAGACAAGAGCTTTAGTTATGATTGACTTGGAACTGGGAGGTTCATGCTCCTGTTTAGGATTCCAAGAAGCCCCTTGAATCTTATTTTGGGATGGCAACAGTTCCTTGCCCATCAAATATACAAACTCACTTGAGAAAACTTTTTCCCCATGATATATCTTACAGGACGGAAATCCATCTTACTTTTCCTATTATTGAATTTTCTGCAGCATGATCTCCCAAGATGTTAAAATTGATATATTCCTATTTGAATTGAAACTGTATTATTTCAATAATAATAACATATAGAAGATCTAGAAACATATGGGAAGATGGGTCCTATTCTGCTCTGATCAAGAATTATCATCTTCACAAGGAAAAGATGAAGACTCTTGAACAGTGAGGCAATTGTCAGGAAATCTCTGAAACAAGAGAAATTAAAGAGAAAATAATGACCAAAATTCATTCAAATTTTACACAAATACTTATGTACAAGTTTGAGAAAATCAGTATAAACAGCACATGAAAGGTAGAAGGAACATCACAAGTCACATCATTGTCAGATTGTCCATAATTAGTGAAAAGGAAACCACTGAAGGCAAGGAGAGGAAGGACTTGTTAGCCAGTGGAAGGCAAGGATCATGAGGAATTCTGTCTTGGAAAGACCAAAGTCAAGACCACAAGAGGACATCTTTAAAGCTCTAAGTGAACTGTCAACTGAAAACATTTGTGTTGAAGATGAAAATGAAACGAAGATATATTTAGGCTGTGTTTTAAGAACTGAGAGAAATTACCACTGGCAATTAGGCACTACAATAAATTTTCAAAGAAAGTTGTTCAGATAGAAGAAAAGTGCCAGTGGTTGAAAAATGTGACTCCAGATAAAAAAATAAAGAGTACCAGGAACAGCAATCGTATGGGTAAATGAGCAGCATTTTCTTTGATTTAAATAGCCTTATTGAAGTATTGTTTAAATAAAAATAGTACATAGGCAGCCATAAAAGTAAGATGTATGGTAGTAGTTAAAAGGTCAGGGCAGAAGAAGCAAACAATGGAGCCACAAGGTTGTATTAGACATGGGTTTATGTCATTTGCAAGATTTGTTTTATTTTTAATTATGTGTATAGCTGTGAGGCTGTCTGAGGGTATATGCACATGTGAGTCCAGGCATCCACAGAGGCCGAAAGCAGATCCTCTAGAGCTACAGTTGTAGACAACTGTGAGGCTCCAATGAAGGTCCTGGGAAGCAAACTGAGGTGCACTACAAAAGCAATAACTTTTAATCACTGAGCCATCTCTTCAGCCCAAACATCAGTCATCTGCGGGTAGACTGTAATAAATGACTGACGCCTGATGTAAACTCAAAAGCAAATACAATTGTGACAAAAATAGTAAGAGAGATGAAGCCAGAAAAAGACATAAAATACAGCCATAAAACATGTGCAGTTAACTCATAAAATGCAGGAAATGGAGGTAAGGATAATATGGGATGATACTAATAAAAATAAAAAGCAAATAGCAAGATGGTAATTGAAGCCTAAGTCAATAATTACAATAAATGTAAGTGCCCTAACCTGTGAGTTTACATGTATATATTATTAAATTAAACACAAAGTGAAGATAAAGCCATTTATTACCTACAGTAAAGATAAGATCTTGCCAAAATTTTATATGATGATACAAAGATATTGAAATTGAGAGATTAAAACAATAACAAAAAATATTAACCCACTTGAAAAAAATATAGTACATCTCTATTAATATGAGAAAGCTAGGTTAGAGAAGGAAAATACTATGGGAACAAACCTCATCCTGTCATGACTGATGATGGTAAAAGCAATTTCTTGTAGAAGATATAACAATTCTTTGTGTTTATACACCTAATAAGAGAAATAAACACAAATCAAAACTGATAGAATCACAGGGGGAAATAGAGCAATCTAGTGACATACTCAAATATTTTAATATTTCTCAATAATTGATAAAATGTCTAGTCAGAATGTCAGTATGGCATACAGAAGAGTTGAAAAATAATGGCAACCAATTCTTTCTAAATGGTATTTCTATCTATAAAGCATTCCTCCCAACATCCAAAAATATTATTGAGAAAAGTCCTCCCATTTTCTCTTTCATATAGAAATATCCAATTTTTCCAGCACCGTTTGCTGAAAATACCATCATTTATACATTCAATTACATTTTCAATATGCATCTATCACAGACCTAGATATAAATTTTAAAGTTATCAAGATTCTAGACTAAAACAGTGGAAATCTTTTGGAAACAAAATTGCTTATATTTGACATAAAAAAAGTGATGACATAAAAATATTTCAAGTAGTTGGAGAGCTGAAAGAACACTTGTTGCTCTTTAAAAGGACCCAGATTCATTCCCTAGCACCCACATGCTCGCTGTGTAAACTCTTATTTCAAGAGAGTCTGACACCCTCTCATTCCCTCTTTAGACACCAGACGCATAAGAGGTACACAGGCACAAGAGGCAACACATATATGCTTGCATAAAATAATAAAAAACCTAACAACATTTGAATTTTAAAATTAAACAAATAAATAAACTGGACCTTATCAAAATGTAAAGGACCTAAAAGGAAAACATAGGATATAGACTTGGGAAAACATTTATAAATTATCCAAATGATAAAAAATCATGATGCCAGGATATTTTTTTAAATCTCAAAATGCAGTTATAAAAAAAAATACACTGTAAAGTTCGGGGTCATCCTGTGCTACATGTTAACTTTTAAGCCAGCCTGAGCTATATGAATCCCTGTTTTTTAAAAAGGTGGAGGAAGCTAAATATGTCCTCTAAATATCTTGCCAAGCACTATGTTTATTTCCCAGTATCACATACACTAAGCATGGTACCTCATGCCTGTAAACCCAGCATGGAAAAGGTGGGCACACAGGAGGGTCAGACGTTCAAGGTCATCCTTCAACATAGAGAGACACATGCCCCTGTCTTAATAACTACATAAATAAGTGCATAACTCTAAGCAAATAGTTTAAAAAATATATGGATGCTAATAGGTTCATGGAAGGACATTAAGCATCACTTGCCATTAAAGAAATGAAGGTTAAAATCACAATAATACACCTTGGCACAGGTAGTGGAGAGGGAAAAGTTAAAAGAAGACTGACTATAGTAAGTGTTGACAAGACTGTGGAGGAACTGCAAATCTCATGTAGCTGGCTAGACTGTAAAATGGTACAAATATCTTGTAAGCAGTTAGGTAATTGGTTTTCTTTATTTGTTTGTTTTTGCTTACCATTTACTTATAACAAAATCAAATATATTCTATTTCTATTACTCATATAAAGACTCACTAATGAGTTTTATAGTTGCTTTATTTGTAGAATTTAAAATAAGTCAAATGTTCATCAACACATGAAAAGATGAACCTATTGTGGTAAGTTTACAGAATGGAATGTCACACAGCAATAAAGAGTAAGAAGCACTAAATGTTTACAGTATTATACAAGTGTCAAGATGGTTCCTTTGAAGGAAAGAATTCAAAAAGGAGCACATACTGTTTTATTTTATTTATATAAATTATATAAAATAAACATGATAGTAACAGCAATAAGAACAGTAATTTCCAGAATAGGATATGGGCAGAAAGAGGGATGAGCATATACAGAATATAGGCATACATGGACACTTCTGTACATAATGTATGTTCTCACTGTCTTGGTTCTAGTTATAATTCTTCAGCTGTATAAAGCCATTCTATTTAAATGCGTGTACATTTACTATATGTCAATTATACATGACATATTAGCTAAAGTTAGACAAAACAAAACCACTACAACAATAAAAACAAAGAAAATTGCATGTGGCTAGAAGTACAAAGAGAAACTTCCATACCCCTAGGGTGTAAAGAAGAAGCCAAGCCAGTCATATGTTTAGGGAACAGCATAATATTATCCATGATTTCATACTTCCTGTTTGGAATGAATACTTTCTGGGGGTGATTTTCAAACAATGAAAAATAGCATCAAGTTTGTATCTCAGTGATGATATTTACTAGTTGCCATTGGACCACACCAAAATTTCAGTTTGCAAGTAAATAAATAAATAGATAAACCCAGCAAAGTCACCAGAGTGGATGAAATGTTTGGGATCAATATGAGAATATGGTTTTGGTTTCAGACACAGCCACACTCAGATCTCAGTTTAGACTCAAATGCCCAGTTTCTCTCCATCTTTGTCAGCTTCCTCTAGTTTTTACAGATTCATTCTCCTGGCTACCCAGGCACGGCAAGATGGCTGCCACCGTGGTAGCCTTCCTACCCTATGTCCAGTGTGAAGATGGAGCCTGTTGTTCAACAGATTCCAGAGAAGGCCTGAGATACTCCAAATGGACTAGCTTAGGTCACCTACTCACCCACTAACTAGTACCTGTGGGTCAAAAAATGTGACACTCTGAAGAGTTTAATTAGACAGTATTCTATGCATACTCTGCACATGGAAATGAAATGTAATTTCATCCAGTCTGCAAAAGAAACTGATCTACATTTGATGGCTGTCTCTAGAAATATTGGATAGCAACACACATACACAATGGGTCTTCCACTTCCTGGATCTTGCAGCCTCTAGAACAATGAGAAATACATTTTGGTTGCTCATAAGCCACAGGGCTTGTTGCATATACAGGATGTATTTTATGGGTAGTACCTCTTGGAAGGAAGCTCATTAAAACATAGAACATTTATAAAGAGGGGAAAACATTGAGCTGCCTACAGGCTCTGCATTGAGCTCCAGGTTCAGCTTTCATGAGCATGTCACCCATGCTGGGGTGGGCTTCAGTGATGCAACCATCTTTTAGTCATCTCTGTTCCTTTAAGTAACTCCTCACCCACAGTACTAGATATAATATCAATAAAACTCACACATTCACTAAATTAGAGTTTAGTGTATCCATACTTTGGGCTTTCATTGGTTCCATAGCTGGAGTGAATAAATGTTTGTTTATTCATATTTTCTCAGAAATCATATCATACAATAAAGATAAAGAAATTTAGTTTCTGGAAAGATGCCCTGGTTTGAATAGAAGACAGAGGTGTTGTTGTTGTTGTTGTTGTTTGTTGTTGTTGTTGTTGTTGTATTGAATATATTCTTCATTTACATTTCAAATGTTATACCCTTTCCTGGATCCCCCCTCCCAGAGAATCCCCAACCCATCCTCCCACCCCATGCCTTCAAGAATATGCCCCTCCACCCAACACACTCCCACCTACCCACCCTCGATTTCCCCATGCTGGGGCATCTATCAAGCCTTCATAGGATCAAGGACCTCTCCTCCCACTGATGCCTGACAAGGCATTCCTCTGAGAAGGCACAGTCTTAAAAAGATGATTAGGTCACAAGGATAGAACACCTCCCGGCGTCTCTTCACCATACGAAGACACAATGAAAAGATGCTTCCTGTGAATTCTAAAGTGGGGCCCATGCCAGACGACAGGTCTTCCACTTCCTGGATCTTGGAGTTGCAGCCTCTAGAACAATGAGAAATGCATTTTGGTTGCTCATAAACCACAGGGCTTATGGCATTTTGTTATCTCATCTCAAAAGACTGGAATACAAAGTAGGAAA
Organism: Apodemus agrarius; assembly: GCA_964023405.1. Classification (NCBI taxonomy): domain Eukaryota; kingdom Metazoa; phylum Chordata; class Mammalia; order Rodentia; family Muridae; genus Apodemus; species Apodemus agrarius. The sequence continues at coordinate 142,082,024 of OZ030006.1, forward strand.
TCTCACTCTCAGTATCAAACTCAGTTTGCAGCTAGATACATGTTCAGGAAACCACATCTTCAGCATTTCTGCTGGATTGGGAGGAGGCTCATGATATCTTATCATATAGCAGTAGACATAAAGGCCAGTAAAGGAGAAAAAGTTCATCTGTTACTCTCTGGGTTTTCGTCAGATCAGAGCTGACCAAACAAGAAACTGAAAAGTTAACCTCTGAAGACCAAAGAATGGAAAGCTAAAATGGGCCCTGGGAAGGAAGTGTCCTGTGCATCTCAGGAAATAGTTACAACACAGTGGAAACCCCTGCCAGGGGCATGCCTACCTTATTCTCATAGTATGTAATTTATACAAATTCTAGGATGCAAAGGAAGGAAGGAAAGGGGTGGGAAGAGTGACAAAGGGAAGAAGGATGGAAGGAAGGAAGGATGGAAGGAAGGAAAGGAGGAAGGAGGAAGGAAGGAAGGAAGGAAGGAAGGAAGGAAGGAAGGAAGGAAGGAAGAAGGCTGGCAAGCAATGGCTTCACTGTGGCTTTTCCTGCTTAAAATCCTGCAGGCTGGGGTACATTTATAATAAAACAGTGTCAGGTTTCTGATGGCAGCATCTCATCTTTTCATCTGTTTATAAAAGTATGGCTCATATATGACTACAACAGGTAGTCTTATATGTGATGATATAAAATTTGGAGAGTCTCACATCTTACCTTCATGCCAGATTAGAAAAAAAAAAAAAAACAACAACAACAAAACAGGTCACCAATCTCTGGGTAGAGGCAATTACAAAGACCACATGATTAGTCAGTGAGTGGTACAAGGGTGTGAAGATTTCACCGTTTTTGAAGTCACATGGCACAAAGTTTAAAGCCATCCCAGTTGGGTTTTGAACACACAACCTCATGACAGTGAGTCCAAGAAAGCCCATTTCCCATGATTCTCCATCACCCATCCCAGCCCCACAGACTAAAAATTAAAACACCATCAAATATCATGAATGTTCCACCGTATCTAAGCCAAAAACATAAAAATCAAGCTATTCTTTCTTGAAATGAGCTTCATCTTGTTTCTCACCTTCAACAAAACAGAACTATATTTTTAATTTATAATAAAGTTTACAACTTGATTTTTTTTTTCAAAAAAGTCAACAAACTGCAAGCACCTGCTAGTAAAGGTCTTAAATAATAATAATAAAAAGAAAAGAAAAGGAATGTCAACCACCTGGAACTCAAAACAAATGAATACAAAGTAAAGTGAAGATGGAGGGGGCTTCAGTTGGAGATAAACATAGTAAAACATCTATTAATGTTGTTCTTTGAAGAACAATGAGTTAGACAACAGCTGGGAAGGACAACAGCTGTATATCTTTTTCTGTCTTGATGAAATGCAGCCTTCCTTAAAATGGATGTGCTTACTTGCAAAGCCAAAGCTTCTCCGCTGTTTTCTTCTTCTCTGATAGCTGTTGCTGACTTAATGTGCTTTAAATGTATCATAAAAACATAATGAAAAACATACATTTATTCAATGAGACTCCTACAACATAGGCTATAAAGCCCAAATCTTATAAAGCTGAATTTTATGGCATTTCTTAAACCCATTCCTTCCATTTATAGTTGCCCACAATATTGGTTAGAATTTAGTGTTTCTCTCTCTTGCCTTTATCTTGAAAGCAAAGATGGCGCTTGAACTTGTGTTTCCTCATCCTGTCTCTTCCTTCCCTCTCCAGCTCAGCCAAGGCTACGCCTTAATTAGCCTCATCTTCCCACTTCTCTTCCTCACATTCTGCCAAAAACGTTCATGCCAAGTACAGGTACCTACAAAATTCGCAGAACTGTGGACTGGGGAAATAATACAAGTTGACCTTTTATGTTTACTTATTAATTAAGGGTCAGTGTCCTAGTGTTCAAGGCCAAATATGGCCCTTGTGTTTTGCTTTATGAAATAGTTTTATTGGAATATGGGCATGTTTATATATTTAGGTATTGTCTAAAGTTTCTCCTAGGTTATTAAAATCAAGTCCAATAGTTATAATGGAGCCTTTATGTCCCATAAATCTAACATATTTATTGTATTTGGAACTTCAAAAGGGAAATGCAATTTTATGGAGACACAACCATATCTGGAAAATTGAAGTGCTTTGGTTCCTTCCCAACATTGAGACACCATATTTGGGGTGCTGAGTGAGAGCTATGGTTGTTATATCCTTGTGATGGGTAGGAAACCAGTCCTTTAAGTTAGCATTAAACCTACATTGAGATCTCATACACCACTGTCACAGCAGCTAAGCTCCACCCATAAGGAAGGTGGAGTTTGTGCCCCTAATCTTGACTGCCCAGGATGCCCTTTATGATTTGAGGGTCTGTGGTAGTCATCACTTTGAGGACTGAAAGAAAGTAGCTTTCCCACCCTGCAAAGAGCTACCATAGTTTCTGATCTCCAACCAGTGGCAATTGAAAACATCTTGAGGGTAAGCAATTTACATGTGAGCTCTTCTCACACAACACTGGTGATCGGAAAGGGAGGAAAGGCATTATACTATATATCAAGCCAATTACCAGAATATGGACTGAGGATGATTCTGATGAGTCATTGGCATACACATGGAACATGCATTTCTCAGTCTTCCCATAAAGAGCAAGTTAAAGTTTTCTCAAAATTCTCTTTATCAATATCAATCAGGCACAAGCTGAGGGACTGTCTCTAGCAGTGTAAATATCTTCCACTTCTAGTCTGCTATGTATACATATATATCCTGTAGCCAAGACTAAGCCCTGAGTAGAGTGGTAGAGATGGAACTCAGAAGTCAGGCCAAGGGACCCTGGACTGATGACTCAGTCAAAGATGAAAACCTGAATTCATAGCCCAACAACCATGTAAAAAACCAGGTATAGCAGTATGTATCTATGATTCCCAGAGCTGGGAAGGCAAAGACAAGCTCTTTCCTAGAGCTCATCAGCCTACCAATTTAGGGAACTGGTAAGCACCATAGTCAGTGAGAGATCTTATCTAACAAGCCAAGCTAGAGAAGCAAAGGAGGAAGACAGCCAATGTAGACGCCTGCCCTCTACACAAACTCAGATAAACACACAGCAAGGAAGGAAGGGAGTAAGGAAGTGGGGACAAGCCAGAACGTAGTGAGATGGTAAAGAGGCAAGAGACAAGACACTGATAGCATTAAATACTGGTATTAACTAAAGAATCCCAGTGGAGGGAAGCCTTAGGATTGGGGCTAAAGGAGATTGTGATTTTAAGTAGAAACTGAACCATGCTTGTTAGGGCTCCCCCTGTGACTAAAAACAATCACCTCACTGACTCAAAGTGATTGAATTGGGAACAAAAAGTATTTATTCTTCTGATGACACTGCCCCAGGATATATGAAAGAAGCATGCCTCTCAACCTCCGAGATGTTAGTTCTGTTACCAGGCTGTCAATCAAGCTCTGTTTTCATTGCATTTGTCCTGGAAGAAACACTCTTCTTTATCTATACACATTTCCTCTCTACGTTTTTGGCTTGCATAGCAAAGCTGTCCTTGTAGAAACACATCACGTTTTTAATATTTTCCTTTGCCCTCATGTGAACACAGGTGACATGCTAAGCGAGTTTTGTCTGAATTTTATAATCCATCAAGTACAAAACAAGATATTTTTAATATTGAATCATGGCAAATTTGCTCATCTTGCCACCTTTTGTTCGTGGACCAATTCAATCAACAACTGGCTCTTGAACATTTAGTGCATTGTTTGTTAAAGGCTGGATGGGAGTGTGCAAACGTTAGGAAGCCAGAGTGCCTGCCTTTGGAAAGCTTAAAGTATAATTGTGTTGCCAAGAGTAATCATTACTTTGTGTCTGCCTAGCAGCCTTCCTATTCCACCAGAAAAGATTATATATTCACTATACAAATGGATGGCTTTTATAATGACATTCTCATTCAAATAAGTCACATACTGTGTGCATACTCACCTTCATTGTTTGCTCCACCTCCCTTCAGGAACCCTGTTTTTCTAAATAGTTTCCCTTTTATTTTCATACTGTGTGTGTGTGTGTGTGTGTGTGTGTGTGTGTGTGTGTTTGTGTGTCCATACATGTATGTAGAATCTAGGTGAAACATGTAAGAGAGCACATGACATTTGTCTGAGCTCTGCATAATTTGCACAGTTTTATGATGTCAAGTCATATCCATTTTCATATAAATGGCACAACTTTGTTCTCTGGGTTGAATAAAAGCTGCATTGTATGTGTATACCATGTTTTACTTATCCATTCATCGGCTGAAGGACACCTAGGCTGAGCCCATAATTTGGATACTGTGAAGAGTGCAGCAGTCTGTGGATGTGCAGGTGTCTCTGTGGTATGTGCAGTGCAGCAGTCTGTGGATGTGCAGGTGTCTCTGTGGTATGCAGACTCAGAATCCTTTGGTGCAGGCGCAGTATCACTGGATCAGGTTACAGTTATACTCTCAGCTTTTTGAAGAACAACCCCATTCACAATAGGCTCGCAAAACTCCCTAGAAATAAAGCTAACCAAAAAGTTAAAAAACAAAAACAAAAACAAAAACAAAAAAAAAAAAAAAAAACCTCTACAATGAAAACTTTGAAACACTGAAGAAGGAAACTGAAAAGGATACTAGAAGATAGAAATACATTCTACAGTCAGTCATGGATTGATAGAAATAATACTGTGGAAATGGACATCCTATCCCAAGCAGCCTACACATCCATTACAAGCCCCATTCAAATTCTAATGGTAACTCAGAAAAAATTAATTTCTTACCTTTTTGGTAATGGATACTGATTAATCTTTATCTTGAGGGAAGAAAGGATGCTTGTCTATATGAGGGCACGTGGAAGTCAAAGCGATCTTTGCCGTACCCAACTTTTATGTGGATGCTGGCGATCTGAACTCCAGCTCATACTTGCACAATAAGTACTTTCACCTACTGACCCATCTCCCCACCTGTATTCTTTTAAGGGAACTCCATCATCCCCCCACATCCCATATGTTATGAGGTATCCCCCAGAGAAGACTCCTTTGACTCAGGTTCAGCCCAATAGAAAGTATTAGCAGGCCAGAACACTGGGGGCTGGGGACCTGAGTGCAGTCCTGGTCGTTTCTTGGGTTGAGATTTTAAGCACAAAAAAGACATCCTGAGTTGATGCTCCTCGGTTAGCAAGAACAGGTAGCCAAAGCAGAATTACAGCAGCCAAAACACAAAAGTTAGTATGGTCATGGGCTTTTCCAAAACTATAAACTTGGATGGATTGGGTTTCTGCTCTTGTTTTGGCCGGTATTGCTGCCTATGTGCTGGCTTCCAAAGCCTGAATAGCACTTCCATCATGGAACCAAGTTGTGCAAAGATCTAGGGCCTGTTACAAGAAGATATGGTCACTGTCACATTTCCAGCACTGAGACATATGGCTCGCACTAGTCAAACAGCTTTCCCAAATCTTCTAACACAGTGATTGCTGGAGAGATAAATGATCAAGCCCGTCCATGACAAAGAATGAACTGCAGGACTTACATGGGGTCATTCAGGAAATTCTGCTTTTAGAGTGGTTCAGGATGGAGAAGCTGCAGCCATCTCCTTCTGAGAGAGGGAACTCTGAAATGCAACTAAAACAGAGGACACAGCGTGGAAAAATGGAGAGCGAGAAATAGAAGTAGGAGCACATCATTTGCTACTCTGGACCAGATGCATCCCTCTCTAGACTTTTTCTTGCAATGGATCCTCTGTTACTTTTCCAGTTGCTGTGAGCCAACACCTGACAAAAGCAACTTACGAAGGATTTATTTGACTCAGTGTTTGAGGAAGGTCATGACAGGAAATGTGTAGTACCAGACAGAGCCATGGCGGTAGGAGAGTATAGCTCTTAGTGGACCAGAAAGAAGAGTCGGGTCAGAACTGGGCTGGACATTACGCACAAGCCCATCTCCATGGACACACTCCTTTCCCATAAGCCCTACCTCCTGAAGGTTCCACAAACTCTCACATGAGCACAACCAGCTGAGGAACTGAGTATTCAAACACATGTGCCCACAGGAAACAATTAACACCAAAACTCTAACATGGTCCTCTTAAGTTCCCTCTTGTGACTAGTAGGGGCAACATTTTCTAACAAAGAGGCTTACACAACCCCAGGTAATACAATATGGTTTTACTAAAGGAAATTTCAAGTTCCATGAGACAATGATGTCATGATACAGCTAGGAAGTTGAATGAATTCTTATGATATCACAAAAAGTATTGTAGGGTCTCTGGGGTGTGATCCTTGATCTTGGTCTAGACTGATTAGAGCTCATCTAGAATATTCTTTCATTCTTGATTCTTTACCAGATGGAAGGAATTCAGAGATGGGCCAGAAGAATGGGAAAGCTTCTAAAAATCAACTCATAAGAATAATTGAATTACTTGAGATGCTTATGCAGGAAGACAAACAGGGAGAGTAGATGTAGTTTTATACTTGGTTGAGCAATCTTTAATTGTCTAAATGTTTGGGACATTTTGAAGACCACCAAATCAATAAGGCCAGCCTCTGGCATTACTGGGAATGTTTTTTTAAGCCAGCCTTTGGATTTTGACTTTGGCTAAAGGATTTAACACCTGACAAGTTGCTTTGCTGGCCTGTGGAGAAGAATTCATCAACGCTGCTTGAAAGCTAATTCTGTTACAGGCAATAGTGAGGCTCAGGTTGCTATCCATTCAGCCTGTGGTGCCTGGTCTCATTAATCACTAAAGGTGACTGGTATAGAAGAAGTTCTGATGCTGGTACAGTCAGATTCCTTAACAAACTGATACTTAAAGTAGATTTGAAGATGTAACACCCGAGGTCCCGATCAATGTGATCACAGCCAGGCCCAGAGGTCTTCAATCTTGGGTAACTAAACAGCACAGTTAAGCATTTAGGGATTTATTTAACAAAATTTTTTGGAGTGTCTGGTGATTTCAGGACACTGTGTAGGTAAATCTGTGGTGCTGAGTATAGAATTCAGGAGGATATAACTTCTGCCTTTGAGAACTCACCAGTTAGATCAGGAGAAAAGATATGCATGCAACAAAGCATTTCATAAAACAGCTAAACAACATAAAGACTCCATTCCATTTCTCCACTCTCTAGGCAGGTATCAGCAACCGCCATGGAAGTATTTACCTTTGAGTCAATGTAGCCTCTTTTCTCCAAAACAACTTTTCCCGTAGGTATGTGTGTCTCTCTGTCTCTGTCTCTCTGTCACTCTGTCTCTCTGTGTCTGTCTGTCTGCCTCTCTGTGTCTCTGTCACTCTGTGTCTCTGTCTCTGTCTCTGTCTCTCTCTCTCTCTCTCTCTCTCTCTCTCTCTCTCTCTCTCTCTCTCTCTGTATGTTAGTGACTATGTCCCAATTGCCATCCCTGAGTTGGGGATTAGGAAGTAGAAAATGACCACCACTTTTACCCCCTTTTATTGGATATTTTCTTTATTTACATTTCAAATGTTATTCCAGGTCTCCTCTCTGGAAACCACCTATCCCATCCCCCTTCCCCCCCTGCCTCTATAAGAGTGCTTCCCCCACTCATCTACCCACTCCTGCTTTCATGCCCTGGCATTTCCCTACACTGGGGCATCAAACTCCCTCAGGCCCAAGGGCCACTCCTCTTACTGAGGATCCAACAAAGCCGTCCTCTACCACATATATGGCTGGAGCCATAGGTCCCTCCATGTGTACATTTTGATTAGTGGTCTGGTCCCCAGAATCTCTGGGGGTTCTGGCTGGTTGACACTGCTGCTACCCCCACAGGGCTGCAAACTCCCTCAGCTTCTTCAGGCTCTCCTTCATTGGGGAATTCTGAGAGACAACGATACCCTCCCAAGTCATGCAAAGCTCCACTTTGAAGGCAGAATCATGGCATAAAGCACAAAACATATGGTATAAACAACCAGTGTCTGCTAAATATTTCATAGTCTCTCTTGCACTTCCATGTCTTCTTTAACCTCGGATTTTAAAGCCATGTGATTACCTTGTAGAAGTGAGCTGTAAGCAGACATGGCACACCGCCCTTCTGTACAGATGCATGTAATGGTCTTCTCTAGCTCTTTGCTCCTTCCAAAGTGACTAAAAATCTAATTCTGGGCACAATCATTGGCACAGGGGAAATGGTGTTAGAGTGAGAAACTCGCCTTTGGTGCCTTACTGCACTCAAACAAACATCAAGGCTTGCTATCGTGGCAGAGCCTAGTATTATTCTGACCAGTGCCTAACACCCCTCTGCTCTTCCATGACATGAATTGCAGCGCTCACTTCACATGCTATCTGGATGAAATGTGGTTTTAAAGGACTTCATACTTATCCTCTTACTGTTTCACTTTCCCATTTAATTCTTCCATTTCCTGCTTCCAACAGACATAAGCATGCCTGCACTTTGTTTATTAGTCCTTCTCCCACTCCTACACTCATTCTTGCTCCTCCACCTACTCTTCCCCTCCCCCCTTTATCCCACATACGCACACACACATACACACATACACACACACACACACACACACACACACACACACATTTCTTAACCTATGTGAAGCATCAAGCAGTAAGATATTAACATCAGTATCCAAACGAGCCACTAGATGTTTACCTCACAGACACAGAATTAGCCACTGAAGAATGTATGTTTTAAGTTTTCCAGAGCAAAAGAACACTACAACAGAAATCATAGACACAAACAATATCATATCAGTCCAATTAATGTCAAATAATACCTTCAGAGGTAGCCTCGAAGAAGTATCATTTTTCTTTCTGTAGCTTTGTGGGTAAAATGAGCCCCTCATATTTTCTATTAAAAGGAACACAGAAAACAAGGAGAATTATTTTTTCAATGCTCTAGCATAAATTTAAGGACAGTCATGAGGACAGAAAAAAAGAAGTAGAGAAGATAAGAAATGTCTTTGGCTATTATATTGTTGTAATTCATCAATAGTGACCCATAAAATTTTTATGTGACAACTCAAGACATAATTTTTAAAAGTCATAACTTTAAAATAAAATAACAGTGCTCTGCTAATCATTGTACACATGGAGTAATAGCAAACTACTATGCCTGAGCCTTGATGAAGAATAGAAGGTAAGCTCTAGGAAAGATAATATACAGTAAAGAAAACATTATATTTTAAGCAATACTATTAACCTTTGAGACATAGGTCTATAGAAAAACAGCCAAGTCTCTATTAATCTTATACTAAATATTTTTTAAAATATTGTAATGATTTTTCTAATTTTTTATTGATCTATCTATTCATCTGTCCAATCATTGCATTGATCCATCCACTGTTTATCCATTCATCAAGCCAACTATCTTTCTAACCATCCATTCATCCATCCACTAATCCACCCACCTGTCCATCTCACCTCACAATCCTTCCAACCGTTCATTCATTCTCCTACTCATCCGCTCATCATATATCTATCCACTCATCCATCCATATTGCCATCCATCCATTCATCTACCCATGTGAGCCAGCCATCTTTCCCACTGTCCACCCACTTACCCACCTATTCCTATCCTCACTCATACATTCATATTTACCATCTTCTCACCATCTAGTCACTCATTTATTCACATCACACATCCATGCATATCATACATACATACACACGTACATACATACATTTTACCATCCTTCTCACTATCCATTTATCCTCCTAACCATCCGTCTATTATTCATCCTTATCATTCATCCACCATTCATATTTCCATTCAGCTATTAATATATACATTCATGGTATTTATTAAATGCTTAGTCAGTCTAGGAAATAAAAGAAAAATCCCGTTACCCACAAAAGCTTGGTAAAGTATCCTGCAAACTGAAAACTGGCGAAGGTATGGCACTGAATAGAAAATATGATGCTCCCTTGGAAGAGAGAGAGTCCTTAAGTGAAGAGGGAGGGGCTGACCACGGAGAACCCTGAAGGCGTTCAGGAGGCCTAGGAGCACTGAGGACAAAGCAAGAGTTAAGAAATATCCAGCTAGCTCCCAGCAAATTAGCTAAGGATAAAATGCTCAAGGGTTACAGACATTCCTGGAAACTCAGGCTGTGAGCAGCAGCCAAAGTCTTAGCATTTTCTTTTGTAGAAGTGCAGATTGAGATGGCCGATACAGTTGGCACTTTTCCCCCTAACACTGTTAAGCACAAAGTCCCACAATGCCTTTTCAAGGGGGGCCTGCAATCAAAATGTCATCTGCCTACCTCCTCCCATTCTTCCAATCTCCCAGGAAAATCACAGTTTTTTTTTTAAAAAAGCAGAATATTTTGATATTTATTTATATGCCATTGTCCAAAAGGTAGCAGTGGATAATGTCAGTGTTCGGGTGTCAATCAGTCACTGTTTCATTTTGTTGGTTGTTTCTTATGCTTTTTTTTTTTTTTAATGTAAAGTTTTACTTTTCTACTTTTCTTTTTTTAATAATTTTTAAATTTACTCTTCGAGAACTTTACCCATCTATGCAATGCATTTTGATCAGATCATCCCATTTTCCCTAACTCTCACTAGACCTCCCCTAACATGTCCAGCTCCTAACTTAAAGATATGTATATAAAGCAAATAGTGCTGTCCAGGGTCCTCAGCTGGAGCACAGACAACCTATCAATGGTCACACTCCCAAAGGAAAATGACCTCCTTCCCCCAGCAGCCAACTCCTAACAGCTCCCCAGTTCAAGGATGGTCTGGGGAGCCCCTCAGGTTCCTACTGGGACTGGGACTGGGACTAATGCTAGCCTGCTCTTATGCAGGTCTGATACAGGTATCCATGGCTACCAGAGCTGGCCCAGGACTGTTTGCTTTTCTGCTTTTCCTGAGCAGCTTTCCCTAGCCAGCCCACAGATCTGCATACCCCCTCCTAGTTCCCCATAAGCCATCCAACTCCCTATCACGTCTGGTTTCTCCTTTCTCAATTCCACGGAGACTGTGCCCTGAGAATTGTTTCCCGTCATCTGAGGCACTGTTTAATCAAGGCCGCTAATCAACTGTGAAGTGCATAGCGGATGTCGGCTCGGTTTCCTGTGTGGTGATTGATGCATTTAACAGTGCGGTCGTAATGCCTTTGTTCAAAATTAGATGACAACCGAATCGAGATTAATATTGTGTGAGGTTTTTTTGGGGGGTGGGGAGAGGGTAGTTAAGCCGGCCAATAGCTGACTGTGGGAACAGTTCTCTCCTGGGACTGTGCCATGGGGGCTGTGTCAGTGATTTAAGACACGCCCTGAATGGTTTTGATTATAATAACCACAGGCTGTCACCAGCACCAGAGTCCATACAAGACAAAGGATTGCCTTCTAGCTTTCATGAGTGAGCATTAAAAAAAAGAAAAGATAAGATAAGAAAAGAAAAGATAAGAAAAGAAAAAAGAAAAATGAGTGTTTGTGTGTGTGTGCACATGTGTATTGAATAAAGGTCTAAATGCATGCAATAAACTAAATGTGTGCAATTCTCGCTCCCTTTCTAACCCCTCCATGTCCCCCCTCCACTTCCCTTGGTTTTTCTCCTTCCTTACTTTCTTTCATTCACTCCTCCTTTCTCTCTTCTCTCTTCCCTCCCTCCTCCCCCTCCCTCCTTTTTCTTCTTTCTCTCCTTTTCTCTCTTTTCCTCTCTCCCTCTCTTCTTCTCCCTCCCTTCTCCTTCCCTCCTTCCTCTTATTCCCCTTACCCCCTATTTCTCTTCTCTTTCCCCTCCTCCTCCTCCTCTCTTCCTCCCTTCCTCTCTCATTGTCTCTTCTCCCATCTTCTCCAAATGAAGGTCCACATCACGTGGATCCCTCATAGATGATCCCTTATAACTATCTCCTCACCTCCAACCCCAAGGATTCATTCAAGGGGCGTGGCTGGCCCTCCCTCCTAAAGCCCCCGCCTTGAGCATGTTCTAAGGGAGTCTAACCTGACCCTTTAACCCTGAGCTTGACAAACACAGATGTTGCTTGCCAGTCTTCTTTGCTCAATCCTATTCTCCTTTCTTTTTTGATTAATCAACAACGCTTCTCAGTAATAATCCAAATGAACATCTTGATAGATTGCAGCCATTACGGGCTTCTCCACAGAGAGATATTCTCAAAATGTTCATCAGGTTTGGGGAAGGAGGGGCATCTATGGAGGAGTTCTTAACAGTTTTAATAGGAAAATCTAATAAGACTAAAAACATTCATTTCAACTCGATAGGGAAAGAATATTTTTTTAATTATTAAGTTCTTAGGAAAACAAAATCACATTATTACACTATGAAATTGAGTCAACTGCAGAAGATTCTGCATAATAATAAGTAACCATATTATCTCAGTTTTAAAAAACAATCTTCATTTAGTTCTTAGACACAGTAATTTCCTGAGAATATAGAAATTTAAACATTTATCCTTTCCTATAAATTCCCTTTCTATTTTCACAATTAAAATTCCTTATTAGCATGCACTTTAACCTATTTAGGAAGATGCCTCGGTATGGATGGGTCCCAACTAGGAAGAGATTAGCTCCTAAATATAAACTAGAGTTGTCCTTTCCAGAAATGTCCAACACCTGCCCACTGTAAAATTCCTAGAGTTGTGAGCTGCTTCCTCGGTGAAGATCCTCTTGATGTTAGAGAAGTCTGTGTGAGCTGTCAGTCACTTTTTGCATTATAAAAAGCTTCAGATTGGTCTTTCAGACTTGGTCATGTTTGAGTGAAAGCATCTATTTCATATCAAATCCTAGATAGACTTCCTCCTATGCCCTCCCCCAAATTATTAGTCAGTTTTTTTGTTGCTATTAAAGGATGCCTGAGGCTGGTTATTAAATTACCTATTTTTAAGAGGGGTTGTTTAGCTCACAGTTAAAGTCCTTCAGAGGTTGTGTTAGTACAGTAGGAGTTCCCTTAGCTGTATCAAAACATAGAGATGGCATCATAGACTTCCACTTCATAACTTCTCAACAGAACCACAGAGGCCAACCTGCTTGTTTATGAGAACAAACCAGACTTAAACTACAGCATTAATGAAGGCTAGCACCATGCTAAAGACATTGCAGAACAGGAATATGGAAGGGCATCACATCCCTGCTCTTCCCTTGACTGTGAGGAGACTGACAGGTGGCAAAATGGTAAAGTGTGAGGATTGAAATTGATTGTCAGCTTGACATTACCTGGAACTACCGAAAAGACAAACCTCTTGGCATGTTTGAGACTCTAGATTGCCTTGACCATGTTCCGAAGGTATACACTAACTACAGCAGAGCCATTTCATGGTCTGAATAAAAAGATGAAAGAAAGTTTCCTGCCTGTGTATCCAATGAGCCCATCTGCCTTTTGATCTGGCCACCATAGCTTTCCCACCAGAATGAACTATACCCTCTAAATGTTCCCTCTTCAAGTTACTCTTGCAGGCATTTGATCACAGCAAGGAGACAAGTCACTAAAATAGAAACAGAACAGACATGTTGTTTTGTGACTACCTCATGACTAAGCTGAGCTCATTTCTTGCCTGGTCATAACTGATGTTTTTTTTTTTTTTTTTGTCTTTGGTTCTGAAAACAATGAACTGGAACTCTAGCAGGTATGCATGATAGGGGTTCTACTATAGTCACTGTACCAAAAAGCAAAGCATCAGTAGAATGAGTCATTAATTATGACAGTGACTGCAATTTCATTGAAAACATACATGTACAACACACACACACACACACACATGCAAGGTAGAATTCCATTATACCTTTTACATGTTAACTTGAATACAGTCTTCTATGTAAATGATATAGAGATACTATATTTAAAAGTCAAAATACAATCATTAGATGATGATAAAATACCACAGTCTGAACCAGAAAGTAGAAAATATTCTATATGTAAATATAAATCAATAGTTTTTTATAGGTAAGTGGTTTGTAACTGTCCAGAATAGAAATTCCTATTGAGTTATTTACATCTGTCCTCTCTCCAGGCTAGCAGGATATGAGGGAGTAGTCTCAAATTTAGGAAAACTATATACTGTAAGGGATAAAATTCTTCCGCTTCCTTCTTGAGATGACCTTTGTTTGATATCTCATTATGCTATCTTCAGGGGAAAAGATACAAATTGAAAATTAGTTTGAGCCTTTGCTTCCCTAGAAGCTTTAACAAACATTTCTAAGTGGGCTTTGGGATGAGGGTGAATCTGGAGTCCTAGGAGAGCCCCCCTAACAGAATACCTTCCCCCAATGACAGCACCTTTGACTTGGGGTGCTAGGTCTCTCGGAGAGCAAACTGGATAAGTACAATGAATATGTTCTCTGCTCTCTAGCTCACAGGCTTTCCCTGCTAGGCAACTTAGCAATTTCTTCTACCTAAGCTAGAAGCACCATAGGTTTTTAAGTATAACTTAAAAGATTCATCACACTTATATTTGAGACAAGCAAAGACTACAGGGAAACATAATAGGTTAGATCTACAGAAAGTAATAAAATAAACACTAGCTATCCAGACGTTCCAAATGTTACACTGCAGATTTGATCTGTTTGTATACCATCCCAGGTTAGATATGATACATGTAAGATACCACACACACACACACACACACACACACACACACACACACAGAGAGAGAGAGAGAGAGAGAGAGAGAGAGAGAGAGAGAGAGAGAGAGAGAGAGTCATCAAGCATGGATCCAAACTCTGCTGCAAGACACTGTATTTAAAATCAGGAGCTATCCTCCACTCCAGAGAGATAGAAAAGCTCTTGAAATCATGATGTATGTTCACTCATTGCTCGTGTACAAAAGTGACTGCCATTTATATATGTAAAAGAAAAAAAACTAAGCTTTTCTTCCCATGGGGATTTTGAATTTCGATGGTGTAGAAGAGACCCGGGAATGTAATTAAACAGACAGTTTGAGAGTCCATGATGAGCAGAAGGCTCACGTGCAAATTTATGGTTAAAAAATAATAATCTGTTCCATTGCCCTCATTCTCAAAGTTGGAGGACAATGGAGGGGCTTGCAATCATTTAAAGAAGTGGCAAAATGCTTTGTTGCTCAAATGAAATCAAAACTCAGGCAAAGGCCCAATATACAAAAAGGGGGAAGGTCCAGTTGATCTGATGAAAAGGAAGGGCTCTGGCAGGACTCCCTACTACAGGGAAGGGCCATGCAATAGCCTGTACTGTGACGTCCAAGGACCCTTGTCACTAGACAAGGAGCATCTGTGCCAGGAAAACCACAGCCCATGAGCCAACTGCAGGGTTCTGGTGCTGTAAAAATAAAGGCTTCACTGAAGCACAGGAACGTCCTTTTGTTTCTATAGTGACCATGTCTTTGGCTGTTCTACTGATACGGTGACAAAGCTTATCAGTGACAAGTTTTAAAGCATTTACTTCATGGTTTTGATAGTTGGTGTCAACTGTCAGCCTGACAAGATCTAGAATCACCTAGGAGATGAATCTTTGCACTTGTCAATGAAGGATATTTTTCTAGATGGGGTTTGTTGAGGTAGGAAGACCTACTACTCTAAATGAGGACAGCTCCACACCAAGGGGGTATCTGGAACAGAATGAAAAGGAGAAAGATGGCGAAGCATTGCATTTATTGCTCTCTGTTTCCTGACTATGCACATGTTATGGCCAGCAGCCATGTAACCATGCCTCCACACCATTATGGCACTTGGAACTATGAGTCAAAAAAAAAAACAGTCTTCTTTCCTGAAGTCACTTTTGAAGAGTACCTTCTCACAGCCTCTAATATGGGGTCCTGTGACAGAAAATGAGCCACTTTCTGCTCTAAATGTTTATAACTCAGTCCACACTCTAGAGGTGACAATTGATCAATGTAATCATCGTTTCCAGAACTGATTTTTTTACTTTTCAAAAAATAAAATGCCAAGTTACTGTTTGAAACACTTCCCCACTAGAAAGATGATCAGTTTTAAATTATTATTATTATTGCTATTATTGTTTAATATCATTATTGTTGTTATTGTGTGTGTTGTCTGAATGTTTGTCTGTACCATGTGTCTGCAGTGTCTAAAGGGGCTAGAGTAGGGCATCAAATGCCCTGGACTGGAGTTCTAGATGGATGTGTCATCTGGGTTCAGTAGACCAAACCCAGGCCCACAGGAAGAGCAGCCAGTGTTCTTAATGGCTGAGCTCTCCCTCTAGACCCAATAATCAAAAAAGAAAACTCTATAGACCCAAAGGTAATAGAGATCTCAGTGGGATAACTTTCAAATACTTAGCTGTTGTTCTGAACACATATCATCTATCATGTAATGTTTTATATTGTTGTCTTCACTGTTCTGGGGGCAAAAATAAACCCAGCAAAAGCAATGAAAGAAACAAGGGGTTACTTGGACTTGTGATTTAGGAAGGGTACAGTCTATCACAGCAGAAAGGTCTAGATGTAGGCTTATGAGGCAGTTGGCCATGTCGTATCCAGAAGCAGAAAGGAATAAAGATACTCAGTTTACTCTCTCTCTCTCTCACTGAGTCCAGAAAACAAGCCCGGGGTATGCTACAATTCAGAACAATTCTTCCTTCCTTAGCTAAATACCTCTTCAAATGCTCTCACAGACAAATCCAAAGGTGTGTGTTTCCAAAGATTTAATCTAATCAAGTTGACATTAAAGATTAACCATCCAAAAAGATCCCTTATCTTCCAAATGAACACTGTCCCAACCCTTCAGAAGAAGAAACCCTAAGCTGCTTAGATGACTCAGAACTCAAACTACCCATAGCTGAGTTATGCAAGAGACTCCTAGATTTGTGAAGATTCAGTTTGTTTGTTTGGTTGGTTGGTTAGTTGCTTGTTTGGTTGTTTGTTTTTAAAGAAGACAATGATAAGGAACAAAGATTCTGCAACGAAAACAAGCAGTTCTTCTGGGCTGTGGTCATTACAAAGCAAACAAAAGGCAGCCTCGATATATTATTTGAAAACAAAACTGTGGAAATTCCAAGATACAGAACAAAAATAAAATATTAGCAGTACCAGCATCCCAGGAGATTGGCATTTCTAATGCAGTAGGTGGCATTTACACTAATACTCAGAACTCACTTCCAAACATGGAATGATCTGCATTACCACAATGTGCTATGCACCATCTTTGGCCGACTAGTTAATGGGTGGACTTTCAGAAATCAGTTCATGCCCACCCACCCTTTGTAAATGGCACTGACTCTATGAGTGCTGTAATTTTGTATTTGCAGCCTCCTGAAAGTGCCTCTCTCAAGCCTGCATGCTTTACAATTCACCGAGAGAGGGGGGTGAGTCTCCTATGCATACTTCAGATATCATAACACCAAATCTCAAGACCGAGCTGTAAAATGATCAGGGAAGAGATACTGAACAGCCATTGTGATGTCATAGAAAGTTATTAAGAGTCCTAAGGAGAGAAGATATATGAACATATGATAAATTATAAATGTACATGATCATGTTCTTTAAATGTATGTGCAGAATTAGCATCCCTACTTCAGTTGAATTTCAATAGACCCTAGGAACTGCTCTCTATCTAAGCCAATTAGTTATTATTTCTGAGACCCTATAATTATCATGATGACTAAATTAATGAGCAGTGACCCATGTTCACAGCCTTCTCAGGTCAGTGTGTGGTGAGGCTGCCTGAGAAAAAGAATATGGCAGCTTTACAACCTCTTCTAAACATGAAAATCAGGATTTTTTGGCCATGTGTTCCTTGGTTATATTTCATGAGCCAAAAATGGAATTTCTCTCAGTCTTCTGGGTGCCAGCAGGCTTTCTCTCTAGATGTTCATGCTCCTGAACAAGGGTCCCTTAACCCTTGAGCACTCGTAGCCTTCTAGATGAGTCCCTAGTTCTCGCATAATGTCTGTGTTCCCGTGTAACGTACTTTAGGTTCTATTCAGTTAACGTCTGCTGAATAATTTACACTCGGCTTTGCTGGCAGGAACAAAATCCATGCAACAAGGGCAATGCTACCACACTGAAAATTTCATAGAGTGTGAAGCATGCTTCTGTCATACAAGGTCTGAAATGTGGTAGTTGCTAAATAAATATTTGTGCAAAGAAGAAATGAGTCCCACTAAGAAGTGAGAAGCCCCATTGGACACTGGAAAATGCAATCATATCAAGCAAATATGATATGAGTCTAAATCAAGAACTGACAAATGTTTACTGCGAAGGGCCAATTGGAAAATTGGCTTAGGCTTCCAGATGATGGGAAAGGACTCTGTTTCATTGGTATACCATGGAAACAGCTAATGCGCAAGTGAATGGCTGTGTCTCTGTTTGAATATCACTTGAGTCACAAAGTTTAGTTCTTTGTCTTTCTTGTTAGGGATAGTTGCCTGACTCTCCATAATACAAATGAGAAAAGAAGACAATAAAACTTTTACATAATCATATAGCCATCTTTATGTGACTGAATATCAAAAATCGTATATGTAAGACCTGAAAACTAGTTACAGCTAAGGAAAATGATGTGCCAGTGACATACAGTGTTAGTAATAAGAATGATAGGCTATTATGCTACCATGAAATAAACTACCACTGTCAATGCAACAGGAATAGGCACAATGTCTTACAAGCCAGACATTGTGAACTAAAGACATTAAGTATACATGTGCCCACATGACATAACAGCACAAAAGAAAAAAAGGCAAGCTACAGAGGTGAAAAGAAAATGGAATGCTTACATAAGGAGTAAAATAAAACTAACGTTTATATACTCTCTCTTAAAAGAGAGAAAAAGAGAGAGAGGATGTAGAGATAGAGACAGAGATTAGTAGAGGAAAGGAAAAACAGTAACACATACATACATATATACATACATACATAATACTACTAAAAAGGAGGAAATACCAAAATACTATATCTCAATGAATAATAAGTAAATGTGAGCTTGTGACCACATTCATTATTATCAAGAAATGTTAGTGTCATGAATAAAAATCACGATCATGTACTACCACATGCCTACTAAGATGTTAAAAATTAATGACTATAATGCCAAGTATTGAAGCAGATGCTGGTTTGTAGAACTTTCTCACACTTCCCTAGTTTTCCACTCAAGTTTCCATGAACATACACTGCTAGATGATACCTAAGAAAGGAAAACTATAGAGATAAGACTGTACATAGCAGTGACTAGAGGGCTGGCTCAGTGAATAAGAACACTGGTGCAATCAAGAGGGCTTAAATTTGGTCCAAAGTTGTATGTAGAGGAGCTTAAGTTAAACTTGCATTGATGTGAGCTGGAAGAGGATGCACTTTCTGTGTGCTCTGTAAACTGAACATCTGTCCCTGATGACAATGCAAGGTCCTTGAGATTAGAGCAAGAAGATAAGGTCTGTTTAATGGGATCAGTGCCTTCTTATGAAGAGATCCAAGAGTAGTGATCTCTTTCTCTCATGAGAAACATACCCATCTGCAGTGAGAGAGTAAGCCTCCATTGATGCAGGCCTGCTAACACTGACCTTGAAATTCAAGCCTCCAGAACTGGGTAAGTATTTTCTGTTTAAGCTACCAGTCTAGAAGTAGAGACTGAGAAGTGAGATGCTGCTTATACAGGCACCTTTAGAGGGCTTTAGAACATGCTTGAATAGGCAGATGTTCCAGGAATTTTGTCTCACAGTGCCTCATATGCTCTCCCATATATCTGATGAAATTGGTTGCTACTTATTAATAGATGAGACTTTGAATATCAGAATTTGGAGTTAATGCCAGAGTGAGATATCTTTGTGGAATATGGAAATGGAGTGGGTAGGTTTGGGCTATGTATGATATATATATATATATATATATATATATATATATATATATATGAATGAACAGGGACAGAATGCTATTAACTAAAGATAGTCTCTCCTAACCTGATAATTTGTTACAGCACCATGAGTAACTAAACTCTCAGGTAAGGGGCCAATATCTGAATAAAAATCCCTTTGAAATAAACATCACAGAGAAAAGAGAGCTTTCCTGTTGTCATATTTCATACAGAGCACATACAGAAATACCTCCATACACAATAAAGATAAAAAGATAATGTTATCCACCACATGATACCTTTGGGGCACAGGTAATTCACCTAGTCCCTGAGTCCAGCCATCACCCAAGACTCCAGGACATATTACAGTATCATACCTGCTTGAGTTACCTTTGGAGGTTTTTTTTTTTCTATATTCTATGTTTATATTCCAAAGGCTTTCCCTTTCCCAGTTACCCCCCCCACACCATATGTTCCATAATTCCTCTCCCTCCCCACTGCTATTCCCCACTCATTCCCCCCTGCCCCCACAATTTCTCTGTTCTGGGTCTACAATACTGGATCCAATTTTACAGGCCCAGGGTCTTCTCCTTTCTTCTTCTTGGGAGTCATTTGACTTGCTAATTGTGCCTTGAGTATTTAGGGCTTCTGGGCTCATTAATATCCACTTATCAGTGATTGCATTTCATGTGTATTCTTTTGTGATTGGGTTAGCTCACTTAGGATGATAGTTTCCAGATCTAACCATTTACCTATAAATTGCATGAGTTCATTATTTTTAATTGCTGAGTAGTACTCCATTGTATAAATATACCACATTTTCTGTATCCATTCCTTCTTTTAGGGATATCTGGGCTCCTTCCAATTTCTGGCTATTATAAACAAGGCTGCTATAAACATAGTGGAGCATGTGTCTTTATTTTATGCAGAGGAATCCTCTGGGTATATGCCCAGGAGTGGTATGCCAGGGTCCTCTGGAAGTGACATGCCCAATTTTCTGAGGAACCGCCACACTGATCTCCAGAGCGGTTTTACCATTTTGCAATCCCACCAACAGTGGAGGAGTGTTCCTCTTTCTCCACATCCTCGCCAGCACCTGTTTTGTGATGACAAAAAAAGATGAAATGATGAAAATTAAGAGTAGTGATGACATCATTGGGCAGGTTGTTTCTTGGCCCATAACACTGTCACATAACACTCAGTTTTCAAAAGGTTCCTTCCAACAGCTCATTGAGTAGAAGCACTCAGTAAATAGTAGAACATAGAGGCAGCTTGTACATAGTTAACTTAAAGGGAAACAGAAAGAGCCAAGCAACATCCATTTGTCATGGCCAAGAACCCTAAAGAAGAGGGGAAATGAAAGAAGGTTGATGCATACTGTAGGAAATGCTTTTCTCCCTTGTCTGTGTCCTGAGCATCAGGAAGAAGGATACATACATACATCTACACACACATACACACACATGTGCACGTGTATACATTTGTACACACACAGAAATTTTTCCAGAATGTTATCTAATATTCTTTTTCAAAAGAAACATGAACTTTCTAAAATAGCTCAAGTGATCAAAACAACTCAGTCTCCTAGAACAAATGTTGCCCATAATCCTGCTCTGTCCAGGTAAAAGCTCAACCACTTTTTTTAATATTGCAAGCCACTCTTGCAATATTAGCCTCTTTAGGACAAACAATATGAGCCTGTCCTCTAAAGACTAACACCCTGTGATAGGGCACAAGATCAGAGTCCACCAAAGAATCAACCCTTCACACGAAGGTGTGAGGAGGGCTCCAGTGAGCAATCTCAATCCAAGACCTTCCTTGGAAAGCTGTGAGAGTTTCCAACATGCTAGTGATTCAGCTTGCATCTCCATTTCCATGGGGCATACTCCGTAGAGCAGAACATGGGATCAAGGGAAAAGCAGACTAACGATTCACCTTCTGTCTCTGGGAAGAAACTAGAAGATGGAAGATTGCATTCTGAAGTGGTAGCATATACTATAATCCCAGCACTGAAGAGCCGAGAT
Organism: Apodemus agrarius; assembly: GCA_964023405.1. NCBI lineage: Eukaryota > Metazoa > Chordata > Mammalia > Rodentia > Muridae > Apodemus > Apodemus agrarius. The sequence goes on from OZ030006.1 coordinate 142,103,718, forward strand.
GGGTAGAGCCTTGCACCCCGCTGGCCAAAGAGCTTAGCCTGCTTAGTGAACTCTCTGAAGATGAGAGACTCTGCCTCGAACAAAGGAAGACAGCGCCTGAGAAACAACACCCAAGATTGTCCTCTGACATCCACATACAATACACACATGTGCACATGTACCCCTGTACACGTGTACCTCTGTACACATACATGCACCTAAAGAATGAAAGACAGGCAGACAGACAGACAGACAGACAGACAGAAGGACGGGGGATCTCCTTGATGGTTTTAAGTCTTTGTGCAGCTCCTACTTTATCTTCATTCTGCTTTAAATTTCACATCTATACTGGTGCCTCCAACACAATTTAGGAACCAAGAGATGATTGGTTAATCATTCAGATATTTACCAAGATACACCCTCAGCTCAGGTTAATAAAAAGAGCCAGGCTCTGTTCTCACAGAGCTCCCGGGGTAATCGTGTAGGTGGACATGCTCTGCTGCATGGAACAGTCAGTAGGAAGCAGGTGATCACTTTTATAGCCACCTTTGAGTCCAGTGTGGTCATGTTTACTTCACCCAGCCTCAAAAGGGAAAAACAAAAAATGGAATAGTGGACCAGAGTGATAAACATTAATTCCAGATGTGGGACCTAAAACTGCCTACTCAATCCAAAGTACCCTCTCTTCCCTTCCCTACTGCTAGATATCAGTGTCTGCAGGAGCCACAGCATAAAATTGGCCAGCCCTCTGGCAGTCTGGAACCCTGGATGGAGGAAACAAAGGAAAGAGTTTGCCTTCAGTCTCTGCATGGAAATTCAGCCATCACTGAGTGAACTTCTTGCTTATGGGAAAATCAACCTGGAGTTCAGTAAGTCACTAAGTCCAGAGTTCCTCATTACCACAGCTACACTCTGCTAAGTCCTCAGGAAGCACTTTCCAGAACATCCATCTGTTGATTTATTTGTCTGTATATATGGGACACAGCAAGAGCTGGCATATGCTAGGGATACCAGGTTAGGGAAGGAGGACTGAAAATCAACAGAGAAGCAACCATAATTCTGAATGGAACAATGCTATGAATCGAACATCACTGAGGCAGGGAGCAGCTAAGAAGCCTCTGTGAAAATGCCAACTTGATCTGTGACCTGAAAGGTATAAAAGAGCCAGTCATGCATACTCTAGGATACATCCAAACATAAAGGCCCTGAGTTAAGACATCACTAGTAATAGTCTAGGGGCTCAGTGTGGTCCATATGCTGTAAAAGATATGCAAGAATCAGGCAGAAGCAGAAAGGTGTCTTCATCTTTCTCATGACCTTTCCAACCACTGTTCCAAAGTCAGTCACCACCGTCTTAAAGTCCCAAAGCTCAGGTCCCTTCCTATCAGGCTACACTACATCTGTCCCAACCCCTCTGTGACTGACTACCAAAAGAATTTTTTTCAACATAAATTATGATTCTGGTAGGTCACTTGGCATTATCTGTTTCTATCACTGAAATACTTTTCAATTTCAATTTTTAAAAAGACGCTGGGAGACATTCTAATGCCTTGCGTATCTCTGAGATTCTTAACCCGCAGGTTTGAGAAGAAATAACACACAAATTGTCCAGTATTCTATTATAAAAAATAAATAAACAAGAGTAAGGCAATAACAATAACTCCATAGTGAAGTGTTTCCTCCAGTAAAGGGAAGAGGAAATTGTTGGAGTTTCATTTCGGGACCTGGGGACCACATTCGCTTTGAACTCTTCTGCCCTTACATGAAATATTGAATTAATTTCAGGTATCCATTGGAATATGTTGTTGTCTTATTCACTGCGAGTTACCCTGCAGAAGATATTTTCTAACATTTTTTTCTCCTCCAGATTCTCCTGTATCAATAGCCTGGGGGATAAACTGTCTGATTTAGTTATACAGAAAATTACTGCTTTTATTTGATTCCTATTTTTTTTTCTTAGGGACAAGAAAAACATTCTCGCCATTATCAACTTGGTTCTTAGAAAAGAAGTTAAGTATTGCTCCTGTAAAAATCTATCCCACAGTTCAGGAAAGGGTTTGCTCTGAGTTAGGATGAGGCATGCTCCTGAAGATTACGGGAGTAGCGGGGCTCAGTGGGGCTGAGATGAAACAGAAGCATTGAGTAGTGAGTTCTACATGAACTTCTGATCTGAGAGTGAGAGAAAGCTTAAGAACAAACCATCAAAGGCCTCCACCAAGGAGAAAGGCTGGGAAGATCTGAGAGGGAAAGAGGACAATGGAATTAGAAATCTGGGACTGACCCCATATCCAAGTAGCAATGAGTATGGAGCCACCATTATGAGCCTTAGTTTTCCCATTCCATGACCATAAGAGTTTACTTGAGTTCTGGGGTTTCTTCTAGCAAGTCATTACATCTTGGGGGTGATTCTGAAACCTTTCCTTCAGCCAACAATGTTTACTGAGCCATCTACTGCAAATTTGACTCGACCTCTGCCTGTCTTAACTGTCCATAGCTTATTCATGATACTTTCAAAGAGACAAGGTCACAGTATGTAGACATGGATCTGCCTGCTTCTGCCTACCACGTGTTGGGACTAAAACATGCACCACCATGCTTGGAATATTAACAATATTTATTACCCACTATGATAGTAAGTTTTACACGACAGTATGTGATCATGGGGATCCAGACATTTATTCAGTCAAACATTGTTCTAGATGTTTCTGTAGAGGCTTTGTTTAGATGAGATTTAACATTTTGATCAATAGATGGTGAATAAAATAAATTGCCCTCTGTAGTGTGGTCTCATTTAGAAGATGGTAAAACCTAAGAAAAAGATTATTTTCCAAAAGAGAGGATATGTTGCCTGCAGCTTGCCTTCAGAACTGAACTATATCTAGTCCCTCAAGATTCGGGAACCTTTTAAGCTTATTCTGAAACTTTTGGATTTATGAGCTCTGTATGCATTGACATGACTTCAGCCACCTTGAATCCTAACTACCATAGTTTCCCCAGAGTAATTCTATGGTTTTCTAGAAAATTCTAACTAGGGTTTTGTCTAACAGACAGAACCATTAAAGTGTTGTATGGATCTTTACAGCTGCACTCTGCCTCCAGAGATGACCCTGAGTCTGTGATAAGAGTTAAAACAAACCAGATACATACCAACTAGTAAGGTCATCTTTGTACTACCCTGTATTCATGTTCTTCCATATGACCCAAACTGTCTTTAAGATTCCAACTGGTCTTGCTGTGACCTAGAACCACAATACAGTAGTATCTCACCAATAAATGATACTATATACAGTCCTGTATATGCCTGTATCTCTCTCTCTGATCCCTGGCAGATTTGACTTGTTCTCATATACTAAGGCCAGCTGGGTATAGAACACTGTTCTACAATGGCATGCATCATGGAGAGCCAGCAAAGTGCTGACTGAATACATAAAGTATGGATGAGGTCCTCAGTGGTTGTGTACTATTGCCTAATATTAGTGCATTCAGTCCCATAGGAATGGCGACACCTCCCCTGCTACCCTCCCCAGCTTGGGCTAATAATTGTGAAAACCCTGCTCTAGTCCAGATGCAAATGTTTACAGTGTGCACAAAAACTAACAACTGTAGCTTTTTCCTCCAATCTAACTGCAACCTGAGATTTCTCACCCATAGAGATTCTTTTACAGAGACATACAAACTTTCCTCCTGTGTTATATATAATAAACTCGCTGAGGTTCAATTTTTGTTTGGTGCTGCGCCTTCGGAGTATGCACAGGCCACCCTATCACAGCTTTTTTGTATGTGATGCTGTCTGTCTTGCTGATCTTCATTCCATTGAGGCCCTAGTCTTATTTCTAAACCTGTTTTGTAGGACAGGTCGACCTGCACCAATAATAATCCCATACAAACATATACCACTGGATCTGTTCATATGAAAAACTCTAATGCAAACATGTAGTTTGTACCTGGTACCATCTTAATAATTTAGGATTCGTAAAGGCACAAGTGATGCAAATACTCTGGCCTTCTAGGTCTACACAACAGATTCATCAGGCTGATGCTAAAATCCTGCACATTCCAAAGATGACTTCCCTGTGGTTGCTTCTGAAAATGAGCCGTCATGCTCCTGAATTCTCCTGCTTGTGTAGCACTAGGGTCTTGGACCATGTTACATGGTTCATGCTTACCATAGAATTCATACTAAATGCTTGCTTTTGTTTGATTGTTGGCCCTGAGCCAGGCAGTATTGGGATGGAAGTAAAAGCTACAGTCCAAGAAATTAAGATGAGTTGCTTGGGCAACCCAGGCTTAGTTGTTTGCCCCCCCCCAAAAAAAAACAGCCAAGGAAGCTTGAGTGAGTTTTCTTTGGCTGGCAGTATTCTACACAGATTGTCATACATTATCACTAGGAGAATGTAATGTGGTGTATGTGAAACCATTTGGTGAAGACTGGCCCAGTCTCCCAGCATTCTGTCCTATGCATCTTTTCTTTTACATGCATTATTCTTTATCTTTTCTATGTAGTAAGCCATAACCATGGACATAATAATTTCTAAGAGTGCTGTGGTTCCTTCTAGTTAGTCATCAAACATGAGGATGGTCTTGAAACTCTTCTCATAGTCAGCCATATTCACTGAGCATCTCCTGGGTGCTGGTATTGTCCACATATAGTTGGTAAATACAAACCCCCTGCTCACTTGCCCTTCCTGGCCTTAGCTCTGTCCATGAAGAATGTGGGTGGGCTTAGAGTGTTCACATGAGCTCCCTCTCTCCTGTAGCCTTCAGCAATCCTTAGACCATGAACAAAATTAGAGTCAAAGATGTTCATGGAGTCAGAAATAAATAAGCAAGCAAAGTAAAATCCAGCCCCAGTGTGAGCATGGGCTGAACAGATTCATGCTGATATGCTACTTCTCAGATCACTGGTCCATGCCTCAAATGCACCCAACTGCAGTAGATTCTAAAAGCCTTTGCTCATCACTAGCATGTATTGGCAAACTAAAAAGCACTCAAGTCCTCACATGGCTCAAACCCTGCTCCATAGGAGCAATGAAAAGTTATGCAGATATTTAGAGCCATTGCCTTTGCATCAGGGTGGTTTTGATATCTAAAGGATATTTGCTAATGTCTTGACAATATTATCACACGTGGCTGTGTGCCAAAGTAGCTAGTACAAAATTAATACAGAGATAGACCTTCTATATCGTACATGACAGTCCTTCTCTGTAGAGAAGGGCCAATATGCCAATGCTGCTGTGGCTGAGAAACTCTGAGCCAGATGCTCAGAAGACAGAGATCTATCCACTCGACAAATCAGGTACTCCATAAAGAAAACATATGTCACTTGACATTTCCTGGCCAAAGTTAAGTCTGTGGATGGGAACGTTAGAAGTCTCAAACACTGAATGAATGAGTCATCTAAATATGTATGAGCAGCCACATGGATGACTTGTGACTCTTTACCCAGTTTAAGAAGAAATACAATCAAGAGGGCTTCCTTGAGTGAGTGACTGCCAGCATGGCTCAGTAGGTGGCATTGCCTGCTGCCAGGCCTGACGATCTGAATTATTCCCAGGACCCACATAGTAAAGAGAGAACCAATTACAGAAAGACCTCTCTCCTCCACACATGCACTGTGATATGTATTCCCCAATAAACACACACACACACACACACACACACACACACACACACACACTAAATGAATGAGTAAATAAATAAATAAATAAATATTTCTTTTTAAAAAAGAGGGCTTATATTGTCTTGTGTTTGTTGAAAGAAAATATTTTACAAATTATAGCACATTATCTTATTGTTTAAAACTAACTAAGCAGACAGATCTAACAGACAGTGCCAGGTACACAGACATAGCCCAAGTCGCTTGGGTCTCAAGCTATCAGGCTTCTGCCTGCACCCAGGACCCGGCAGCTCTGTGGACCGTCTGTATGCCAGACCTGTCAGGGGTCTTTTGCCCTGCAGAGTGATTAGCACTTGGAAAAGTTCCCGGACCATCCGCCATCTTTGCTCCCTAACAGAGCAGACGGGTAGCACCAGGTTCACAGAGACAACTCTAGTATAACAATGTTTGGGACAAGACACACCAGAGCTCCAACAGCAGCCAAGAGGAGGGGAGCACATCAGCAATCTGTGCTATGGGAAACCCAGTCATCCAGCTGTGCAGAAATAGACTTACAGGCTCACAGGAGGTTCAAGCACCAGCCAGTGAGAACAAGACCAACTAATGCCAGAGATAACTAGATGGCAAAAGGCAAACGTAGAAAGGTTACTAACAGAAATCAAGGCAATATGGCAGCATCTGAACCCAATTCTCCAACAACAGCAAATCCTGGATACCCCAACACACCAGAAAACAAGATTTGGATTTAAAATCACTAGTCATGATGCTGTTAGAGGAACACAAGAAGCACATAAATAAATCTCTTAAACAAATACAGGAGAAAGTAGATAAAAAGGTAAAAGCACTTACAAGGGAAACGCAAAAATCATTTAAAGAAATTCAGGGCTTATGCTCTAAGATCAAGAATTGACAAATGGGACCCCATAAAATTACAAAGTTTCTGTAAGGACACTGTCAGAAGGACAAAACAGCAACCAACAAATTGGGAAAAGATCTTCACCAACCCCAAATCCAACAGAGGGCTAATATCCAATATATACAAAGAACTCAAGAAGTTAGACCCCAAAGAACCAAATAACCCTATTAAAAATGGGTTACAGAGCTAAACAAAGAATTTTCACCAGAAGAAATTCAGATGGCTGAGAAGCACTTTAAGAGATGTTCAACATCATTAGTCATCAGGGAAATGCAAATCAAAACAACCCTGAGATTTCACCTCACACCAGTCAGAATGGCTAAGATTAAAAACTCAAGAGACAACAGGTGCTGCCGAGAATGTGGAGAAAGAGGAACACTCCTCCACTGTTGGTGGGATTGCAACATGGTACAACTGCTCTGGAAATTAGTCTGGTGGTTCCTCAGAAAATTGGGCATGTCACTTCCAGAGGACCCTGTCATACCACTCCTGGGCATATACCCAGAGGATTCCCCTGCATGCAATAAAGGCACATGCTCCACTATGTTCATAGCAGCTTTATTTTTTCATTGTTTTTATTCTATATTCTTTGTTTACATTCCAAAGGCTTTCCCCTTTCCCAGTCCCCCCCCACCATACATCCTATAAGTCCTCCCCCCCCAACTATTCCCCAATCACACACACACACACACACACACACACACACACACACACACACCATTTCTCTGTTCTGGTATTCTCCTACAAAACTGGATCCAATCTTTTCAGGCCCGGGGTCCTCTCCTTTCTTCTTCTTGGGAATCATTTGACTTGCTAATTGTGCCTTGAGTATTTAGGGCTTCTGGGCTCATCAATATCCACTTATCAGTGATTGCATTTCATGTGTATTCTTTTGTGATTGGGTTAACTTGCTTAGGATGATATTTTCCAGATCTAACCATTTGCCTACAAATTGCATGAATTCATTATTTTTAATTTCTGAGTAGTATTCCATTGTATATATATACCACATTTTCTGTATCCATTCCTCCTTTGAGGGATATCTGGGCTCCTTCCAACTTCTGGCTATTATAAACAAGGCTGCTATGAACATAGTGGAGCATGTGTCTTTATTGCATGCAGGGGAATCCTCTGGTTATATGCCCAGGAGTGGTATGACAGGGTCCTCTGGAAGTGTCATGCCCAATTTTCTGAGGAACCGCCAGACTGATTTCCAGAGCAGTTGTACCATGTTGCAATCCCACCAACAGTGGAGGAGTGTTCCTCTTTCTCCACATCCTCGCCAGCACTTGTTGCATCTTGAGTTTTTAATCTTAGCCATTCTGACTGGTGTGAGGTGAAATCTCAGGGTTGTTTTGATTTGCATTTCCCTGATGACTAATGATGTTGAATATCTCTTAAGGTGTTTCTCAGCCATCTAAATTTCTTCTGGTGAAAATTCTTTGTTTAGCTCTGTACCCCATTTTTTGATAGGGTTATTTGGTTCTGGAGGACATGGGCACAGGGGGAAAGTTCCTGAACAGAACAACAATAGCTTATGCTCTAAGATCAAGAATTGACAAATGGGACTTCATACAAAGTTTCTGTAAGGCAAAGGACATTGTCAGAAGGACAAAACGGCAGCAAACAAATTGGGGAAAAAAATCTTCACCAACCCCACATCCGACAGAGGGCTAATATCCAATATATACAAAGAACTCAAAAAGTTAGACCCCAAAGCAGCCTTATTTATAATAGCCAGAAGCTGGAAGGAGTCCAGATGTCCCTCAAAGGAAGAATGGATACAGAAAGTGTGGTATATTTATACAATGGAATACTACTCAGCAATTAAAAATAATGAATTCATGCAATTTGTAGGCAAATGATTGGATCTGGAAAATATCATCCTAAGTGAGTTAACCCAATCACAAAAGAATACACATGAAATGCAATCACTAATAAGTGGATATTAATGAGCCCAGAAGCTCTGAATACTCAAGGCACAATTAGCAATTCAAAAGATTTCCAAGAAGAAGGAAGAAGAGGACACTGGTCCCAAAAAGACTGATTCCAATTTTGCAGGAGAGTACCAGAAGAGAGAAAGGGTTGGGGGGTGAATGGGGAATGGGTGGGGGTGGGGGAAGAAGACTTATGGGTCATATGGTGAGGGGGGAACTGGGAAAGGGGAAAGCCTTTGGAATGTAAACAAAGAATATAGAAAATAAAATAAAAGGGAAAAAAAGAAATTAGACTAGAGAAAACCAAATAACCCTATTTAAAAATGGGGTACAGAGCTAAACAAAGAATTTTCACCTGAAGAACTTCAGATGGCTGAGAAGCACCTTAAGAAATGTTCAACATCGTTAGTCATTAGGGAAATGCAAATCAAAACAACCCTTAGATTTCACCTCACACCAGTCAGAATGGCTAAGATTAAAAACTGAGGAGACAGCAGGTATTGGTGAGGATGTGGAGAAACAGTAACACTCCTCCACTGCTAGTAGGATTGCAAGTTGGTACAATCACTCTGGAAATCAGTCTGGGGTTCCTCAGAAAACTGGGCATGATACTTCTGGAGGACCCTGCTATACCACTCCTGGGCATATACCCAGAGGATTCCCCAGCATATAATAAGAATACATGCTCCACTATGTTCATACCAGCCCTATTTATAATAGCCAGAAGCTGGAAAGAACCCAGATGTCCCTCAATGGAGGAATGGATACAGAAAATGTGGTATATTTACACAATGGAATATGACACAACAATTAAAAACAATGAATTCATGAAATTCTTAGCCAAATGGTTGGAACTGGAAAATATCATACTAAGTGAGGTAATTCATTCACAAAAGAACACACATGGAATGCAGTCACTGATAAGTGGATATTAGCCCAGAAGCTCAGAACACCCAAGACACAACCCACATATCAAATCATGCCCAAGGAGAAGGAAGGAGAGGGTCCAGGTCCTGGTAAGGCTTGATGCAGCATTGTAGGAGATTGCCAGGACAGAGGAGTGGGAGTGGGTTGATTGGGAGGGAAGAGGACTTATGGGACTTGGGGGGGGGAGGACCAGGAAAGGGAAAATCATTTGGAATGTAAACAAAGAATATAGAAAATTTTTAAAAAAGGAAATGTACAGCCTACAGTGAGGTGGGCTCTTTCTCATCATTTGCAATCAAGGCAACTGACCATAGACACACCCATAGCCCAATCTGATCTAGGCAACTCCTCACTCTGGGAATTCCTCTCATATCTCACATGACTCTGGGCTGTGTCCACTTGACAATGAAAGCTAACTGAGATAGCAGGCTAATATATCTTTATTGTTCAATTCACATTTCTGTTGACATACCCATGGAAGATTTTATACCAGAACATCCACTGTTAGCATTAACGTCAGCAAAAGATTGGAATGTTAAATGTCAAATAGTCAGTTCATAGTATGGTCTACTGATTAAAAATATAAACAAACAAAACTCCCACACCTATGGAAAATTATGTTGAATAATATTTAATAATACAACAAAGATATAAATTTAATGCAAAAAATCAAGGTCTAGGACAGTATGAGGGCTCAGAAAGTAAAGATGCTTATTGCATAAGCCTGGAAACCTGCGATCAATACCCAGAATCTCTCTCTCTCTCTTTCTCTCTCTCTCTCTCTCTCTCTCTCTATCTCTCTCTCTCTCTCTCTCTCTCTCTCACACACACACACACACACACACACACACACACACACACGAGTGGCTAGAGAGAACTGAACCTTCATGGTTCCTCTCTTCCAGCCTCCACACGCTGTGGCACAGTCACCAGCATACACATCCACACACGCTGTAATAAAAAAATATGTTTTCAAATAAAAAAATGAGTTTTAAAGTATATACTGTGAAACCTAATACTATGTATTCTGTATCTGTACCCAGGACTCTAGATGAATAAAATACAGCAAAATATTAGTTGTGGCTGACTCTGTCTGATTCTTGGGAGACTTGTCTCTGCTAACCAAGCAAACAGGGGAAAGAAGAAACAGAAACATCAGTATCAGCACTCTTCATGTCAGGGAGAAAAGCAAGCTTTTCTTTTCAGGTGGCTATTGTCCAATTCTCCAGGGCCTCCGAGTCATCTCAAAGAACCCTTGGTAGAGGAAGGAACTGGAAACAGTTCTGGACTCTTCTCCCTCAGATGAGAAAAAAAAGGAGACCATAAAGCCTAATAAAAATCACAAGCCTTGTATCTGAGATGTCTTAATGGGTGATTTAAAGTCAGGCTTTAATTGCTTTAAACAAGAAGCCCTAAAGTTAATGGCTGTTTCCAAACACATGCCTTCCCATTTTCATTAAGGAATGTCACGTATTGTGTGCTGGTCCCCAAAGCTGCAGTGACACTTTCTTAAGCCAATGAAACCCCTGAGGGTTGTGCCAGAAAAGGCCCTTATGTACCCTTTGCAGAAAACCAGACTTTTTGTTTTATATATGAAATACTACATTGATTTTTTTTAAAACTAAATATGTGCCCTATATTTCTATCATCCCCCTCCCCTCCTCCCTCCAAGTCCTCTCACATGCCCACACTCACTTTTACATTTATACCTCTTTCCTTAGTTATTATTCTTACATTTTAATACATAAATACAACCTGCTACATCCATTTGGCCTTGCTCATATGTATATGTTTCTAGGGCTGACCGGCTCTTACATATATATATATATATATATATATATATATATATATGAATTTCTATGCTACATCTCACACCTGTTTCGTGTTCCAGTGGGAAGGACCCTGTGCAGACCCATAGCACAACTGCTGGCCTTTAGGGGGACGTTCCTGAGGCAAGCAGCAATCTGGAAGGCTACTGTCATTGTTTTATTCCATAGATGACTGAAGATGTCTATCTAAGGTGAGAGTGGGCAGTGACTTGGACCTGTGCTATGGTTTGTATCTGAAAAAGTCCCTAAAGGCTCGTGTTTGTTCTCCAGCTACTAGCACTATTGGAGGACGTTGATGAGCCTATGCACCTGAGCACAATGGGTTCCTACCTTGGTGAAGGGTTCAAAGCCAAAACTTAGCACAGCTAAGCTATGAGAGAGGAAGATGTGCTACCTGCAGCAGGCAAGGAGAGCTTGGCAGCTAATTCTGAAACAAAGCCTTCTTGGAATAAAATCTTCATGGAGATTTTTTATTCAGGAAGCCTATACATATTCATAAAGCCTTCCTATTTATATTCATTTATAAGCATACTCAGTTAACGTCATGGAGATTAAAGTGGTGGACAAAAATGCTTCAGAGCACGCTCAGCTTGTACCATGTTTTAGCTGAGAACAAAACCAAGAAAGGATGCTTTGGAAGTGCATTAACCCAAAGTCTCTGTCCCTGAAGGCTGCATGAATTAATAGTTAACACCTCTATGAAATGAGCTGAGGAAGTAGTTGGCTCCTTCCTTCCTGGTCAGGATACTACAAGGTGCCTGTGCCACAGTCTGTCCTCACAATGTTCAGATATGACTATGCTCTCCCCACCATGGTGGACTGAACCATGAGCTAAAACAAATAAGTCCTCCCTATGCGGTTTTTCTCGGCTGTGGTCCTATGACACACAACTAACTAATTCTGCAGGATGCTTGAGACACTTACCTGGATCCATCCCTTCCAAATGGCTCCTGAGTTCTGAGAGTTTTATCAGCAAGGCTAAGGACGACATTTGGAGAGGCAGTCCTTACAGCTTCCAACAGGACCTACATATGTAAATGTCCCAACTTGTGCTCCTTGGATTTCTGTCTACCTCATCAGCCCGACCAGTGGGACTGTCAGAGAAAGACAACCAGTAATGTAGCCAAAAATAAGTATGAATGATCCCAGGTTGCTTGGGCCATATGACAAAATGGATCATGATGGGATATGTTTTAATCACTTAAAACACTTTCCAAGAAAATCTAATGAAATGAGAAATGTCTCATGATATAATATAAATGCAAGAATGGGGAAGAAGAAGAGGAAGGAAAAGGGCAGGGAAGAAGAACAGGAGTTACTTGGCACATTGTCATTCACAAGGACAAGTATTGAGAAATGAGAGTGGTGGTTACTACAAAGAATTCCTTCTTTTCCATTTTTCCTATGGTCGTGGTGATCAAATCCAGGGCCTTGCACACTCTAAGTTGATGTTTTCTTCATATATATATATATATATATATATATATATATAACCTAGACTCACAAAAATGTCCTTTTCTCTGAATTTTGTCTTTGAAATGGTTTCACAGAAAGGCACATTTAATAATAGCCTTGTTTCTGACCTTCACGGTAATACAAGTATTGAGCAGGAAATTTAAGAAGGTAGGAAGCAAATAAAAACGCCATGAATTTCCCTCGTCCTCCCAGTCCTCCGCCTCTCAGATGGCCGTGGAACATTCGCAGCCCCTCCCTACTTTTTTTCTCCCAAGTCCCAAGAGCAATAGACTCTATAGTGTCTGTGAATATCTATAAACCACAGAACTAAAGCACTCCCGACTCTACAAGCAAATCTCACCTGCATCAGGTCTCATTTGTTAGTGGAAAACGAAGTACATTTTGAAATGAACACAGTCTAGTAAGCCATCAAAACTATTGACCAGCCTTCCCTTCCCAAAACAGTTTATATCCAATGAATGAGGATATGAATGATTTGTTTCAAATGAATGAATGAATGAATGAATGAATGAATAAGTGAATACTGTGAATACTGTAGAATTGCTTCCAAACCAGGAGGGGAAAGTAGGGAGTCTATATTACACAGCTGCTCTCTGGCCAGAAACCTTCAGCAGTGAGGCAACAGGAGTCAGAGTGCAGGGGAGGACTCCGCTGCTCAACACAGGAATATCCGAACCATTTGCAACTCATGGTTTGGTAAGTACAGTTCACTCCTTACAAAGCTTTATTTTTCTTTGGTCCACTGGGTTTTAACTGTTTGACGTCTGTATATTCTAGAAGAAAAATAAACATGTAAGAAGGAGGTACAATTGGCTTCCGCTGGCTGGAGGAGGCTCTCTGAGTTTGTAACTGCTCCATCTTTGGATTTTCTGACCTGGCCAGGGCTTTTTCCACTGCATCCCATGAGCCCCTGGAGGCAAGAACCAACATGTCTACAGACTGACTCCTGCCCAGCACTATTTCCAGACTCAGAGCTGCTTCCCAGGTGTGTAGCCCCACCCAAAATGGGCTGGGGCCTTCCACATCAAGCATTAATAATGCAAAGGCACTTCCTCAACTGAAGTTCACATTTCCCAGATCACTCTAGTTTATGTCAAACTTGACCAAAACTAAGCAGGAGAGTGACTCAGTGCCTTATTCCATGTGGACTGTTATGATAAAAACACTATAGCTGAGGTAACATACAAAGAACAGGAACTTATTTCCCACAGTTCTAGAGGCTTGGCAAGTCTAAGATCATCAAGACATCAGCGTGCTTAGTGTCTGCCTTCAGCCTCTGAGATGGAGCCTCAAACACTGCCTTGTCCTGAGAGAAGGGACATGAGCTCACATGGTAGACAGCAGAAGGACAGGAGGAGGATAAAAATCTGCCAACCGATCCCATCCATGGAAAACTCTACCCTAAAGTCTCCCCGTGCTCCTGAGGGCCCATCTCTAGCACACTTATATTAATCACTAAACTTCAACATCAATTTTGGAGGAGATAAAAGATAGAAGGACCCGGCAGAAGCCAGATCATACGGAGCCTCGTGGAACACGCTTGGACTTTTAAGTACAAAAAGAAACAAACGAAGAGTGCGTGCATCTCAGAGTAATGAAATCAGATGTATCGTTTCAAGGGGTAACTCTGGGGACTGCTCTTCTGGAGGGAGAAGCGCTGGAAACCCAGAGAAGCACAGATAATCACTCTGCTGGCACGCACAGAGGAATCGGGATGTTCATCAGTTGTTTGAGATTTGCTCCAAAGAAAGCTTTACAAGTAGAGGGAAAATGTCTAGCATCTAATAAGCACTCGCTCGCCCTAGCAGCCTTTGATATGTGCACAACTGGTATCCTGGAACTGAGACAGTGAGCCTAATCCATAAAGATCATATGAATATGAATATAGGTGCCCTGGCTCCACAATGATCCCTTCCTTATTCAAATATTAAAGTGTTATAATTTTGTATTGTACAATATATACTTAATAGTGATATAGGTAATACATTTGTGTTGTAGGATCATACATCTATCTCTTTATGTCATAGATAAGGTCAGTGATAATCAGCACATGTAAAAGACAGACTACGATACCACTTCACACAATGCCTCCTCCTATTAAGCAGCTGATTTTGACACACAAAACCTACTTACTAGTCTTGGAGGAAAAGGGAAGCTGCTGATACAGCTGAAGTATTTAATCTCTCTTTTACCATCCTAAAGTAAGGGACAGCTTCCCTGTCCTTATACCCCCACCCCCACCCTGGGCTATTTTAAGAGGAAGTCTTTCATGTCAGCTTGTTGACTACGGGAGGCCTATCCTTGAGCCAGGCTTCTTCTTCAAATGCATCCTGTGATTCCACCCATTGAGATTCCGTGTGAGCCTTTGAACTTTCAACAGCGTCTCCCTTTTACTTTCTACCCTGCTAAGAGGAGGAAGTAAATGCCTGTGAGTGAAGGGCTTTTATAGTGTGATAATGTGAAGGTCAGGAGAAGGGAGCTTACTCCCTCTCTCCTCCCGAGCCTCCCACAGAGAAGATTTCTAACATAAAGATCATGAAAGGGCAGAGGCGCGATGAGCAACCCTCCTTTCTCTCAAACGCTGGGGGGGGGGGGGGGAGGGGGGACTCAAGGCTGCTTGTCAAATTTCAACAATGGAGGTTCCTGCCAACTGAGAAAGGGCAGAGGAGAGTACAAGTGCCTGCTTCCCCTACATCATTGCATCTTTATGGCTGGGTGTTCTTTGCTCCTGGATAGTATCCACCCCTGCGCTTTGTTTTTTTTGTGTGTCTTTTGAACTGAACTACACCTAAATGAGCTGGGAAGGCTACCCCAAAGGTGGGGAGCGATGTTGAAAGGCTTCAGATCATTTTCAGTTGCTATTCACGGTACAAACAAAAAGGCCTGAGCAGGGAAAGCGCAACAGGACGCCCCCACACATCCTCACGTCACGGGTGATGACGAGAACCACATTCAGTCCGCTGAGATTTTTCCAAATGTGGTTTTTCATCAGGGTGTTGGTGAATATTGATCTGGAATCACCTAGAAAACACACCTTTGGGGTGTGTCTGCGAAGCAGTTTTTAGGCTGTGCTAACTGAAGTGGGAAGACCCGCTCTAAAGACAAGCATCTGCATCCCCTGGGCTGGCAGCCTGGACCAAATCCAAAAGAAAAAAGCATGCAGTTACCAGTCTCAGCTGTGGACATGCTGTGACCACTGGGACCCTGCTATACCTGCTCCCTTGTTCCCCAATCCCCTGTTCCCCTGTTACCTTGTTTCCCCTTCCTGCCTCCCCTTGTCCCCCATCTTCCCCAGTTCCCTACTCCCACCAGGATGAACTAAACCCACAAAGTGTAAACTAAAATAAATGATTTCCCCCTTAAGCTATTTCTCCCAGGTATTTTGTCACAGCAGTGAGAAAAGTAACCAGTACCAGAAGTGCACAGTAGGTCTCTTATTCACACAACCCTATCTCCCTGGACTGAGCTCCTCTTTTAAAATATATTTAATGGAATAGACTTTTAAAATGCTTACCAATGTCATCTCTTAGAAGCCTGTTTTTTTCTAATGAGAGACAGAAAGGGATTGGATCTGGATGGGAGAGAAGGTAGGGAGGAGCTGGGGTGGGGAGGGGGAGGAGAAATTGTAATCAGGATATATTGTATGAGAAAAGAGTCTATTTTAAATCAGAGAAAGGGGGACTAGCACTGAGCAGAAACAGCTGACTCAGACGCCTGTCTGCCTAGCAAGAAAAGTAAAATAAAATAAAATGTTTACCAATTTAATTTTGATGGACTCTGCACGCAGATTGTATAGCATAGACACACAGGAAGTTTCGCAAAGTGAGCATTTATGTGTCAGCAACGAGATAGTAAGAACAAGAAAGTAAACACATGCCAGCACCCAGAATCCTCTTTCGGGGCCTTCTTTCCCTCTACACTACCACAAAATAGGCAAGCAGAGGGAAGATTTTAGTAACCTAGGCTATACTTAGTTTGGATTATACATGTCCTCCTATTCTAATAATGCACTTGGAAGCCTAGTTTTTTTCCTTGCATGCACACATGCGCACACACACATATGCAAATACACACTTGCACATACACCTTCAAACACTCCACACACATTAAATGTCACGCACATATACACTCACATGCTACATATAATATACCTTACATACAAGCACACATACACACACTCACATGCTACATACAATACACACATGCATACATACACACAATGTCATACACTATACACACTCACACAAACTATCTCTGTCTCTCTCATACACAGACTCTCTTCCCCTCCCCGCTCCACACTGAATAAGGTTCCTCTCCAAACAATGTACCTCACAATCTTGGACCCCAATGACATTGGTCTATATATGTATCCCTCTCTAAACAATGAAGTAAGTTTTCCCCCAAAATTTTGCATGATTTTTTAATGATTAAGTTTATTAAATAAATTTTTCAAGGACTCAAACACAGGCAATTTAGGTATAAACACATTCCCAGGGTATCCTGGTACAAAGAACAACAGTAAGACCAATCTGGTCCAATCTGGTTTGGGGTACAGTAAGACCCCTGTGTCCTGGATTGAACTTTCAGATAGAATCCCCAATTTCCCATCTTATTCCTATGCATAATTGGGCATGCATATTATCAAAATCAGATGCATTATGGAAAGAGCATATACAAAGTAGGAAAATGACTATATGATCTATTCTATCAATCAAAACAGAGAACCATTACCTTTACTGAATCCCTTCATAACCAAACTCCTCTTTCTCTTGAATCCCACAAAGGGAAGCCCCAAACAATAATTGGAACCTGATAGTACCCTCACTGTTGTAGCTTGCTGTGATTCTCTCTAATTTGCACCATAACTTTCCTTTGAATAAAGTTTCCTTGCTACTTAAGCATGACTTTCTGTTTATTTCAATCCTTTGAGTCAAGAACCCAGTCACTACTAATTATTTTCCTTCTGTCTCTGAATTTCATAGAAACAGAACCCTATAGCCTGTGCTCCTCCCTGCTTGCCCTCTCCCTCTGTCTCTGTACCATGTTTGTGATGCTCACAGACCTGGATGCTTCCCACTGGGCCCTGTCTCAGTACTGAGGGACAGAGGACTAAGATACCAAGGCCTACATGAATTTCCAAGAGGACAAAGGCTTACAGACTGCAGTAGAGCCTGGGAGTTTTCCAGAACCACTGGACTAATTCACATTCCTACTTCTAGGGTTCCCAGAGACTGGGGTGGTGCAGATACAAGCCCAGAACTGCCAGCATGTCTCAGAAGCCTGAAAAGACAGTGGCAAAGGAGACACCACCTTCGAGAGGTCCAACCTTCTAGAGTAACTGAAACCCTAGATTTTGGTGCAGAATTTATGTGCAAACTTTCTTCCAGAACTTTTATGTGAAAATATTTATCTTGCTTCAGGTCATTTGCTACAGTAACATTTGGGAGCTCATGCATATGAAATGGGTTTTGGAATTGGATAGTGAGTAGAGGGGCTGGGAGAAACACAAGACTGTTACAGTAAAACCTAGTTTGCTTTAAGTAGATTACAGTTAGAAGGTGGACATTGTGGGTAAACCTTAGAAGCAAGAGAGAGGCACAGGGTTGGAAACTGAAGAAGAGTGACCTTTGTTATGCCATGGCAGAATGCTAAGCTACTGGGAAAGCATGGCCGCTTGATATTGATCTTCAATGTTCAGCCAGAATAATTTCTAAGCAACATTTTAAAAGCACAGCGCTGCTTTTTCTTATTGTTTATAGTAAAACATGAAAGGAAAGAGATCAATAATTTCTTTAAGCAAAAAGACGACATGATGATTTGGGAATTTCTCAGCCTATACAGACCCAGACCGTTGAAGTTTTTAAAAAAAAAAAAAAAAAAAAAAAAAAACAAAGAAGAGAATGTGGTGAACCCATGACCTACAGACAAGGCCAAAGGGATGATGGGAAACTTTTGCATAACACTGAAGAAATCCAGCATGGTAATACGTTCTCTCAACTATCTCAAAGAAACCTTAAAACCTTAGCTGGCTTAGTGTGAAAGAAAGAGGATGATGATCATGTAAAGGGGATATAAGGAAGGCTTCCAGAATTCTACAGTGGGAAACAGGTTTACAAAACTATTCAAACATACTGGTTATTTGAAAAGCTGCAGTGATGGTTCATCTTTGTGGTCAACATGGCTGGATTTAGAATCATGTGGGAGACACAGTTCTGAATATGTCTATGTGGGTGTTTCCAGAGAAGCTTAATTCATTGGTGTCTTAGTTAGGGCTTCTACTACTGCAATGAAACACCATGATCAAAAAGCAGGTTGGCGAGGAAAGGGTTTATTTGTCTTACACTTCCATATCCCTGTTTTCCATTGAAGAAACTCAAGACAGGAACTCAAACAGGGAAGGAACCTGGCTGGAGGCAGGAGCTGATGCAGAGGGATGCTGCTCTCTGGCTGACTGACTCATCATGGCTGCTCAGTTTGCTTTCTTATCAAACCCAGGACCACCAGCCCAGTGATGGTCCTACCCACAATGGGCCAACCTTCCCACATCCATCACTAATTAAGAAAATGCCCTACAAGTTTGCCTCCAGCCCTATCTCATGGAAGCATTTTCTCAGTTGAGGCTTCCTCCTCTCCAGTGACCATCACTTATGTCAGCGTAACATGAAACTATCCAGCACTGAGGGAAGGGCTCACTCTGAACAGGAGCAGCAGCACCATCTCACGTTCTGGGATCCCAAACTGAATGAAAAAGAGAAAAGGAACTGAGTAAGGCCCTGACATCACGTGACTGGCCCACACATGCTCTTGTGGCTGCAATGACAGCAGTTCTCAGTTGCCTGATGTGTTTTTAGCAGGATGAATTGTACCCTGCAGATCGTAATCAAAAACTAATCCTTCCATCATTAAGCGACTTCTGTCAGGTATTATGTCAGAGTGTCATCTCGGGGAAACTTAACTAATGCAGAGCTGGAGGTTGGGAGTGAATGGGAGGAGTCACGGGTAGGAGGGAGGCCTAGCTCTATGATACCTTGAGACCTCAGAGAACTTGCCATTCTGGATTTCCAACCTGTTTGGAGTTACTGCCTCCTTTCCCCATCTTGGGACAGAAATGGCTCCACCTGTGTTTGTGTTTTATTTGCTGGTTTTTGAGACAGAGTTTTATAGAGTCCAGGCTGACCTTAGAATCACCATATAGCCAGGATAAATTTGAACTGATCCTCCAGCTTCTACCTCCCCCAGCACAGAGACTGAAGGTGAGCACCACCATGGCAGGCAAGATTCAGAACTCCGAGCTGATGGGACTCAGCTACAATTTTTCAACTGTAGTGAACTGCAGTGACCAAGACTTTGAGGGTGTTGTTTGAACACACTGGCTAGGTTGAATGGATTTAAATCTTTAAAGATTAGCAAACTGAAAATGCCTCTCCTGAAGTATCTCCCCATTCTAATCCAGAACCTAAAATCATTTTCTGTCTGTGATGTTGAGATCGATGGAGTCTATGTTGCCTCCGCTGACCTGAAACTCACTGTGTAGTACCCAGGCTAGCCTTCAACCTGCCATGATCTCTGCCCTCCCCCCTGAGTGCTGGAATTACAAACAGACACAAATATACCCAGTTATAATGGGGGTATTTTTGGCTGTTTTAAAAAGGGGGTGATAAATTAAGTACCTCGAGGTAGAGGGATCACCTAGGTTATCCAGGGGGCTTTAATGCAGTTGTGTATACCATCTTCAAATATACTAATCAGCTAAGGGATACTGCCACCAAAGCCTGACAACTTAAGCTGGATCCCCATGACCCACATAGTGTAAAGTAATGGACTTAACTCTTGACACTTGTGCCTTGACCTCCACAGGCGTGGCATGACATGAGAGTACTCTCATATGTGCGCACACACATATGCATGTTGTCACTAGTTATCTACATGTCCCTCTACACTCTTATCACCCAAGCACCCACAGAACAGCTCACCAAGCTTTTAACATACAAAGGGCTTTTCTCACCCAAAGTTCCAAAGCTCTTCCATAATCCTCACAAAAACAACATGGTCAGGTCTGCTGACAGCAATGCCCCACTCTCCTGGTACCAATTTTTGTCCAAGTTAGAGTTGACTATTGCTGTGATGAAACACCATGACCAAAACAAGCTGGTGATGAAAGGGTTGATTAGTCTAAAACTTCTACACAATAGTCCATCACTGGAGGAAGTCAGAACAAGAATTCAAGTAGGAGCGCTGGAACTTGGAGGCAGGGTCTGATGCATAAGCCATGGAGGGGTGCTGCTTACTGGCTTACCGGCCCTGCTTTCTTATAGAATGCAGGACTGCCAGCCCAGGGATGGCACCACCCACCATCACATGGGCCTTCCTCCATCAATCACTAAGTAATTCCCTACAGCTGGATCCTATGGAGGCGCCCTGCCACTCCTCCCAGAGCACTGTGCTGCTTAGAGATGGGAGAGGCAGCCAGGAGCAGATGAACCTTTGCCTTACTGTAAAATACAGTGATGATATCTGGTTTACTTTATTCCGTGGGTTGTTTTGAATTTATTATATATAAAAATTATATACTAAAATATATATATTTAATATTACATATTAAATATAGTTAATATTATATATTAAAGAAAATATAGAATCAGTATTGCCCTGTAAATTAAATGTATGGTGATTATTTAAGTGAATACATTCAAGAGAATGTTTGAGATTTCAGAGATAAGTACAAATACAAATACGGAGCCCCTGGGGTTCACCCTACAGGAGGAGGACCCAAATACTGAGCTGACCGCAACCTGAGTTTGGAGGAAGGGTAGATTTATTTTCTTCATCCAATGTCAGCCATGTCTACCAGCCAGGAAAGACACCCTCTCATTCCAAGCTAAATGTGCTTAGCAACGAAAGTCTAGACACAGTAAGTCATCTCTACCAAGCGGAAAAATGAGACGCAGAGATGGATAATGGGGCGAAGTTAGACCCATTCTAATGGCACCATTCCTGCCGGGGCATTTACGATACAGCTCTCTGAGAATGCGTCCCATCTGCAAGTGCCACTGCCCAGATGGAACAAATAAACAATCCAAACCCTGACCTCAGCCCTAGCCAGTGTCCCCAGCTTATCTCCCCAGCTCTCCCACAGGAGTTGGCTCCAAACCCTGCAGGCTGCACCAAAACTGAAACCTCCCTTCAAAGGGCCAGCATCTCCTAGCATCATTTTCTTTAATGTTTACAGAATTATCTAAGCAGCATTCTGCAAGAAGTTTAGAGAATAATCAAGGAGACAGTAAACCACCCCAGGGAGTGTAGTTCCCCAGGGCCTAACCATGAAGGGGAAACATTTTGAAGCAGAAAACTCTAGAAGAAATGACTTGGGTATTCCCGGGCTGACTCCTTCACTCACTGCCCGAGTGAATCATTTCCCTTCTCCATGCCTCAGTTTCCCCCTCCACTATCCCACTCAGGGTGCTCTGGGGAGTCAAGAGGGGTCCTTAATTAATTCTCCATGAAGATAATAAGTAGAGACTAGAGCCATCATAGGCAAATCACACTGTCTAGTTATTCTATTCTCCCAAGTCCTTTCAAGGGTATTTGTGAGGTTTCTAGAATAAAATGAATTCACAGAATTATTTCAAGGAATTTTAGGTGGTAGCGCCATATAAAATCCTTTGTTGACATCAGCTTACTCTGTTGGGTCTTGCTGCCACAGTGGCTTTCTTGATCTTGTTCAAACATAGCAGCCTGTACTTGCCTCAGGGCCTTTGCACATGCTGTCTCTCTACTTGAAAAGCTTCTTCCCCAGATATCCCCTGCCTTCCTCTTGAAATAGCAATGGTCCTGAGTCTATCCCAGTCTACCACAAGCTAACCTCCTGTGTCTTCTTTTTCTTATTATCATCTGGCAAGTATTCTCATTTGTTTTTATTAGAATCTTCCAGATGAATGAAGACTCAGAACTATCGTCCATATTCCATGTGACCAGAACTTAGCCTGTTAGAATCACTTAAGTATTTGTCAGAAGAATAAAAGAAAGGAGAGGGGACAGGAAAGAGAAAGACTATAACCAGGGGAAATCTCATCTGTGGGCTATGCTAAGTATAGCAGGAAAGAAGAGGGGGATAACCCCCCTCCTGCCCCTTGATCCCAAACTCTGCCCACTCTAGGAGGAAGTCATGTCCCCACAAGGGCAGCACCATCAGAACAGTGGGGTCTGTCCCCACCACACCCCTGGAGCAGGTGGCCGGCCACTCTGCCATGAGCAGACTCACTCCAGACATCCTCAGCGGACACTGGAAGAGGCAGAGAATAATGGCCGTTATAATAGCTAGTACATCCTGGTAACAGCTCAGGCGCCAGCAGTATGGAGGTAGGTCTCTAGGGTGCCACGTTTAATGTAAGCAGATGAAAACAGTTTGCTCTTCTCTCAGCAAAATACAGGAAGCGAGAAAGCAACCATGCTGGGATGTGGAGGAAAAGAAATCCAAGTTTCGTTCCCAGCACCGTCGTAGGGAAATTTATGGTCTCCTGTTGCTACAACTCCAGGGCTGTTGATACTTCTGGACATGGTAGGCATCTATGCTCCATGTACAGCCAGATACCCACACATACAGACACATATGCACACATGTAGGCACACACATGCATACACGCTCCATGTATACCCAGATACCCCCCCACACACACACACAAGTGGATATCTGTTGTGTGCATTCCACTCTAATTTCCAGGGACGAGTTCACAGATAAGGGATAAGAAGCATGCTATCTTAAGTGTGCGTACCACACCTATGTTGAGGAGCAACACAGAGCATGCATGTCTAGCTGTAGACTCTAGATCCCAAGAAAAAGCAGCCAGGACTCGTTGCTGATATTGAGGCTACAGAGAGACTAGATCTGTGGTGTGGACCATAGAAGTCAGCCCCTCACCCCAAGCATGTCATGGAGAATCCGCTCAGTGCTCTAAGGATCTGTTGGAAATTGAAAGCAGCTGCAAATTCTTCAGTGTTGCTGTACTTTTCCATCAGAGGAGAGCATCTCATCCTTTTGTTTTGTTTGTTGTTAGCATGGTGTTAATTACACACAATAACAAAATCCATTACAATCTTTTAATATACACCATACACACACACACACACACACACACACACACACAAAATATATTTTACTGGGTGAAACATGTCTTTAACACCAGTGCTTGAGGAGTAGAGGCAGGCAGATCTCTGTGAGTTTGAGGACAGCCTGATCTAAATATAGTTGCAGGTCAGGCACAGCTATATAGTAAGACCCTGTATCAAAAACAGAGAGGGAGAGGAAGAGGGAGAGGGGAGGGGGAGGAGAGAATAGATTTTGATCAGATTCAGCCTCCTTTACTCTCTATTCTTCCTTTGAAGAAAGAACAGAACTGTCCTTGGCTGTTCAGCGGGGTGGCGGTGAGGGCACAGCATCTGTGGGTCTAGACATTAAGGAGACCGGCAGCTTCTACCCTGATTTTTGGAAGTCAGCGGTTTGAAAGGTGGACACTATCTTTCACTTTAAGGACTTAGGGTTAAGGAGCCCAAACACCAGACAAAATGAGTCCTCCGCGTGCAGAAGAGAAGCAAGCCAGCATCCATCCGGCTTCCATCTTGAGTGCGCGGAGCCGCCCTCACACTCTTTGCACATGACCCTCCAGCCAGTTGTCCTCATCAGGTCCGTGGAGATCGAAGGAAAGCACTTGAGTTCAGACAGTGACAAAATGGTCACTGCGAGCTTTTAAAACAGTTTACTTTAGAAATGGCCCCCATTGCAGCATTCCAGGGTTGCTGCAGACCTAACTGACACAAGACACTTGAAAACCTTGCTTCTAGGACAGGCCGCTGGGACTGTGAGAAGACCCTTCTGCCTTTCAGTTTCTTGGTCAAACCCCTCCAGCTTGGAAAGGCTTTTGCTGGGGATCCTGCGTGAAAGTAGCTCCCACCAAAAGGCACCGGAGTCACATTTTACCCCACTTCCGGGTCAAACGACTGGACACGCCTTGGTTGTTCTGCTACTTGGTAATGAGATCTACAATTGATCCCTTGAGGATAAGCACGCCTGCCTCCTCCATCAGAACAGTGTGTGGCCCAACTAAGAAATATCGGTGGGCCGAACTTGGAGTTCGATGCCTATCATCCTTATCAGAAATCTCTAGAATACTTGGCGAAACAAAAATCGATCTTCAAAAGAAAAGGGTTATAAGTTCTTCTAAGACTGTTGTAATGAAGACAAAAAAAGAAAAAGAAAAAAGAAAAAGAAAAGCATTTATCTCTCATTTATTCAGTTCTTCAGGGTCTCGTTTCTGTGTAAGAGTGTAAAGGAATGTTTTTTAAATTTCCCTTCCCGATTCTCCTGAGTGAGAGCCCAAACATTAAAACATCATTTACAACAGACATTGCACCATAATACAGCAACGCTCTCCTTACAAACTCAACACACTTTTGCCACTCAAACCTCAATTGACTGGTGCACATAGGTGCGGGTTAGGCCATATTCCTGAAATCAAAGCTGTTACCACACTGCCCCCTCGTGGGTAGTGCTGATTCTGCAACTCGGGTTCCAAAATTCCACACATATTTGAGAGTCCACAGTTCTGAAGCGAGTGATGTTACCCTCTTCAGTGTCGTGGGGCTTGGAGATGAAAAAGGACCAGCACCGATATCCAGAAGTCCAACACCTGTTGTATGATACAATCTCCCGTGATTTTTTTTTCATTTAGGACTTGAAAATCTGGAACTAGAAGTACGTGGGGGTAGGGATAGAGGGTGACAGCATCTTCGACAAATGGTGCTGGTCAGACTGAATATTTGTATATAGAAAAATACAAATAGATCAGTATTTATAGCCTTGACAAAACTCAATCCAAGTGAATCAAAAACCTCTACATAAAGCCAGACACACTGGTCTAAGAAAATAAATAAATGAAATGATTCCTAATGATCTTCTGCTATAGTCATAGATTGGCACATAGATCGCCATCAGAGAGGCCTACCCTGGCAGCAGATAAGAACACATTCAGACCCGCAGCCAGACATTATGCAAAGAGAGAGTTTAAATCGGAAGTCCCCATCGTGTCTCTCCCTCGGAGCTTGGGATTCCCTTGGAAGAGGGGAAGGAGAGATTGTTGGAGTCAGAGAGGGTGGGGGACACCAGGAGGACACAGCCCACTGAGCCAACGAAGCAGGGTGTATATGGCCTCACAGAGGCAAAGTGGCAAGCACGGGGTCCTGCAGGAGTCTGCAACAGGTTCTACATGGATGTTACGGCGGTTAACCTGGTGTTTAGGGAGAAGTCCTAAACGTGGCAGTGTGTCTTTACCTCTTCCGCCTGCTCTTGGGATTCTTTTCTTCTTGTTGGGTTGCCTTCTTCAGGTTCAGTGTGAGGTTTTGGTGGTGGTAGTGGCTTGGTTGTTGTTGTTGTTGTTGTTGTTGTTGTTGTTGTTGTTTTGCCTTGACTTATTGTATTTTGTTTTCTCCTGTTTGGTTGTCATATCTTGGAGGCCTACTCTTTCCAAAATGAAAGCAGAGGGAGGGGAAACTGTGGTGTGGTTGTATTGTATGAGAAAATAATCTATTTCCGATTAAAGCCTTCTCATGCCTAAAATCTGCATCCTACCTCACACCCACTGTGACTCACTGTCTTGCCCAGCTCACTGCCCAAAGCCCAGGGAACACCTCAGGGCAGAATACAGGAAGGAGTTAATACCCATCAGCTAGAGAGACATGTCATTAAACACTGCCACCCAGATCTGACATGGTCCATGGTCGTTTCAACCACAAGAACTTTAGGGAGAGGTGTCATCTCTCTGCTGACATAATCACTGAGAACTTGGGCTGGAAGATGGGTGGGGGAGGGGAGAAGGAGGATGCCAAAGTGCACTGGAGGAGGTGGGTATGATCAACACATAGTACTTATATATGAGACTCAAAATTAAAGACTTGGAATGGTTGCGGGACAGTGACCCTTCTTGCATATTTGCATACAGGTAGATGTGCACATAGGGCATTGTGTGCCTTGCCAGCCATCTAGGAAATGGAGGTGTAGACTCAGCACAGCTGCACCTGACTCCGGAGTGTGTTCTTGCCCTGTTGTACAGCTCTGTTTCCCCAGCAGGCTTAGACAGCCCCAAGCCTGCTGAGCTGGTACATGCTAGAGCTCAGACTTCCAGCCCTGGTGTTCACTGGTGAGCAAGCCTTCTCTGAGCTCTGAGTCTACACAGAGAGTATGCTAGATGCAGACACTGGGCGGGGCTGTTCTGCTTGATTTGCCGGCGAAGCATGGTTACCATTCTGTCCTCTCTGTGAAAGGACACCCAGGGCACACCCTTGGTTCTCATAGGATCCTGCATTGCCTCAGCAAGCCCTGCTGCTTCTCTCCACGGTCACTGCAACAAGCCCGCTAGGCTCAACTCTGTGTCTAGTCAGCATGTGCCCTTCACTCAGTCAGTCACACATCTGACAGGTAGACACGGGACGCCGGCTGAAAAAACCCACTGTGGGCTCCCAACAGCTTAGAATTTATAGCCTGGTCAGGGACATGAACGTTAATTCAACCATCACAAGTAGATAGAAAATCCCTAGAGTGATCAATGCTGTTCAAGAGAGATCGGTCCCCCCAGGAGAAGGAAACAAAGAGAGTTCACAGGTTCAGAAGGTTGGAAGCTAGGCTCAGGATGTGCTGGCCAGCCCAGTGGGAGGAGCTAGAATCGTGCAGGTGAAGAGAAGGGGTCCCAGGTAAAAGGGTATGATGGGAGATCAAAAGTGCCAGGATGCTAAAGACGGGATTCCATAGGTGTGACCGTAAAGGCAGCTGCCCGCTCTCCTGGGTTCTGCTTACCTAAGAAAATGGACACAAAGTCAGTCATCAACCTCCCACTTGGGTTCCATATCTGTGGATTTGATCAAATCTTATTGAAAATAGTTGAGAAGAAAATGCATCTGAGTGGAACGTTTCACGGCCATTTTTGTCTGCTTGCTGTTATTCCCTAAATTATACAATTGACAAATATTTACATAGCCTTGTCTCTGCAAGCACAGCAGCTCTCATCTCAATGGGAATAAGAATGTGTTTATTATAAGTCACATGTGAGTGATCATGGTCTAGGAACATAGATTCAGATTGTCTCCAGCAACATGTTCCACTGTCACAGTAGTTTACATGAAGTTCTCTACCCACAGGACAAAAGAAAGTCATAAATCAAGATGTTTCCCTAATGTGTTAGTGGGAGCATTAGATAGGTCAAAGGAACTGATAACATCCCAAGATTATCTGCGACATTCCAAGTCTCCATAATTGTGATGTTCTAACCAGCTAAATCCTTAGCATAGGTTTGGCTTTTCTCTCTGGGAACTTCAGTCTGGATCACAGCATGCTTACTCCATTATGTTTATAAATAATCTACAGATGTTTGAAGTGTACGGGGGAATTACGGAGGCTGTCTACAAATGGTGTGCCATGTTAAACAATGATTCTGAAAAGCCTCAGATTATTATTATCAAGACATGGTTGTGAGTTCTCCTCTCTTCCACCCCTTGTTCAGTGGACTCATGATCTTCTAGAAAGACTCAAACTCACAAATACAAAGAACATAGGTAGACCCTAGCCAACAAGTAGGGACCAGGGGTAATTTTATAAAGAAGACCAAGAGAAGGGTGATTTAGATGATAAGGAAGGATGGGGGATGGTAAAGGGACACAGGAGAAGACGGTATCTAACACATTGTAATCTTTTAATTTTAAAGAATGAAAAAGAAGGGCCAAAATTTGAAATTCTTTCTACAATTTCTCCCTGGCCCTCATCATCTAACCAAACGCTCCATACAAAATGCCCCTACGATAAAGATGATAGTTTCACCCACTATCTTCATATGGAATCTCTATTCATTTCCTATAGAACTCTCCAGATTGTGTGTACTTAAGTCAATTTTGCAACATTGTAACTGTTTTGTAATTTGCTTGATTTGTTCAATACTATAAAGTACACACAATAAGCTCTTTATCATGCAAAACACCCACTTACCTATTGGAATAACCCCTAATGCAAAAGAGCTACGTAAAAAGAGCCTCATGACTCTGAGTGCCCAGCACCCGCATTCAGTGGCTCACAACTACCTTTAATTCTAGATGCAGATGCAACAGATTGACACTCTTGGTCTCTATGGACATGGGAGAGCTTGTGTGTGTGTGTGTGTGTGTGTGTGTGTATGGGCGCGCGCACACACACACACACACACACACACACACACCTTTCTTTCCCTTCTGCTTTCTCTCCTCCATGCCATCAGAGCCAAGCATGACTGTTGTTGTTCTTGCATTTGTCAGGGGAGGGAGGCCCAGACAGGCTGAGCAACTTCTGCAGGTCACTGACTAACGTGCTCAAAGCCACCTTGATGATCTATCTGCCCACCAGTTCCCAGTGTTGTTTGGTCCTTGACCACCACTAATTACCATACTGGTATCAGCAATTGAACACTGGATACTGAAGTCAGAGGTACTTCTTGTTCCTCTGACATTCGCATGTCCACTGTAATGGTTCTGAGCCCTGGCTGGTGAGCCGGGAGTCCTCTAGGTTAATGCTTCAGGCTTAAACCTGATACTAATCTTGTATTTTTCCTGGCTATCAGATCAAAGCTCAACTGGGGTATTTAATCAACACCTGATCAATTCTAACAGCTTCAATTAATTTTTTTTCCACCAAATTGCTCTACTCTTTAATGGATTTTTATCAAATTGATCAGTTGTATAAGAGTTGAGAAGATATAATGGGATAATTCCATTACGTTTAATTTTAGTGGAAAGATGGGATTCGGGGAGTAAGAAATATCGCTGGGGATTGTATAGATAATTTTAAACCTGAGGAAATTGAGCTCTCTAATACGGCTACCGGAAAAAAAAATATCTATTCATTCAATCATCATGTTAACATCAATGTTATATCCACTGAGTGCCAGAATTGGGCAACGTGAGATAATACAGAAATGATCCCGAGTGCAGTACAAAGCTCTGCCCTGGGTAGTGTATGCCTTTTCTGACAGCTGCAAACCCATCCTTGGTTTTCCTGTGACTGAAGCGGGTGTAGTTCTTCTTTGACAGTAGAGGGCGCTGGAGAGACGCAATCAGCGTAGTGTAAACAGCTTCTAGCACTGTGTGTGTCCTGCTTAGGACTTGGCAGCTGTAGGCTGAGGAGACAGGAGAACACATCAATCTGTTGATTCCCCTCATCGAGGTGTCTCAGGCAACACTTCCTGAATGCTCAGTGGGCAAATGAATGCACGTTATGGAGCGCTGACGTCAGCCAAGCAAACGTTTGCTATCTTTAGTGGAGAAGCCAGAGAAGCCGGAAGCAATGTGATTCTGTAAAAGCCTCTATCAAGTCCCCTGGCTTTAGGATGCAAACTCTACATTGTGGGGAAACTTTGGCACTGACTTCTCAGAATATTTTTTCTGTAGAGCTTTTTTCTTTCTCTCTGCTTGTTGGTTAAGGGGTTTTCTTAAAAGGGCACCAGCCAGTTTATGGCCCGTCGCTTTTTCGCTCAGAGTTTATAAAACATCTATGGCATCATCTGGTGTCAGTCCAGTGGTGCGGAATGCATTCCCCACCCCAATGCAGACAGAATGATGTCCATCCTAGCGATGCCTCCGAGTCAGGTCACATGGGAGCAATGGGGCGTTCACTTCACACTCCGAGTCAGAAAGCGCCCCAGCCAGGATCCATCAGAGAGCCGCTGGGACCAGTCACCGGCCCTTGTGGAAAGTGAGAAATCCCAGCTGTCATGGAAATACCCATAAACAGAGCAACAGAAGCACACATCTGTGATTCACACCTATACCGGGGCCTCTCAGGGGATGCCCACAAGGTAGGACCCAGCTCTGGGATAACGGGATGGAGTTTAAAACTAAGTGTACTGGGGAGATACTGTGTAGCATAACAGAGGGACAAAGAGGATAGCATCTGGAAACAATGCCTATGCATTGCTGGGGTGGGGGGATACCAGGGCGCGTGTGTCTTTGTGCCCCTGTTGGGGAGGAATCTGCCTACATGCCACTAATAGCTTAGCATGCACACACTTGTGAGGGTTGGTCCTGGTTGTCAATATATGAATCTGGAACTAAAAGGAGCCCTGCTGGGTCTGTTAAGTAAGGAATTTTCTCCATTAGGCTGTTTGAAGTAAGAAGACCCATCACTACTGAGGTGCTGCCGTCCAGTGGCAGTTGAGACAATTGTGATGGACAGAGAAAGGTTTTCGGCTTATGCCTACTTGCTTCCCGCTGCTGTTACTACTACATTCTCTCATTGACATTCAGACATAACTTCAGTCTTTCAATATAGACTGGAAGACCAGTGGCTCTCCAGGAGTCCTTCAGGACTTCAGTGCCGGATTGGAACATCTGAAACAGTCTATGTACTCCATGGACCAAATACTGAGTTCCCAGCCAGTCCACTGCGAGGTGATCATGGTTACACTACCTAGACCAACCAAATCAGTGTCCATTCAATAGGAGTCCAACCTATTCGTCTTGTTCCTCTGGAGAACCCTAACCCAGCACTGTTAACAGCTAGTTTTTTCTCTGAGCTAACTTTCAGCCCAGTGGACACGAGGGACACAGTGTTGACAGCGACTGGACTGTATTCCAGAAAGTACCTCATCCCAGTCAATCAGAGAATGAGAGAAGACCACAGGGGATGCTAATGAGGATCCCAGATGCCAGGAGCTAATCACCTGACCAGAGGAGCAAACCTGTGTTCCCGAATACACTGCCTGTCCTTGCGTCCCCTGTCTCCATAAAGCCTGCAGGCTGGCGAGGAGAGAGAACAGTTCACTTTGAGTGTGTTGATCCGCTACCTTCTCCGATCAAGGCCCTCTGAACAAAGTAAAGCTTGAAGATTTAATTCCTCTCTCTCTGCTCACTGACAGGTTGTGACAGGCAAGGGTTGTGACAGCCCTTGGTCCTAAGGACTAATAAGCAACTTAGGTCAGAAGATTCTTCAGGACTCACTGCCTCTGGTTGGCTGGGAAGGCCTGCTTCTGAGAGCAGCCTGGAGCTCTGACTACGGTGACTGGTGGGGATGGGGGTGAGTCAACCATGCGGGAATAACATTAAGCCAAATGTGTGTGTGCTCTGGGATCCTGAAGGGTAACAGAACTACCTAGAATTTGGCAAGTGGATAGGTGGGCTCAGACCAAGCTCCACAGTCCTCTAAATCTCAGAAGTCCCAAGAGAAACCAGCATTCCCACACCAGAAGGTTGTGGGGACCAGGACAGCACCAGGAAGACTAAGAAAGACCTTCCCACATTTTCTGGGTTTTTTTTTTTTTTTTTTTATGACTCCATAGATGGATGTGGCTCTCCCAGACTAAGGCAGGTAGAATTTCTCACCCCTTCTGATGAACAGAAGGGGGTCACCAGATTTTTTTTTTAATTGCATATGTGTGCATGTATTTTGTGTCTGTGTCGGTCGGTGTAGGCATACATATCCCAGCACCCGTGTGTGAATATCAGGAGAGAGACGTTCTGAATCTGGCTCTCTCCATCCACCCAGTTGAGTGTGTTTCTCTCTGTGTTTCTGAAGCTGCACTGTGAACGCCATACTGGCTGGCCTGCAAGCTTTCAAGGGCTGTGTCTGTCTCTGCCTCCTCTCTCTCAGTGGGAGTGCTGGGAATGCAGATGTAGGACTCCATGCCTGGCTTTTCATGCGAGTTTTAGGAGTGGAACTCAGGACCTCAGGCTCCAGGGCCTAGCATCTTTGCCTGCTGACCGTGCCTACAGTCCTCTTGGTACCATCCTCTCAAACATTACGTCTGAGCAACCCCTGTTGGCCATTTTAGGCACATCTCCATCCCACGCTCAGGCTGGGGCCTTATCAGCCCCTGGAAGTTCTTGGTCTCAAACTTGGCTGCTTCCCAGTGCATCTGGTCCTCCACACACATCTGCCACCGTTACTGCTGCCATTGGCAGACAATATGTCAAGAGGAAGGAGGACAAAAGTTTCCCCAGGGTCCAAACAGGGACTAAGGAGCAGGCATGCCACGTGTGTGACAGTGTGACACAGCACTGTCATCTACAAAGTTTGTAGTAGAGAAAGCCATAATTGAGTTTTTAAAAAAGAAAGAAAGGATAGGTGAAGATAGCTCGGTTGGGAAAGCACTCGTCTTACAAGCATGACGACCTGAGTTCAATCCCCAAGACGTATTTGAAAATACCCAGGTGTATTTGACATCACATGTACTTGCATGTACTTGGCATCCCAGAACTAGGGAGGTAGAGGCAGGAGGATTCCTGAGGCTCACTAGCCCGCCAGTCTAGTCTAATCAGCATGTTCCAGATCAGTAAGAGACCCTGTCACAAATGAGTTCGGTAGACTTCCTAAGGATGACACCTGGGGTTGTCCTGTGACATCCATGGGCACAGACACACATATACATGCATATATCATCTGTATTCACACGCATACACACATGTGCTCTGAACAGATCGCAAAGCAGATATCAATGTTTTAAGTAGCATTCCAGTTTTGAGTTGGGCTGCACTCGGGTCATGTATGAATAAGGGCCTTAAGTTATGTCTGGGAAGAGTGTGCGTCTGGTCTGCCCTAAGGAGGCTCTGTCAGAGCAGGTTCGGATTCGTTTTGCCACATCTGGCTAGCTTGGGTAACTATTCACACCCAAGGCAGCTCCTGCCCCCACGGGAACCCAAAAACCCTCCAGAAGAAAAGAAGTTGGACTCGGGACTCCCTCTGCAAGGCCACCCTCAGCCCGCTTCCTGCAGAAGCAGGCGTGCTTCGGGTCCCCTCTCACACAGCATTGCTGGTGTGTTGAGTTGTAGTTTGCTTCCAGACAGAGCCCCAGTTGCTGTGAGGGCAGGAAAAGCAAACAGGAGCCCAATAAGGGGGAAGAGGCCACAAAGGCGAACAAACAGCCTGCAATCGATGTAAGGACGTGTCAGAAGGCAGGCCGCGGACTCAGGTGGGGCTGCTGCCATTGGAGGCATTTATCTCCCTAGCTGAGACTCCTACAGCTGGGAGAGCAAGTTTGCATTTCAGAAAAGCTCCAAGAAGTGGTACCCCAGCCCCCAGCCTGCCAACAAGGGTTTGGAATGTCCATAATTCCTCAGCACCTAAGGAAACAATCCTTCCAGGGCTGGGCCTTAACTTTGGAGAGGTGTATGAGAGGAAGCAGCCCTTCCAGGCACCTTGGCAGCTTTCGCACCCTCGGGCTTAAGGTAGAGAAAGACAGAAGAGATGAGAAGGATAGAAATGGGTAAGGCTTATGACGGATTTTTCCAAAGACAGATGGACATTTAAGAAATGTCAGCGTAGTCCCATTAGCTACAGAATAACACGCACACACACAAACACACACACACACACACACAAAAAAAAATCCTGGATTGTATTGGCTGTCAGAAGAGGTGATGATGGTGTGCCTAAGAGAAAGCCTCCACATGAATGTCCACACACAAGCACACACACACACACACACACACACACACACACACAGAGAGAGAGAGAGAGAGAGAGAGAGAGAGAGGGGGGGGGGAGGGGGAGGGAGAGGGAGAGGGAGAGAGAGAGAGAGAGAGAGAGAGAGAGAGAGAGAGAGAGAGAGCAGGGAAAGTAAACCAGATGCTGATTGGATGATGGTTGAAACCTATGATTGTATGGGAAGGGCCAAGGAAAGAGGCAGAGGAAGGCCAGCTATGGATACAGAGAGCCAAGGCTATAGGAATCCAAAGGTCGGTGTGCCTGCAGGATGGCCTGCATTCCTGGCCAGCCAGTGAATAGATACCGTGCTTACTGAGGAGCAAGGCCTCCTGTATACATTGGCTATGCCAGGAAAAACTAAAACACGGGACTAAACAGATACAGTGATGCTAAGAGCAACCACTAAGAAGAGGAGGGCTGGGCTGGGGGGATAGTTCAATTGGAAGTGTATGAAAACCTCTGAGTGTGAAGACCTGAGCTGACAGCCTAGAAGCCATGCTTTTCTGTTGTTGTTGTTGTTGTTGTTGTTGTTGTTGTTATTGTTGTTGTTGCTGGTGGTGGTGGTGGTGGTGGTGGTATCAGTGGTGGTAGTTTTGTTTGTTTGTTTTAACCCAAAAGTAGTAATATGCTCCTGTAATCCCATCACTAGGCAGGCAGAGATGGGCAGGTCCCCAAGGCTTACTGGCCAGCAAGCCTAGCCTACTTGGCAAGTTCCAGACTAATAAGAGACCCCGTCTCCAAAAGAAGGTGGACAGCGACTGAAGAATGACAGCTGAGGTTATCATCTGGACAGCATACATGAAGACATGTGCACCTGCACACACACACACACACACACACACACACATACACACCACACACACACACACACACACACACACACACCACGCACAT
This sequence comes from Apodemus agrarius, assembly GCA_964023405.1. Lineage (NCBI taxonomy): Eukaryota > Metazoa > Chordata > Mammalia > Rodentia > Muridae > Apodemus > Apodemus agrarius. The sequence continues at coordinate 142,138,777 of OZ030006.1, forward strand.
ACACACACACACACACCATGCACACATACACACATACCACACACACACACATACACACACACACACACACACACACACACACACACACACACTGTGAGGGCAGCTCAGCAAGCCTAAAGAGATCTCTGTCCCCAATAGCAGCAAGCACTGACTCTAAGGGCTCAGACTAAGCAGCCCTGCCCCAACCCCCTGAATCTCAGAACACAATAAAGCAAGTATTAGATCAATCATGCCTCCTTCTTGCTAGGCTGACTGCCTCAAGGTGTTCAGGTCCCAGTTGCTGGATTCTTCCCATCCCGGTGTGTGTTCTATCCACTTGCTATATGAAAAAAAAAAATGCTGTGGACTGAGTGTTTATAACAGAAAAATGCACTGCTCTCAGCTCAGAGAAGTTAAAATCTAGAAAGCATATTTTTCAGTGTCTAGTGTGTCCCCATTTGCTGGTCCACAAATGTTCCTTTCTCTCTCCCTTCATGTCTCCATGTATGGAAAGGATAGGAGATTTCTGTTTGGGAGAACACCATGTCCATTCCTGAGGGCTCTGACTCTAGAATTTTATTACTCCTCTCCAACCTCACCTCCTATGTGGAGGTTAATCTTTATGGTGAACTTTGTTGGATTGAGAATTCCCGAAGACACAGATCTGGGCATGTCTGTAGTGGCATTTCCAGAAATACGAAGCTGAAAAGAGACGATTCCTCCGGGACATGGGCATCTCACATGCACTCAGGGTCCCATATTGTGTAAAAAGGAAAATGTGAAACCACATATACCAACAATGATGGCCCCAGAAAACTGTAATAAAGCTGGAAAAAAAACATTGCCTACTGATGGGACACCTACCACTGTGTAACATCTCCTCCCATTTCAGATCAGTAACATGTCGTGTGGCTTTGTAGCCCCAGACAGTAAGGTATCACACAGCAGAGTCTAGGCGTGCAGTAAGCCACTTCCTAAACAAACACCATGCCTACCCAGTGGCAAGGAAGCCTGGCAATGCATCTCAGGACATATCCCCGCCATGGGGTGATACATGCTGAAACGCTGGGACTCAGCTCCGCTTCATTACATATTCATTCCAATACTTAACAATGCTACCAGTGCCAAGATCTTAGGTGAGACTTAGAGCAAGGCGCTGTGAGAGACAGGAAGGATAGGTGAGATTGGTGATTTAAATAAGAAACATTGTCCACAGGCTGAGGTATTTGACCACTTGATTCCCAGTTTGGAGGCTCTGTTTGAGGAGGTTATAGATCCATTATGAGGTGCAGCCCTGCTGGAGAAAGAACAGAATTAGAGCAGGCTGTGAGGGCTTAGAGCCTAAGCCCACTTCTTGCTGTTCCCTGCTTCCTACTTGCAGATAAGAAGGGACCTCTCAGCCTCCCCCTCCAGGTGTCTACTATAATGCCTTCCCCGACACCACGGACTTCCCCTCTGGGATCATAAGCCAAAATAAGTGCTTTTGCCGTATGTTGCTTTACGTCAATGGTATTTTATCACAGTAACAGAAACGTGACTGATACAGTCAGCTGTTTGCCAAGCACACACACAGCAAGAGCTGAACACACGTGTCCACACACCACTCACTGCATTCCCTGTTTTACAGGCAAGCCCAACAGGTACCTGTCCCAGTTTTATAGACAATAAACCAACATACACAGAACATGGAATAATTATAACATCAATGTATGTACCACGCAACTGATACTGTGCCAACCCCTCCCTGTCAATCACCTGTGTTGGTGGTAAAATAGGAGCCCTCACTCACAGATACGGCGTTTGTGCTGGCAAAGCTTTCCCGTAGCCTCTCGGTCTGATATTTTACCATTATAAATTAATTCCCTTGGATCTAAATATAAATTCTTTTAGTAGAATGTACAGATGCTAGGTGCAAAGAAACCACCTACTCTGTGAATCTATGCTTGTTGCTACTTTGTTTCCAAACCAATTCCCCGGTAAAAGAAAGCTCAACTCAACAGTCAACAAAACAAGCTACAAGCCTAGATTGGGCGACCTCCCACCACACTACTCTATTTCCATACATATTATCCCATATAACTTGCGGTTTCTCCAGGCCATGAGCTTCTCTCCCTCTACCGCCTCTCCGTTGATCTCCCATAGCTCCTCCCCTTCCTGTCCCCCCTCCCTCCCTGGCGCTCCTCCCCTAGACTCTCAGCTCCTCCCACTTCCTCTTTCCCTATCATTGGCTCAAGCCTTTATTTGAAAAGTTAAGGTGGGGAGAAGGTTCACAAGGCAACTCCTCACCTGCAGCTCTGAGGAGTAGAATTAACATCAAAATACAAGCCCCGGGCTATCCACAACAAATCCTCTCTTGGGATGAAGGTCAAGCCTCTTAGACACATCAGACGGAGCTGGGGAAGAACAGAGTCAAGAATGGGAGGAAACGGAACACCTGAAAGTGAGACAGGAGACAGAGCAGTGTTTGCAGTGTGTCCACGACCTGCATGCATGGGGACGACCATCCACTGGTGCCTGGAACTTCCTAGTTTCCCTGGAGGCAAGGCTTTCCAGGCTGAAATCATGAACCGAGCATCCAAAGCAGAGCCCTTGGTGCTATTGATCGCACTTATTGATCGATGCTGTGATCTTACAAGAGTCCAATGCGGTAGACATTAGGAAGAGCTCCAGCCAATCGAACCCTGACATGCAATCCCACTGACCTCATACTTTAGCCATCCCTCCTTCAAGTGTGTCAAGGACGATCCTGCAGGCTGGACAGCCTGTGAGCACGTTTTTGAGCAGAGGGGAGCCATGTTTGGTGCCTGGCACCATGTAAGTCTTTAATCAGTATCAGCTGCAAAAATGAACAGTCTGTTTGGAGGCTGCCATTTTGTTCCTTTCTGTAGTTTCACACAGAAACCTCCTCACCATAGCCAGCCTGGATTGCTTGGTGAGCTCTGGGCCAATGAGAAACACCATCTCAAAAAACGTAAGATGGATGGCTCCCACGGTGCGGGGGGGAGAGGGGAGCAATGCCTGATGCTGACATCTGGTCTACACACACACATGCCACGGACCGACTCATTCGGAGCATCACACCCGTGGGGAAATCAGGGTCTTTGGTATGCAGGAAGGTACAGGTCCGGCGAATGACAGACAGACACACACAAGATCTGAATGCGTCTGAATGCACTTTACTGTTCTGAGGCAGGAACATTTATACACATCACAAGTTGGTATTCAGTGAAATGTTTACAAAAAGTGGTTACCATGAGTAACTGGCACAAGGAAATACAAATGAATCAGGCATGAACGTCAGAGATTACACCCAAGGTTATCGCGTCCCTCTGTAGTCAATAATAAATTAGTAATTCAAGAGTCAGAGACTACACTATGTTTTGTTTATCTTCTTGTGAGAATTTCTCAGGCTTATTTTGAAACTTTACTAACTGATGGTTTCCATGTCAGAGTGCCAAAGACCAGCTAGCCATACAAATAGTAAAAATTGTTGGGAGGTTAATTCTTTAATGTATCTAGGTAATAACTGTACAGCTAATTAAAAGCAAAGCAATGGATCTCTAGAAGAAATCATGGCCAGTGCTGTAGTTCAAAGAATAAAACTCTGAGTGAACTGTCACGCCTGGAATGCTCGCACCTCTGGCTGGCAGAGACATCTCATAAGTAAAAGAACAGGTCAGAAAAAGGGTCACACAGCTTGCCATGAGAAACTTCAGCTCAGCTCTATCTGCAGCCAAGGAGGCCCACAGCGGCATTCATCTTGAACAGCCCCTGTAAATATCACACAGCCTTCGTCTGGATTGCAGCTTGGCTGCGTGAAATTACGGGATTCAAGAGAAGCGTGTGATACACACACACACACACACACACACACACACACCTCATACACACACACCCTGCATGCACACATACACATAAAGCACACACACACCACATACACACACACCCCACATACATACACCTAAAGCACACACACACACACACACACACATCCCACCTACACACATACAACACACACACCACATATACACATGCACACACAACACACATACCATATATATACATATACATACAACACACACACCAAATACATACACATAGCACATACACACCACATACATACCATACACACACACATACCACATACACACACATAACACAGATACACACCACACACACATAACACACGCATACAACACACATAACACACACATACAACATACACATAACACACACATACAACACACACACACACACACACACACACACACACACCACCATTGTTTCAGTTCAGTCATGCGGCTGCCAATCTTGCCACATGCTCTTAAATTGAACTAGCCATAGGACGACATCCATTGTCGGGTGGTCACATATTCGGTTGCCTGTGGTGAAATTTGAAGGGTGTGAGGTTCCAACCAGCCTCAAGTATTGCCTATCTCTGAAGCCAGGAGAGGGGGAGCCATGGTTTCCCTTGTTTACGGCTCCTTTGTATTTAGTGATAAAGGGGGACATTAAAAAGAATCAGTTAGGGTCCGGTGGGCTCCAGTCCTGTGCTGGCTGTTTAAATAAGAGGGGAGCTGGGACAGGGTAGAGGAAAGAAGAGACATGAACAAGACTGGGCCTTTGTCAGCCACTACATCATATAACCACTAGATGGCACCAAACGCAAACCATGCGTACGAAACCAAGTAACCTTGATGCGAAACAATTTCTGGACTGAGCCCTGAAGAGTCCTTAAACTAAGATAGGTACAGGTGACTCTAGCCCAGGCAGAGATGACTGTTCGGCTGTCACGAAATGAAAAGTATTTTGTATTTCATGCTAAAAGAGGACATTAAAAAGAAGCACTTAGGAGAGGGTGGGCTCCAGTCGCGGGTTGGCTGTTCCAATGCGCCCCTGGCATCCAAGCAGCTGTGCCTTCAGTATCTCCCTAGGATGGCACAGTTGCTGCCCCAGCGTCACAGCTAATAGCACAGAGAGCTGAAAGACTGTTTCTTGCTCAGTGCCATGCAGGTAGGAAGTGGCCAGCCTTGGATGGAGTCCGTATTACTCCCACCCACATCATGACACATACCCCAGGGATGTGGCTGAAGGCCACTGAGCCACAAGTCCACGAGTCGCCATAATAGATACAAGCATCTCTGCTCATCCCCACGTCTCATTATCCTAACCATCGATCTTACAACAGCAGATTCTAACAGCCAGTGGAAGGGGAATGGTACTTCCCCAAGAAGCAAAGGATGTGAACAGGGGATCCCCTGGAATTGTAGTCACAGGTAGTTGTGAACTGCCATCTGGGTGCTGGGAGGTGAACTCAGGTCCACTGCAAGGGCAGCAAGTGCTCTGAAGCACTGAGCCATCTCTTCATCCCCAAGATTCTTTCTGACTGTCACCCGCACCCCTGACCCCTGCCATCACCTCAGGCCCCCGTTTTCCGCAGCCACTACTCTACCCTCTGCTTCTGACTTCAGTTGCCTCGGATACCGGACAGAAGTGAGAACACACTGTGTCTACTGTGCCTGACTTGTATCACTGGCGCGATGCTGTCCAGTTTCTTTAATATTATCATGAATGATTGGAGCCCCTCTTTCCAAAGCTAAGTTGTACTCCGTTACATAGGTGTGGCACGCTTGCCTTTGTGAGACTGATGCACCGATGAACCTGGGAGCGCAGACATCTTCTTAAAACAGTCATTTCGGATTCCATGGGTTAACGTTGGGTGGATTGTCATCGATTACTTTGGCTTTCATCGCTCTATTGAAGGGGTTGTACCTGTGATTGTCATCAGTGGATTTTACCTTTCAGTGTCATTTCTCATTGGAAACCACAACTTTGTGGTATAGTTATCTCTTCCAAATTGAAACATTTCTAAAGGGCGATGGGAGGTTCACGAGACTTGATGCTCTAATGCAGCTTTCAAGGCTCAAGAAGCTGATGAACACGGCTGGAGAGACGGCTCATCAGTTCAGAGCACTTGGCTGCTCTTGCAAAGAACCTGGGTTCAGTTCCCAGCACCGACATGACTGCTCACCCTGTCTGCAATCTCAGTCCCTGGGATTCTGGTCCCCTCTTCTGGCCACCAGTAGGCACTGCATACACACGGTGCACATAAAGGCAAGCGGGTGATACACAAAAGTAAAACTAAATATGATTAAAATACAGGCAACTCATCAAACTCAGGACTCGGGCAACTCAGAAAATTCTGAGATTTACAAGACTGCCCCCACCTCCCAAGAGTATACAGGCTGTAAACGATTGCTGGGGCAGAGGAGACTCTCCTGGCTTCCATGGAACTGCCTCCAAGTTGGGCAGGGAACTTTGGCCACTATTTGGAGTGAGTCCTTGCATGCTGGCTTTATCATTCATGGATGTAGCTCCTCACCCATGTTCCTGAAGTATCCTAATAAACCAATCATTTCACTACACTAGACTTGGGTGGAAGACTTGCTTTGGTCAGTCATCTATGCCCTGTATGATATGCTCTGTGTGTGCTTTGTCTGATTCAGGAAGTAAGCAAAACTAAGGGTACAAAGAAAACATGGAGAGACATAGTATGTCTACCTAGGGACACACCTGGCCACTGGGGTGCAGGAAGAGGGAGGACAGCAGTGGTGTGGGGTGACAGCAGAATCCTGTCTCTAGGAGCCTCACTCATGCAGGCAAACACTCTTGGGGAAACCCCAAAATGGCCAGGAGATGAGGCATATATGCTTGTTCCGATTCTTGCTCCTGTAACAGAAAACTTATGAGCTATGATACAGACTTGAGCTGTGTTCCAGGGATAAAAACATAGTTGGGGGGGTGCAGAAGAAAGTCCAGGGGAAGTGACATGAAAATTCACATCATGGGGCATTTAAAACACGAATTCAAGGCTGCTTAGAGAAATGACTACCAAGCAACCAGAACAGTGAGTGCTGAGACCTGGGCACAGGGATGTGGAGATCCCACAGGGTTTTGGAGTGCCTACTGCCCTGGGAAACTGCGACATCAGGAGAGGTTGGAAAGGTATTGCAGGGCAGACTAGTCCCAGTGCCAGAAGCCACTAGGCGATGTGGCTAGTCTAGATCAAGATGTGCGCCAAGGGTAAAATACCTTCCAGATTTCGGAGACTCGGTGGGAAGAGAGAAAGTTAAATATTTTTATATTGTTTGCCTGTAGAGATGATAATATTTGGGATATATTTAGCTCAATAAAATATACTGTTAAAATTAATGTCACCTGTTTGTTTTTACTATGTGAAAGTGGCTACCAGTTGATGCAAGGCCACAGAGGTAGCTGGTATTTGGTCTCCACGGACCACTACTGGGCCTGTTGGTGATGGGGGGGGGGCGCGGTCAACATCCTATGACACCATAAAGGGATCAAGGCTTAGCTTGGGATAAGAGAGATACCAGACTTTCTGCCCAGAGGAGGGTTTGGGAAGAGGAGAGTTGAATACCTTAAGGAAGGGTATTCCGAGCCAGTGGAACTTTCTAAATCAGAAACCGGGTAGGAAGGTGTGAGCTATTCAAAAGAGATAACTAGCCAGCAGGTCAAACTTGCATTGCTGCACAGTGAACAAAAATCAACCCAAACCAAACCACGAGATCCTATTACATCCCTCTGTGGGTCATCCCTACTTCTCTACCTACCCCCCCCCACACACACACACACACGCACACACACCTTCCTCACCACCAGTTAAGCACAGAACAAACACAAAACCAAAAAGATCGCTTTCAGGGCACAGGAAAGTAAAGAGGAAACGCTCAAGGGAAGGCTTTACTCGAGCCAAGAGAAAAACTGAAGCGCTCGGGCCCACAGACAGCATTTCCCAACAGTGTGGTCCTCTGTGCCTTCCTTCAAGCCTGCTGACAGGAAGGGCTGTTACCATGGAAATGGTCCCAGCCAGGAAGCACAGTGGAGCAAACACAGACGGTCTCAGGGCTGGTTCTGTCCACAGAGCCGACCAGTTGGTAAATATTACACCAGGCGCATACCAGAGACACAGAGCAAACAGTTTGTCATGTGGGAGCTGCACTGGCCTGGCTCCAGGGGGAGTGTTACACTGGGAAACTGCAAAGCTCAGATCCCACGTTACCAGGGGCATTGGCCGATAGGATAGAGAGCCATCCTAAGATACAGGGGGAGGATCTTATTCGTGGGCTCTCATAGTATGTGGCTTTGCAGGCACTGGCCCCCTAAAGAGACATCAAGCCATTTTGACAAAGAAACAGGAAGTCAGTACCTTTCTGTTCAGTTTACTTATCTTTATGAGTATTAGCTGCCCTTGAGAGAAGCCAGGCTCAGTTCCCAGCACCCACTAGCAGTTCCCAGCAGTCTTTAACTCTAGTTCCAGGGTATTTTGTGTCCTCTTCTGGCCTCTATGGAGCACTGCATATACATGATGCAAGTACATACATGCAGGTAAAATACTCATATATGTACATGCATATATATATATATATATATATATATATACATATTTATGTATATATATTATCCCATCTTTTAATAAACCCATCTTGTGTACAAGACAGGTCAGTGAGAGCATTTCACAGGGTAAAGAATGAAATTAATGTGATCTGGTATACAGTTGGTGCTCAGTGAGCATTACTTTCACTTTCTACTGTAGTAAACCCATGGACTCTGAACTGTGCTTCCCTTCTGCACACGAGTATAGACCACCATCTCGCTTCCTGGTCATTATTTCTAATTTATTTTTATGGTGCTTGGAACTGAATCTAGAGCTTCAAGCGCTCTGCCACTGAGCTGTGCTGTCTGCCCACGCACTCCCATTTCAGGTAATACAACAATCTCATGAAGAAGATCAAAGCGGCCCTGACCTCCCCAGTGCAGATGACTGGGTTACACAGCCAGCTGATAACCCCCCTTTTTAGGCCACATCTTCTACATCCTCTGCCTATAGCATTGAGAGTCCAGATGTAAACGTGTCAGTCACTGGGGTTTCTCTAGCCAGAAGTCACTGCTCTAGTCTGGCAAGGTCATGAGCAAGCCGTCCTTTGTTCTTGGAAAGCTTATTATCCTATGTCACAGGTATCAAAATATGTCCTCCTGATTCCTAGCCTGAGGTGACTAATCCAAAAGCAGGTTCCTGGGCCTAGTCCTAAATCTGCTTAATCAGAACATCAGGGAACAGAGGCCAGACACCTATATCTTCAGCGTCATGTCTAGAAGATATCTATGCCCAGATTTTCAAAAACTCAATTCTTTGTATCATTCCTGCATTTTATTAAATCTTTGGTTCCACTTGATTATCCACTTGATTTTTTTTCTTTGTTTTTGGTTGGTTGGTTTGGGTTTTTCTTTGTTTGAGATGAGATCTCACTATTTTACCTAGGTAGGCCTTGAACTTACAGCCTTCCTGTCTCAACCTTCTTTCCAGGTAGCTGAGATCAGACCTACCTTCTGCATTTCTTAAACTGATTCTGGGACTACCTGTGTCAGATTCTCCTACATGGAGGCTAGGCATGCAAGATTCCGGCATTACCTTTTCTGAAGAGTGGTAGCCTCTGGACTCAGAAATGATGAGAACCAGCCACACAGGTGATACCTAGTCACATCAGGAGTAAAGAGCTGCAGGCCTGGTGAGCTGTGCTTCCTCTTGTGGGGTGCATATTAACAGCCTGGGAAGTTTATTAAAGTTCACTCATGGGGCAGGAGAGATCGATCAGTGGTTATCAGTACTTGGTTTGACAAAAGAGTAGGGCCCAGTTCCCAGCACCCACATGGCAGCTCACAACCATCTCTGTAATTCCAGTTCTGGGCATTCTGGTGTCCTTTGCTGAGCTCTAGTGGCAATTTCGGTTGTATACACATAGGCACACACAAGTACTGCCCAGACTCACATGCAGACACATAAAATAAAAATAAATGAAAGGCAAATTGACTCTTTTCAAAGGTCAAAATGCTGTGCATCCACAGAGTTCAAGGCACTGTGGTAAAAACTTCAAGTCTGACTTTGGATTGTTTAATTGGATAATTTCCTATTAAAATTCTCCCATCCAAGCAAGCAAGAAATAACTAAACTAAGTACTTCCCTTTAGAGATCTGGAATCACTGTAGTATTTGTTGTTTCCTATAATTGGCAAATGTGTTTAATTTTTAAGCGTGTGAATTACCTTCTGATGGAATGGGCAAATAAGCAAACAGCCAGTGTCTCTAACGTGAAGAACGAGGGGGTGGGGGGGGGTATCGAACCTGAGAGAACAATGGCAAAGCTAAGCTACCTGGTTTGTAACCAAGTGTCTCCCCCCACCCCCGACTTGCTATGCCACCTCTTGAAGTACTAGGTCAGCCAAACAAAACAGAAATACAACACACCCATGACTGTGACAACCCTTGCCCACGCTACCAACTTAGGATCCCTGCTTCACTTGCTCCTTCCCTTATTCTAAAATGAACCAAGTATCTTAGTCCATGACCATTTCTAATCCCAAGGACCAAGTATGAACAAACTTAGCAAGGGTAATCAAGTGGCGAGTGAGTGCCTTCCCTGTGCCTGGGGCTGGTCCAACTGCTATGCTCAAGGAGGCGGAAGGAGGGGGGTAGAATCAGCTGAAGAACATCTAAGGCAGCTGGTGGGTGGCGCTGTCCTGGTAGGAGCAACAACAGGCTAGATAGTATTTATAATCGTGCTCTCTGCCTCCCCCAAAAGAGCTCTGAAATAGCCTGTGTGTTTAAAAGAGCATAAAAGAGTTGTTAATAAAATAAATGCTGCATTAATGAATTCTCACAAGGAAAAGAAATTGAGAAATATGATATATAGTGGAATAGAGAACCCAGAATCTATGAGTAGCAACAAGCTTGCCTAAGCTCTTCCCAGCAGCCAGGTAGAAAGAAACACACTATAAAATTCTTAGTTTCATAGATAGACATTCGTTTACATTTTTTTCTAAATGAAAAGTTTCATGCCGGGCGGTGGTGGCACATGCCTTTAATCCCAGCACTTGGGAGGCAGAGGCAGGTAGATTTCTGAGTTTGAGGCCAGCCTGGTCTACAGAGTGAGTTCCAGGACAGCCAGGACTACACAGAGAAACCCTGTCTCAAAAAACAAACAAAAAAAAAGTTTCATATTTTCTATGAACTAAAATGTCTCCTAGCGATTCTGACATAAGGATTTGATGTTTCCCTGAAGACTGACGGGCTACTTTTTCTGTTTGGGTGGAGAACACGTCCCAGGAGAAGCTGCACAGCTACATATTATAGTTAAGTTGAAGGGAACACATCAGCTGTGTGCTGAAATGGATGTGGGGGACTCATTGTTTAGGCTTCAAACACTCTGGTAGAGCCATCATCAACATCAAGAATGGTCTCTGCTACACATCCCCAGGAGTGGAACAACTCCAGGGTTGGAGATAGCTTTCCAGGAAAAACAGAATGGAAGCTCTCCAAGACCCAGAAAAAAAATAAGAACAATTCCTTTTTTGGAAAGGAAGAGCTACGTGCATATGAAACATGGAGAAATGGGAACTGTGTCTCCTCAAGAGATGATGACTCCTGAAGCAATAAATGGTCCAATTACCAACACCCAGAGAAGTCGCAATGCAAGGAACTTTGCACAAGAGGAGGATCACTGAGGGGCTAGGAGAGGGCTCAGTGGGTAAGGTGTTTGCTACACGAGCAGGAGGAGCTGAGTTCAGGTCCAAGCACTCACACAAAAATCCAGACATGGTAGTGTATGCCTGGAATCCTACCCCTAGTAGACTGGAGCAGATGGAACCTTGGGGCTTGCTGGATAGCCTGTTTAGCCAAATGAATGAGTCCCAGGTTCAGGAAGAAACCCTGATTCAAAAACGGAGGTGGAAAACAGTCATAGAAGATAACTCCATGTTAACCTCTGACTTATATTCTTGGGCACAGGTGTGCATATATACACTCACATATACACAAACATATATATGCACACATGTGCATACACACATAGACACACATACACACACATGCACACACATATATACAATATACATCACACACATATGCAAAGAAGAGGTGGCTAAGTCTTGTATTTAACTAACTCAGTGACACCCTCCCACCCCGAGTGACAACAAAATTGCCTAAAGATTATATACGCATGTGGGAACTAGGAAGACTGAAAGCCTAACTAGAAGGAGAAGCGACCATGGTCAAGCGGAGTTCTCCCTTTATTCTGTGTCTGGATGCTTTTCCGGTCTTGGATGACTATTACCAAGCCATAAAACTGAACAGATTAATCATCGTGTCTGTGAAGTTCTTTCATGGGAGACAACAGAAACAGATTTGGGTTAACTGAAGCAGAGAAGGAATTTATTAAAGGGCATAGGGTGACTGAGTCTGAGGGTCAGAAAAAAAACTGGAAGAAATAAAAGGACTCAAGAGGGAGCAACCAGAGCATCTATCGTTTGAAAGCAAACTCACAGGCACTGTCTTCAAGATTGAGCCTCCGCAGCCAATCGGCGGCCATGGATCTTTTACCTCCGATAAAACTCCATAGCACAAATGCTTGATATTTCTGTGTGGCTCTGAAGTTTACCCTCTGCAGGGAAGGTAAGTCACCTTGACCAGAAGTTCTCAGTGGGGTGTGATTTGCCTGCCAGGAGGCACCTGGTACTACCTGGAAACATTACTGGGTTGCCAGAGATCCTACAGTGCACAGAACAGACACACACTCCATTCCCCGAGTAGCAAGTGTGAATATTGAAACCTTCATACTAAACCCCACAGAGCACACAAGACACATCTACTTATTGGAAAGCCAAGGTTTGCAATAGACATGCCTACATCTTCCGTCCGCTCCACCAAGACTCCCTGGAATCCCTGTGGCCCTGAAGTCACCTTTTCCTTCCTCCACTTTGCTTTTGATCTTATTGCTTTCACCAATTGTCATCCACAACTTTGTTTCAGAGGACAATCCTGGACCACAGAGACTCTTGAGACTCTACAGAGCTGAGTTTGCAAGGAGTGTATACATATATGGTGAGCTAGTGCAAAAGTAGGCACTAGCTTGATTCTGGCATAGTGTGCACGCCAAAACTCCTCCAACTGAGGTTGGGACTTGACCAAAATGATATTTATATTTGGTATTTTACATGCCAATTCCGTCTACCAATTTTTCTTCCTTCCTTCCTCTCGCTCCTTTCTCTCCCCCACCCCCTCCAACCATCTCTTCTGCCCTTCTTCCCTCCTTTCCTTTCTTCTATACCTTGAGAAAGTATCATGTAGGCTAGGATGGCCTTTAACTGGCTCTGCATTCAAGCAGAGGATGACCTTGAACTTCTGATTATCCCGTCTCTACCTCCCAAATGTGGGAATTGCAAACATCTACTATTGTCATAGAATCGAGGCTCAAGCCACATTAAGCCAATACAGTTCCACGTGAGAGAAGTTTATTGTGGGGGAAGGGGGGTGAAAGGGGGTGACGGAGACAAAGGGAGAAAAGAGAGAAAAACAGAGCAAACCTCAAGAGGATCTGCCTTTTATTTAGCCTGTGACATAACTGCTAGAAAGTAAATAGGGGAAGTAAGCCAAATGGACGCTGGGAAAGTATGGTGATTGCCATGGCAACAGATGCTGGGGGGGGGGTGCTGCCACATATGGGTGATGTCACTGTCTGCGCTGGGTTCAGAGATGATCTGCAACTGTAAAGCCAGTTCCTGATACCAACATCTACCACCACGTCCACTTTATGTTGTGTTGGGGACTGAACCCTAGGCTAACGCTTTACCAACTGAGCTACATTCCCACACACTCCCAACACATCATAAATAGTTCATTTGTATATAAGTCCCTTCTCGGCATGGACTTTGTCCCCAGAGAAGAAGTTATTACAAGAACAGAGTGTGAGAGGTGATTGACAGGTAAAACAATAGACACCACCACCTGAACTTTCCTGCCTTGACTTTTCAGCTCTCTCCTGGCTCCAGGACCAAGTGTGCTGAACAGACACTATCCAGAAACAGACTTTCATTGGAACCAGATTCAGGCTCCATAGCAGAAGCCAGCAAGGGAATGCGTTTTAAGCATTCAAAACAGGTTAATGGTTTCTGATGACCAGAAGCACAGATACCCACAGAAGCTATGTAGCCTACTTCTGCCATTCAAATGCCTGTAGCCAACTCACCCAGGGAGAATCAAAGATAATCCAGAGCAGGAGCCGTGCTTCGGGTCTGAAGCAAGCAGGAAAGAAAGCAGATCGGATGGACGGACATTCCCAGTGTAACGGAGCAGTGTCAGAAAGTTTTGATGGCCGCCTCAGGAATGAAACAGAGGACACAAGTCTGTGGATAAGGAGTTAGATGTGGGCAGGTAGCAGGGGCCAGAAAAGGAGACTAGACCATCTTCATGGGTCAGTGACCCAAAACCTCCACATGGAGGTGAAACCAAAGATATTTAAAGAGACCGGGGTAGGGCAGGGCTCGAAAGCTGCTCTGGGTGTGAGAAGGAAGGAAAGGTTTCAAAACCTGTATTAGATCTCCTTATTTCTCTACCTGCCTCATCCTGCATAGTAATGAGGCTATTTTAGTGATTAAGGGTACATTCTTCAAAGATGAGAAATTATTTAATGCATGGATTAGGCATGGCTATACATTAACTGTTTTAATGTATGTGTATGTGTGAGTATGTGTTTTTGCCTATGTGCACAGGCATGTGCACATGGAGGCCAGGAAACATTAGCTGCCATCCTCACTCACTACCAACCTTAGTTTTTGAAACACAGTCTCTCACTAGCCTGGAAGTCACCAAGAAGGTTACGTTGACTGTTCAAAGCACCGTAGAGATCCACATGCCCCTGTGTTCCAAATGCTGCAAGCATCCTTCTTGTGCTGGCAAGGCAGGCGCTTTTTGGACTGATCTATCTTTTCAGCCTTGATGTTTACAGTTCAGTCACTTAAAGTGTAAGACAACTTAAAACTCACTGGGTTTTACTTACAGCCCAGTGACCTAGTTAGGGAAGGCCATTCCACCCGAACTCTGAATATCTGTTGATAAATATAGGTTCTTTTAGTTCTGGGAATATTGGTTCTGTGCTGTAGAAAGAGCAATTCTAGGGGAACCTTCAGTGAAGTCTGCAGCGCCAACAACTTCATAGGCACGTGTCTCAGGAGGTCTGTGCTAACCCATGCCCTCCATTGGGGAAGGAGAGTCTTCTGCCTCCAGTTCTTGGCTCTTTGGTATCTGCTTGAGCTGCAGAGCTGTCCTAGACCTGATCATGGCCCTCAGAAATCAATTTATAGCAAGACAGGCCTGGATACTTCTGCACTGTATACAGCACAGCTATTCCTTGGTGGTCCTGAGAAACTGATTGCTGAGTATCTTGTGAACACCTGAATCCTGGCATGCTTAAATCCTTGTATGAAATGGGAGATATTTGCATGAGAGATGCATGTCATCCCATACTCATCAAATCATCTCTACATGGCTTGGAACCCTTAATACGATGTAAATGTTATTATGCAAATAACCGTTGTATTATCTTGCTTAGAGAATCACAATAAGGAAAAAATGTCTTTATTCATTCCATGTGATTGCAGTAATTCATTCTTATTTCAGGTCCTAACTTGGTTGCATCAGCGTGCACCTTCTGCAGACATCAAGTCCTTCCACTGCTTCTGTCCCTCCCACTGGAAGAAGGGGTCTTTGTTAACCATAGAAAACACCTCAGCCCACATGCCTTCCTACTCTTTCAGTGGAGTCAATACCTAACAAAGGATCAAAGCAACGTTCTACATCTAGGGATCTGCTTCTAGAAAGCCCACATTATGACAGCCTGGTGCCCTGGGGGCTTGGCAAAGCAGGACAGGCAAAACAAAAGGATGCTGTGAGGATTTGATTGCAAAACTATGCCGATTAATGATAATACTAATGGCAGACAATTAGAGGAAGCTAACCACATGCGGAATGTGGCAGCATGGACCTCACACGTTAACTCACTGGCATACCTGCAGGACTCAGTGCTTCAGGGGCCAGGAATACAGGTAAAGAAACAGGCACAGACACCTTGAGCAAAAGCTCTGAAGTCCCGTCAGTACAAGGATAAACAATATGCCGATACTGGGAGTCTGGGTCCAGAGTCCGTATTCTTTCTTAGCCACTCATTCACACCATCACTACCCCCACTAGTATGAATCGATCATCTTCCCAGGCTTCAGTTTCTTCTTTTATGTCATGTTCAGATAGGACAACCCTGAGAGCTTTATAAAGCCAATGTTGGGATGCTGGGTGCTCTTGCTCAGTGTATCCGTGGTATCACAGTGAGTAAAAGGATCAGACCAAGAACTCAAAGGTCACCGCTGCCTCCATGCACATAAATCTTTGTACCCTTCGGGACTGGCTTTACAGGAAGAAAGATAGAGGAGAGCTCTAAAGGAGGTTCCAACCCTACTTCATGCTCTTAGGGAACATGAACAAGATACTCGAAGCACTCTACCCTAATATCTTCTCCAGTATGCAGAGACTCTTCCTGACTTTGCACTTTCGATCAGCCAGGCATTGGCTACTTGTGCAATCATTGAATCCAATGGTGGAGGCTCAGCGAATAGAGTCACCTTCCTAAGGCCACAAAGATGGTCACTAAGTCTACCTGGGCTCAAGGCCCAGCAGGCCCCATGAGTTCTCACCATCTCTGCCATTGTTTGCATATGGTTTGAATTTGCCATCCAGGGTTTATGCATGGAAAGTTTAGTCCTAGATGTAGTGTGTTTAAAACTGGGGCCTAACAAGAGGTTCTTCAATCATCAGGGGTATTCATCTAGAGGACTTTAAAATAGAGCTCAGGAAATGTTTAGACTAATTATCTCGAGAAAGTTTTTAAAGATGGACAAAGGCTCTCTCCACCACCTTCTTGCCCTGACCTCTGGATTTACTATGTAATCCCTCCCTCTTGGAGGTGTTCCCACCATGACAGCATCACCATTAGGCAGGTCCTTTTCCCATTTATAGAATGAGCTGATGAGATTAGCTGAGGCACTAATAGTAGTCAGAAGAGTGTGGAGATGGATGATGTTGGAAGTACAGTGCCCGAGATAACAAAGTCATAACACAGCTATAGAGAAGGAGCAAGATTAGAGGCAATGGTCGAAACAGTCATGGAAACCATGAGGGTCACTTCAAAAGGAGAATAATTCAGGGAGGAGGAACAGGAAAGGGAAAGGGATGAAGAGGAGAAGAAAGGAGAGGAGGAAAATGAAAAGCCCTCCACATACAAGGAAAACCTCCTGTGAACCATTCACAGCAACAAGTGTGTCTTATAGATTCAGTCCTCACATCTATCTTGTTAGAGAGCTCTGAATCATTATGCCCATTTTACAGATAAGCAAACTGAGGTCTGAACTCATAAATATCACCCTTTGCCAAGAGATAATAGAGTATAAACCATGCTACTTCACATTCCCAGCTGCCTCACTATAGCAGCCCATACAGTGCTTCCACAAGAATGGCTATTTCCTTCCAGCTTCACAATGCTCATTCCAAAAGTCTTGCAGCATCTAATGAGTTGACCCTGCTGTCCTCTGAATTAGAAGAAAACCTAGAATTAACTTCCCTCAGATAAGAGTCTTTATAAATAGTTTCCATGGAACGGCCCCTGCTTTATTGGAAAGGTCGGCATGAGACTGGTTGTCACCCAACTCTCTGTTGACGTTTCCTTTTTAAAGAACATAGCATACATTCTTGGATGGGACTCAAACATTCTTACATTTTGCTTTCTTTTTAAAACTATTTATGGGAAAAAAAACCGAGATGATTATTAGAAACGCTAGGTGGAAGCCCAGAGTTCCTTCTTTCTCTGTGATTAAGGCATCAAATGTCAGCCCTTTATGACCCTTGAAGTAACTTCTCTCTTTCTCCTCCTGGCCCCAAAGACCTCTCAGATGCTTATACAGGGGTGTGAAAGCACAGAATAGAGGGTGAGAGAATGGCTAAGGGTTTGCTATGTAAAGCATTCGATGTGCACCTTACATTGAAGTCTCACTACGACTGTATTTTCTGGAGGTAAGTAGGTCAGGAGAGCGCTGCTCTAAAATCATGAATTTATCCATTCATGAATGCATGGATGAATGAGCTCTTGACAGGGTAGTTGTGCTATAAAAGCAAGCACTCTATGGCTCTCTTGTTCCCGATCACCACATGAAGCTAATACTGTTAAGAAGTTAAGGCAGGAAGCCCCTCCCCAGATGCTGAGGATGTGCTGGCTCCATTTCCTTGGACCTTCCAGCATCCAGAACTGAGAACCACATGAACTTTTTTGTCCCAGGGATCTTGTTATAGCACACTGAAAATGAACTCTGGCATACATTAAGTAAATGTACATGACTCTTAAACACAGCTCTGTTTGACTCCAACTCTGGATTCCATGGGGAAGCCAGTGCTGATCATCACAGGTTCTGCTGACCAGGAAGGGGATAGAAAGAGGAGAAAAGAACTTAGCCACTGTCTGTGCTCATGACAATATGTCTGGTATTCAATAGGTTTTCTAAGTCAGAGGAAGACACCAGCAAGGACAGGTATAAGCTGAAAGAAAGAGAAAACAGCACTCAAACTGACTTCAGAAAAGAACCAGTTATGTTTAATGGTTCATGTTTCAGAGAAATCCACGTTTGCCTGCTTTCAACCTTTCACTAGGTTATATTTCGTTCAACAACAAACAATATATGTAACTATCCAACTGCAAAAGTGGATTCATAAGATGGCCTCATTGCTGTCTTAATTTTTATAAGAATGCTCTATGACATTCATAGAGGTTGAATCACCCCACAATGCCTGTCTCAGAATACATCCCAGTTGTCAAGATCTCTAAAATTTAATTGAAAGAAAAAACTTTCAGCAATGTCTCAATTCATCTCTCCATTCTACTTTAAAGGAGACAGTCCCCCAACAGCTACAAGTCTACAACCTTCACAGCCCATCAACCTCAACAGAAAGAGGCGTTTCTTCCTCCATCTTCCAGCACAAAACCAGGCTGTATAGCCTTACCCAGATTACCTGCCCATCCTTCCTACACAGGCTAAGTCTAGTAAGGTAATATTGGTCAGTAATGGATCAGACATTCATCAGGGTCTGGCTCAGATGACCTCCAATGACAGAGAAGAGAAGAGGGGCATTTAATGAGAGACAAGGCAGAGGTGGTCCTGTGACAAGATCTATGACACAGAAGGGCTGGAGGTGAACTGTGACTTGGCTCTGGCACTTTTTCTTGATTCCTGGTGATTTTTCTTTGGCAGGTAGGAGTCAACCAAAAAGTCTGTGCTATTCCAACATCTTCTCTCTCTGCTAAACAAGAATCCACTCCAAGAATGGTAGACTGGGAGCACGGTGGGCGGATGCAGAAAGACATCACGTTTCGCTAATGAGAGCTGACAGTCCTCAGATGATCTCAGTGGAGAAAACTTCCCCCAACCCAGGGAGACTGTTTAACAAAATTTTACTTTCCATGGCCCCAGTAAAAGCAAAAAAAACAGCATGAAATTACATCCGTTGGTTAGCAGGTCACAGGTCCTGATAGGGAAGGTTGGGGTGGGGTCACAGCAGAATGAATGCAGCAGGTTCATTGTAATATTGTCTGGCATAATCAAGCATTGCCAAGTGGGTGAGAGCCTGGAAAGGAAAGGACACAGGGGGTGCAATCATGACTGTCTTGCACCAGTCTATGGGAAACATACCATACCACACTCTCTGCAACAATCACATGATGAACATAGGAAGGCATGCCATCTTCCTCTGTATGCTCCCTCTGCATGGTCTTCAACCTTGCTGTTCAACACACCTGTTTCTTGCACCCCTCTCTCAGTCTCCATCTTCAAATCTCAACTCGAGTGTTACTTTGTCAGAGAGGTCACGTGGCCTTCTGCCTTAATTACTTTTTTATTGTTGTGACAAAATGCCGTGACCAAAGAAACATATAGACAAAAGGGTTTGGTTGGGCTTACAGTTTCAGAGGGGTCGAATCCACAATGGTAGAGCAAAGGCATGGGGGCAGGCAGCTGAACAGCAGCTGAGAGCTCCTATCTCTGACCACACACAGGAAGCAGCGTGAAAACTGGGAATAATCTTTGCACTCTGAAAGCCTGTCCCCAGTGATGTACTTCTTCAAGCGATGCCTCACTCTCAAAGCTTCCCCAAACCGCACCAGTCAGGAACTACATATTCAAATACCAGACTATAAGGAAGAGTTATCATCCGGATTTCTCATCAGACTGCCATTTGATACTTGCTTAATGACATGTACATGGCCTGGCTCAAAAGTGACTCCATAAATATAGGACCCTGGTCTAACTCTAGTTACCAATAGATAGCCAGCAATAGATGGTCACCAAAAAAATGGTCTATCACAGCTATTCACCCTCAAGTATTTGTTGTAAACATAAATCAATCATCTCTGGCCACTTCTCACAGCTGTTTGAGCTACATCAGACTCTTTTTTAGAAATATATATTCATATTTTTTTATTTAAGTATATGTACATATGTAACATGTGTGAAGTCATTGGATCTAGAGTTACAGGCAGTTGTGAGACACCCAGTTCTCATGCTGGGGACCAAACTAGGATTCCCTGGAAGAGCAGAACATTCCTTTAACTACTGAGCCATCTCTCTAGTCCCACACAACAGATTCTTTGCATAGGCTTCAAACTCTTGGAGATTTCGGCTGTTCCTCTCTCAAAGGCAGACATGCTGTCTGTCCACTGTCTCAAGTCAGGATTACCTAATAAGTCACATTCTTTCCCCAAGACCACGGTGGCCTCCTTACAACAGCTTACCTGCTCCCCATCTCTTCTCTGAGAGTAGATAAAGCACACACCCTGGACACAGCCAGGCCACATTTAGCCTCTGTTCTAACACTTGCTAATATGGGTACTTAGGAGAGACTTTAGCCTTTCAGAGCATATTTCTTCATGTGGAAAATGGGGACAATAATAACATGAGCTGCTAGCAGTTCTCTGAGAACTAAATGAGACAAAGCACCTCACTCCAGCATCTACTATGTGACAGGACAATGACAGCTTCATGCTTAAGTTCTTCAGGAGACAGATTATCTGCTTTACATTCTGATGACTTTCCTTTTGACTCACACATAGCATGTACTCAACAAGTGAGCCCTGAATGAAATTGGATGCCATTCTGGCACTACCCAGGCACTCAGGGGCCATCTGCATACGTCGTTGTCCATAACTATCTTGAGGAAGCATCCCCATGTGGCTCTTGTCTTCCACGACATCTCTAAGAAGATGCATCACCAGCCATGAGAATATAATCACACTCCACGTTCCCACCATGAAATGAATTGTTTTCCATCAACTTCCAGCCTGTGCCCTCTGCCCCCCAAGCCTGTGTTTGTTAGTGTGAACCACGAAGGGCAACTACAAAAGACAAGCAGGAAATGACACTGGGATGGCATATGTCACTCTCACAGATGAGCTCTTCACAGGGTGAACTTCTGAAGTTTTTCAGAAAACACAAAACCCCATGCCTCAAGATGTTACTGTCCAGAACTGCCAACACTTCCCTTTTTAGCCTCAGGGACTCTGTCGAGTTTAAGGTTAAACCCATGGGCCATAGAGGAGCCAGACATCCTAACAAAATATGATTTGCTTCCCTAGTCTCTGGTGCATTCAACATGAGCCTTCAGTTCCCAGAGGTCAAAGGTTCTAATTGATTCCTGCTCCAGCCCATAGCACCAGCACCCCTGGAACTAATCATTTTATCAGACACCTAGGTTGGGTCAGCTTCGCTGTCCGAGTTCTGACTCTGCTCTCCTTATTCTGACTCTATGAATGTGTTTCTTTTTAAAAACTGTGTTTTGGTTGGAAAGCTCTGTATGTCCTTGCTGAAGTCTTCCAGAATTTACTGGCACCTAAGGAGGCCCCTTAAAAAAAATCAGTGGCAACAACTGAAATACACCTGCAGTGGATGCATGCGACAGGCAGGAGATGAGACAAACAAATCCAAGCAAAATGGTGAGAGGATGGGAGTGGAAAGTGGTGACAGTCCCCGGTTTGCAAATGTGCCACCCAGGGGCCACTCCCCACTCAGCAAGTGCTTGTTTACTTGGCCAGTGTCCTCCATTCCACGGATTTTCGGCATGTTTGCACACTCAATGGGAAAATGGAAGAAATAGGTCATTGAGACCTTTCATTTTTCTCATTCCCCTCATATAAACATGAAGAAACTAAAATGCTGCTAAGTTAGGGCAGCCCAAAGGATGGTTCAGGCCTGCATCCTGAATGTTTCTCTGTGTTTGATGCAGCTTTCTGCTCTCACAGCGGATGAAAATAGTTCTTTCCATGGCAACATCACGTAGAAATGTGGCAGGTTTTCTTAAAAAAAAAAAAAAAAAAAAAAAAAAAAAAAAAGGCCATGCTATTTATCTTGAATCTGAACCAGGTTCTCTCCACGTTTCTCTCACCCACAGCCGCAGCAGTTTTGGCAGGTTCCCCGAAGGGCATGTGAGGATGCTTAGTTACCTTTACCAAAAGACTTTTTGCTTCTCCTCCTCCAGCTCCACATAGTAAGCTGGCCCTGAATGCTTTTGCAAATGCTTTTAATGTTGGGTACACAAGGGCAAGTTTTTTGGTTTGCTCTTCACGGCTCTCCACTATTGCCCTGCCTCCATCTCTACCAGCAGTTCTAAACCTGTGGGTCGTGACCCTACTGGCAAACTTCCATCTCCAAATACACACACACACACACACACACATTATGACTCATAACAGTAGCAAAATTACAGTTATAAAGTAGCAACAAAAATAAGTTTATAGTTGGGGGCCACCATAACACAAAGATCTATATTGAAGGGTCGCAGCATTAGGAAGGTTGAAATCCACTGCTCTGTCTATTCATAACCTGCCATGTCTACCATCTTGCCCTCAATGCTTATACATGACGGAACTATTTAATATAGGCACCTCAATGCATTTAACTTTCATGGTAACCTGATGTTCTATTACAGTGAAGTTCAACCTGACTTTATCACTGCATCCATAACATAAGCTGACACCCATAAATACATACATATATATATATATATATATATATATATCCCTCCCCTGTCACAAGCAGCTGGAGATTAAAGTTAAAATTTACTGAGGGTCCAAGGAGAGAATTTAGACAAGAGGATATCACTTGTAAAATATACTTTACGAGCTTCTTTCAAAATAATACCTCAGAATTCACAGGAGGCCTGAAGTGTCTCTTTTCTCCTATTGCAAAACTGTTACCCAGTTGAAGTCAACTCCTACTCCTTATCTCTTTCCCAGCACCATAGACCCCTGAACAGAATGAAATTCAGGGACCCAGTTGAGAACTTTCCTTAACATCAGATCATTAAGCAAATTCTGACCATTCATCATCCCTGGCTAGTTCAAGATCAAGGAAAGGGGGAACACTAGCCTAGAGCTACACCCTTAAAGTCTCACCAACATGACTGCCTTAACATGAGCTGAATACAGACAATAGCAATATACATGCTGATGTGGACAGGGTCTGGGGGAGCTCAGGAGGCCCTGAACCTATACAAACCTACAAAGAACTAAAGAATGCTGAGAGAGAAATGATCTTCCCAGAAAGAAAAGCTAACCAACTGGGTATCAAACACCAAATAGTCAGCCCTGAAATAATAATACAAGTAACAGTATGAAGATTGAGGAGGTTGTATTTGTGTGTGTGTGTGTGTGTGTGTGTGTGTGTGTAAAACAATTAATGAAATAGGCAATGAATGTGAGAGAGCACAGAATAGCACATGGTAGGGTTTTGAGTGAGGAAAGGAAGGGCAAAATGATGTAATTGTATCATAATCGCAAAAAATAAAAGAAATAATTAAAATAAATAATAAAATAATCAGCTCATGCTTGGCTCTGTCTTCTTTCCTTTTATCTATAAGGAGCCGCTCCTCCATCATCCTGAGACCCAGAGTAAAGATGCTGAGAGGTAGAAATACATTTGACCCATCGAGCTGTATAGCACTTTAGTCTGTAAGGCACTAAGATGTCAAGGTTATATAATACCTGTCTCAGTTAGCATAGCTGACAATTTGATGTGAGCTAGATTCATCTGGGAAGAGAATCACAGTTGAGGAATTGCTGAAATCAGATTGGTCTGTGGGTATGTCCAAGGAGAACTGTCTTGATTGTTAGTTGATATAAAAAGACCAAACCCACTGTGGGTAGCACCTTTCCCTAGAAGAATGGTTCTGCACCCTTCATAGCACCTGCCTTCCAGTTCCTATCT
The DNA here is from genome assembly GCA_964023405.1 of Apodemus agrarius. Classification (NCBI taxonomy): domain Eukaryota; kingdom Metazoa; phylum Chordata; class Mammalia; order Rodentia; family Muridae; genus Apodemus; species Apodemus agrarius. Next base: position 142,162,953 of record OZ030006.1, read on the forward strand.
TGGCTTCGCTCAAAAAAGGACTGTAACCTGTAAGTGTAAGTGAAATAAAGTTTTTTTCTCCTCCAAAGACTCTGTGTGTCAGGGTATTTGTCACAGTAATAAAAATGAGGCTAGAACTTTACATGAATTTAACATAATCCAAGCTGACTAATGAACTCTAATACACATCTGGTCCTTTTGTAGTGCCCCAAATGTCAAACAGAAAGATTAACATCCATCTCCTCATACAAGCATTAACACATTATAGCATCAATCACATTATTATGCCATTTAAGAGTCATTTGTGCCTCCCAATCACTCAAGTTTGGTAACAAAATTTCCCAAGACCTGACTCTGGCTTCCTCACCAATCATTCTTTGTTCCACCTTCTCATTTGCATTCAGTGGTCCATCATGGTAATCATGTCGCTCTCAGACAGGCTGCTTTATCTCTAACATTCAGGTTTCCCTGTGCTCCTCTTTGACATTCTCTGGCCAGCCCGCCTTCTTCTCATTGCATTATTTAAATGGCACCTCTTTATTGAAGAAGTTTGGCACCTTCAAGTGAGAATTATAGCCAGTCCCACTTATTAGGTTTGTTCTTTGAAGCATGTATTTTCTTTCATAATAATTTGCAATTTTAGATGTGTTTATAGAGTTGTTTAATGAAACCACTTCCCCGGCTAGACCATCTGTTTCCTAGCAATAGGAACTACATCAAATTTACCCTCCAATGTAGACAGCCAATTGCTTAAACATGGTAGATATTCATGGTACTTGATGGATGAAGGAAAACATGAACTGTGAATAAAGACCTTTCTGTAGTACTTGGCTCCTCACAAGACTTGAGAAATAAAGTAGCTCTTTCCATTAAGCAAGAACTCAAAAAACTCCCTTCATTCAATCTCTTAGGTCAGAAAACTCCAGTCATTGTATTATTCTCACTGCTACAGAGGTACATCTGCATGTCACCTCATCCATTTAGGCTTTCTGGCAATGCAGACAAAGACATAGCATTCAGAGCTTCTTTGAACACAGGCTCTGGACCAATAGCTTGTAAGAGGAATGTGAGTACTCAACCAGCCGGCTGGTTTGCCACATCTCACAGTTAACATACTCATGTGCTAAAATGGACTGTTTGTGTTTTGGAATCTGTGTGGATGGTGACCAGAAACGGAGTACTGAATGCTATTTTCTCTCCACAGCCGACTATGGTTTTAGGCATCCCAGGGGGCATGGTATGAGCAGTTTCATATAAACAACCCAGAGGCCCAGAGCAGGACCCCTCTGTTTTTCTAGGCCACTGGTCAAGACATTGGCTGTGCCACTGTTCTTAAGGACAGCAAGGGCTGGGCCAACTGCCACAAGATGCTCTGTGATCAGCAAGCCTCTGCTTGAGGTTCCAGAGCCTTCCACGGAGCCCTAGAAAATGGCCTCACCAAAAGTTACAAGACAGGGTAGCCCCGGTGTGATAAGGTGGTACCACCAAAGAGCCACCGTCTCTCTGTTCTTTGGGTTGAAATCCAGCACAGCCAAATGACTAGCAATGTGAAGTTTGGCATGTCACTGTACTTCTCTCACTCATACTATCATCAAACAGGAGATGAGTGGATGGGGAGATGGCTCAGGCAGTAAGGTGCTTGCCTTGTAACATGAGGACCTGAGCTTGTGTAAAACAGCCAGGTATGGTAGCATGAATTTGTAATTGTAACACTGGAGAAGTGGAGGCTGGTAGAGCCATGGGTTCACTAGTCAGTCAGTCTAGTCAATTAGGCGAGCTTCTGGCCAGTAAGAAACCCTGTTTCAAAACCCAAAGTAGCTGCCTCCTGAGGAATGACACTAGAGGAAATATCACACACACACACACACACACACACACACACACACACACACACACACTGGCAGGTAAGCAAAAATCCTTTCTACTTGGAGGCATATTAAATGATTCAATGTTTAGGATGCATCCACCATGTAGCAGGCTCTCATTGATTGTCTACATCTCTCCACTTTGTGACTTTTCTCATGGTTGACAGCAGTAATTGAAAGGAAATAAGATTTTGGCCTGTAGTTTCAGAAGTAGACCATCATAGTAAGGAAGGCGTGATAGCACAGTGGATCTGTCCATGGTGGCAGGTGCATATGGTGTCCCCATGTTAAATCTAGGTAGATCAGGAAGCAGAGAGTTCAAGTCAACACTTAGAACTCGATATAACCTTCAAGGGCTATCCCAGGTAACCCATTTCTGCTACCTAGGTCTCACCTCCTAAATGTCCAAAGACACTTCAGACTCAAACCACAAGCTATCCCTAGTTTTTCTTTGATCAGATAGCAGGATCAAATCCTCGGTTTATGTCTCAATAACAAACAGGGTGTCCTAGTGTCATTCTGTTGCTGTGAAAGTACACTGATGGAAATGAATTCAGAGAGGATGAAATGGTTTCAGCTTACACTTCCAGTCTATAAGCAGGACAGAAACTCAAGCAGAAACTGAAACAGAAACAGCAGCTCAATGCTGATTACTGGCTTGCTCTCTAGCTTGTGCTCACCCACTTTCTTGTCTAGGAATGATGAAGCCCAGAGACTGGGGCCTCCTATTTCATTTGGAAACCAAGGCAACACCCCATAGACATGCCTACAGGCCAGTATAATTGAAGCAATTCTTCTATTGTGCTTCCTTCTTCCCAGGTGACCCAGGTTGTGTCAAATTACCAATAAAAACTAACCATAGCAGAGCATGAGTCCAGACCTTAGGCTTTTACCCACCTTACATGGAAAGGGAACAAGTTTTTAGCTTCTTTGTAAGTATGACAGCTAGGTAGGGGCGAACTCCATGAAAATCAACATAACATAGTACAAATGACCAAATAGTAATTAATGGCCACCTCTGTGAAAGCATCCACCATGGGCCAGGCACTGAGGAGAATAATTACACTCCTATTGACAGAATCACCTTATCTTTGCAACTATGCCTAATAGACACAGTGATACTGTCATTACGTAGATGGTGTGGTATCTCTCTCTCTCTCTCTCTCTCTCTCTCTCTCTCTCTCTCTCACACACACACACACACACACACACACACACACACACACAACTAGATGCCACAGATCAAGCTTGAGTACCATTTCTCAGGAACCATTCACCTTGTATTTTGAGACAAGGTGTGGTGTAAAGCCAGTGGTACTATTTGGGTATGTTTAGGGGGTGTGGCCTTGCTGGAGGAATGATGTCACTGGGGGTTCTAGATATGGAATGTTCTCCAAGATTCATGGGTTGAGCACTCAATCTTGTCCTAACTGAGCAGGTTTTGGAGGATCTGGAAATGTTAAGATATGGGGCTTAGGTGGAAGAAGTAAGTTTCTCTGTGGTTCCCAGAACCTTCCTCATTTTCTGCAGCTTCCTCCTCCACAGGGCCCTACCTACCAACAGGATGCCCTGTCTCCCCACAAGCCCAAAACAAAGAAAGTTGAGAACAGTAAACTGAAATCTCCAAAACTGTAAGCCAAAATGTGTCTTTCCTCCTTTATGCTATCTGTTTTATCTCCTTTGCCAGGTTGTGTAGCAGTTTGCTCAAAGAGTTAAACCTTTCATCCTGGAAAAAAAATATAATGAGACACAAAATGTTTACAGAGAGGTGAAATAATAGGACATTCTAAGTGGAGGTGAAACATTACACCCTTCAAGGAGCTCCTTAAGCCCAGGATGTAAACGACTCAAATACTTCAGGAAGTCCCTGAAACTGACCAGATTCACTATACCCCTCCCATTCAAGGATACATAAATAATAGGACTGCTGAGAGACACTCCCTAACAACCTGAGCTATGTAGAATAGCTGAGCTGTCTAGACGGGGTTCAGATCAACTGAACTACCAAGTAATAATACTCTCCAATCTGTTGAACTTCCAGCAGACTATGCAGTGAGCTCCAGGCTTCCAGCTTTCATGAACTATACACATTCATGCTAGACTATGCTTTGATGATGCAGCAGTCTGAGTCATTTCTGCTCATTTAAGTTACCCCTCACCCACATTCCTAAGTAACCCTCCAAAAACTCATTGGTTCACCAAGTTGGACACTGGTGGTATCCTTATTTTGGTCTGTCACTGGTCCCTTACTGGATTGAGTAGACATTTGTTCATGTTTCTCAGGAACAGTGTCACAGAACATCAAAGAAAAGAAAATCCTAACACATCAGGTTTATTACATCAATATATGGGTCTCATAAAGAACAATACTGTCTGACCTATTGTTCTGAGACTGAAAAATACCTTTACAATAATACTTTTCTTTCATTCTCTCATGGTGCTTTGCTGGTGTTAATTGAGACTTCCTAGGAGATGTTTTTGTAATTGTCCCATCTTGCAGATATGGCAACTGAGGTTTATGGTAGTTATGTGATCATATAGCACAGAGGAAGCAAGTCTAGATGATTCTAGTTCCAGTCATTGCATTCTCAGTCATAGTGAGAGACCATGACTCCACGATAACCAATAATTTTTTCCAACTCTCAACACAAGATCTGACCTTTTCTTGGCCCTAGGAATTTAGTGGCACTTTTTCTAAATATTTATGGACAGCTCAAAACTTCACCATGGGAGCAGAAGACAGCTTACACATGGGTCCAGCATGTGAAGCTATTCGGTCACTGAAATTCTAATTGTCTCACGGGACTTTTCTTCAGAGGAACTGGGTGTTGATGGCTGAATTCTCAAAGCAAGCAGCCCCAAGCTGGTGTGTGGGAAAGATCTACAGAGTGGCTTTGACTTTGTATTGTGTGAATCTTCAGGCATTTGCACATAGGATAAACTGATCATTGTTTATTTAAGGAAAAGTTTCTTACTGTGCCTTTCATGTTTTTCTTATTTGTTATTTTCTAAGGTAAGGTCTCATGTCATTCATGCTAGCCTCAAACTTACTGTGTAACTGATGCTAGCCTTGAACTCATGGTCCTTCTGTCTCAACCTCTCAAAATCTTGGGTTACAGACATATCCCACCACACACAACTAAAGACTGAAACCTAAAGAGTTTTTAACTCACAACATTAGGAGGAAATAAGATAAACCCACATATGATCTGACTGTGAATACTTCTCAACCCCTGAGCCCAAGCCCAAGCCCAAGCCCATAACATTATTACAGAGACCACTATCATCTTTGAGAGTCTTCGGGATATTGCTCATGTACCATAAATTCTCTTCCCCACAAAGTAGTCACAGTGGGATTAACCAAATGTAAACAAGATTACATAGTACCTGGCTGAAAATCCCATGTGGCTTTTCATTAGCCAAACACTATATCCTTGCTCTTTAGTGCAGCCCGTAAAGCTTGTGAGGTCATCCCTTGCTGTGTTCTCAGCATCCTCTTCCATCAGCTCGCCTTAGTTTCCAGTCCATTAAGCAGCCAAGTTCTGACTCCTAAAACAGAAAAAATTATTTTCTCCTGACTCAGAGCATCCCTGCTTTCAGGGAAACTTCCTGGATCACCCCATTTAAGGTCCTCCTCTTCCTGTTCCATCTATAATTTAGAACCAAATAGTACTAGCCATTTACTTGGTACATTTCTCTGTTGGGTTGTTTAGTTTTTATATTTATTGTTTGCTTTTAATTGTTCACCTTCCAGTATGTAAATCCCAAGGGTGTAGTAGCTTTGTGGTGCTCACAAGTTTCTTCTCCACATGTAGGATAGTAACAAGTTCATGTGTGCTGAGTGAACTAATGAGTGATTGAAACCCAATACACAACCCAAGTGTGATGGTAACCACATGTAATTCTAGGAGTGGGAAGGCTAAGACAAGAGGCAACAACAGGATTATGGATCTGAGGCCAGCCTGGGATACACAGAAAGTTTCAGACCAGCTTAAACTGCATAAAGAAACTTTGCCGAGAGAGAGAGAGAGAGAGAGAGAGAGAGAGAGAGAGAGAGAGAGAGAGAGAAGAAGAAGAAGAAGAAGAAGAAGAAGAAGAAGAGAAGAGAAGAGAAGAGAAGAGAAGAGAAGAGAAGAGAAGAGAAGAGAAGAGAAGAGAAGAGAAGAGAAGAGAAGAGTGAACTCAAGGAAGTGAAGAAATGAGAGAGGTTTCAACACTAAGACTGTGGGGAAAGGAAACTATAAACCCTGATTTTCACAATGTATGTCCCTAAAGTAAAAAGGGTGTTTAGCAAAAGGAAGTCACTAGTGGTCCCCAGGATAGCAGGCCACCTTCTTTCTGTGCCCCTCTGGGAATGAGCAATAAACATCCTTGCAACACCAGATGCTTGGGCAGGAACTTAAGGCATATTCAGATCACTCCCTGGTGTCCCAGCTCACGGAGTTAAGAGGAATTCCTCGGAAGTCCTACTGTTGCCCTGGATCAGGCTAATCTTGGGTCAAACTCACTCTAAGAGCAAGCTGGGTTTAAGGTTGCCATTAATCAAACTCCTGGTTAAATTTAATGACACATTTGCAATTTCCTTGAGGGAACATTTTCATTCTGCATAAGTCATACAAACCAGTGTCTTGTGATGGTTGCCTCCAGATACCACACTTACTTTTAAAATGAAAATACAAAGACGCAGGAGAGACCCAAGACAAGATAAACCATTAAGAATCATCAGGAGACCCAAATCCTTCCCAGAAAGTCATCTATCTTATATGGCCACTCACCTTTATCCTAAGCATAGAATGATTGCATGGACATCTGTTGGGTACACCCCAACCACACCCTGGGTCCTAGTACCTTCTAGAACCAAGAAGAAAGGGAACCCAAGACAAGAAGAGAGGGGATCTCAGGACAGTGTGAAATAATGGAGATATTTACAGAAATAAGCAAAACATGTGAAAAAGGAGAAGCATATGTTGGAACGGGATAAAGATGAAATTAAAGTGATAGAGGCACTGCACTTAGGCACCCAGGAAAGACCATTATTAGGCTCTCTCCAGTAGTGATCACTTCCTGAGAAGGGTACCCTCATGCATGGTTTCTGCACGAACAGTACCAGTCTACCTACAAATCTGTTGAAAGCACAAATTCCCAAGCTTCAGTCCAAACCTACTACATGAGAACCCTAGAAGGTAGTACATATGGGCACTTTTCTATTGCACTTATAAAACACTACGAACAAGGCAACTTACAGAAGAAGAAACTCACCTGGGTTATAGTTCCAATGTGATAGGAGTCCATGATGACATGATGACAGAGTGGAAGCATGGAGGTTAGAGAAGACGCTGAGCCACGAGTAGAACTCAGGCAGTGAAATAAATATTTTGCAACTCTTTAAACTCTCAAGCCATCCCACCAGTACCACTTTCCCACAAATAGCATCACCACACGGGGACCAAGTATTAAAATACCTGAGACCATGTGTTTAAACCTCCCCCAGTGGGGTTTATTACTCCATGTAAATAAGCCTTGCAGGTGCTGCTGATGTATGACCAAGTTTGAGGGGTTTAGTTCTTGGTCTCTACTCTCCTCACCTTGTTCTTGTCTCCCTTCAAGAATTGTATGAGTCCTATTCACCAGGCCCCTTCATCCCTGTTATGCCTGGACCGAGTCATCTAGTTCATGATTAATTGTTAATGGTTGTCATCTAGTGAATTATTGACCCTAGCTCTTTAGTCCTTTCTGTTACCAGAGTCCCCTTTTTCATGAAGCCATGAAGTTCACAAAAGGCAAACTGGGTAATGTCACCCTTGTCTGTGATGTTTGCTTTGGCCAAAAAGATACTAGCAGATATGACTTGAGCAAGACCTTGGCTTGTACTTCAACTTATGCTTGCATACCTGGGTCATGCCTACACTTCTCCAGGGGCACGATTCCCCTTCAGCCTGGTCCCAAAATGACCCCAGGTAGAACATATCTAACCTGTCCACCTAAGCTGATGTTCAGTTCCTAGTGAATAAAACACTTCTTGTTGCAAACTGTAAGTCTCTGGGTTTATTTGTTACCCAGCAATAGCAGCCCAGTGCATTGAGCATCAGTGGGCTTTGGTGCTAGTTTGCATGAGTGAACTATTTCACCTACAACATAAACCTTCTGATATCCTAGTGCCTTATGGTGGAGGAGAATTCACAGAACTGTGCAAGTAAAGAACAGGAGATTTGAAGGAAATACCACTGGGGGTAGGGTGGGCTCCACTTCTCTCCAACAAACCCAAGCATCAGTCTGGGTTTTGGAATCAGAAAAAAAAAGATGATTTTTAAAAAGACGACAAAGGTAGAATGGGAGATAAGACACGAAAGGAAAGAAGAATGGATTGGAGCAGTTAGGATTAGAAGATAGAGACATGACATTCTTGCTCTCTGCTCCCATTAGCCTCCTAGACAGATGCCCAGGGGTCTCTGCCCCAGCCAAAGCCACCTCCATTCATTCTTGCACTGACCATAACATCCACATGATTTGCTTTTTTCTGAAAGCGTGAAGGGATGTGCAGTGAGGTCAGATTAGAGCAGCCTCCTCTGGTGAAAGGCGCTGAGATGCCATTTGCCTGAGAATGATTTGCTCCAGGCCCAACTCACCAACCCAGATTTCTGCTGTGCAAATAATTGCTCTGTGAGTACATTCTTAAGTGGAGATCATCGAAGTAAATTGTCATGTGGACTTCCACCCAGCTGCCTGGGTACCTGGATGGTGAGACAAAGGGTAGCCAGAAGTAAGAACATAGGTATTTTCACTACAGATGGGACAACGTACTGAGATGGGGCAAAATATCTTAGATATTCAACAGTATACCCTTCATTCTCAGCCCCAATTAACTTGGCTTGTCTGGGACATGCCAGTCTCTCCTGACTTTCAGGGCCATAATGGGGAAGTGAGGGAAGATACCCAGCATGGACATAATAAAGAAAGAGATGGAAGGAGAGGAGGGTACTGTTGACTAAGGGCTTCTTGTGTGCTAGTTGTTTACATAAATCGTAGCCATCCAGCAGCTATGGAGAACAGGGTATCTGAAAGGGGGACTGGGAATGAAATAGGACAGGCAGGCAAGAGAAGAATGAAACCAAGATAAAGATTCTCTGATCAAGGCTCAAAGTTTAATTTTCAGCTCTGTGCTGCATATATATATGTATGTATGTATATATGAAAAACCGAGGACCCATCCTTTGTTAAGACTGGGTTCTGTTGCTTTGTTTCAGCTGGATTCTGTAGCAAAACAGGCTCAGCAGCTCAGCAGGCAGTCTGCTTCTGCAGGAAATTGCAGGTGCAAGGCAGGAGACTTCCACCTAGGTCGAAGACTCCACCCTAGGAGGGCTAGGTAGGCAGAAGATCCGACTGTGGCAAACAATTAAGGTCTGATTAGCCTGCTTGAGACTGGGGGAAGGACACAATAAATCATTTAATCTTCCTCCTGATGTCTATCCTTACATTCAGTTTGCAGATGGGAAACTTGGAACTCAGGGAGGCGAAGCAACTGCCAAGTCCTAGTTGGCTTTCCACTGCTGTGATGAAAACACTGACCAAAGACGACTTGCAGGAGCAGAGAGCGAGCGAGCGAGCATATCTGGCTTGCACGTCTATGTCACACTCTGTCACCCAGAGATGTCAGAGCAGAATCTCAAGCAGGACCCTGGAAGCAGGACTGAAGCAGACCTCTGCTTACCAGTTTGCTTACCATAGCTTGCTCAGTCTGCTTTCTTATACATCCCAGAAGTAGCACCTCCCACAGTGCGCTGAACCATCCCCCATCAACCATCTGATGGAGGCAATTCCTTCCCTTAAGGCTCCTCCCTCTTCTGTTTGGGTCAAGTTGACCAAAACACTAACTAGGCTACACAACCGCTTATCATCCATGACAAGAGCTATTTCATTTTATTATCAGTCACCTTACTGTTGATTCCTTAGGGTAGCAGAGGATCTTGTCTCTCTCAAGCTCAGTTTTATAAACACTATCTCAAGGGTCTTCTCATAGCAAGTGTCATCCTCATTCACAGATGGAATATAATCAAGCTGAGGGAGGTTAAACAGCTCACCTGACATATACAACAAGCAAAAGAACCATGACCTGGAGCCATCTCACTTCAGAAGCCATATACCTCATCAGAAGGGTCATCCCTCACGCTCTTAGTGTCCACACACTGTGATTCAATTGCACTCATCAAAAGTGCTGACAAGCCAAGAGAGAAGGTACTATAAAGAATATGGCTTCCATGGAGCTACACTATACATCCAAAATCTCATAGATGCATGTGACTCTGCTAACACACACACACACACACACACACACACACACACACACACACGCATTCATACGTGTAAGCAAAACACTCATAAAAAATACAGTAAATAAATCGCTAAACTTTTAAAAAGCAAGAAAATCTCTTGTCGCAATTCCCCTGAGCTTATGAGTAAAATCATGTCTCCATGCTTTAAACAGCATCCAGCTCTTGTCTGGTGGATAACAAGACCCTGTTGCTTTGAGAGCAGGGTGTTTTGGACAGGGAGTCCACGAAGCTGCCTAAATGTTCAGGACCTCCTCTCTCCATCCTACCGCACGCATGCCCAGCCTGTTCTCTGCCCTAAGTCTTCTGTGGGATTTCACCTGGCCTGGCCTCTGGCTCCCACCCAGCTGTTGGTAAAAGTTTTCATGCTCCTCCCATGTGACCCCGGGAACAGAGAAGCCATTTAAGCCTTATAAATACTGGCAGGCTCAAAAAGCAAGTCTCCAGCCTTAAAAACATGTCTATGTTTCCTTTGGCAGATTGGCAGTTCCAGTAATATTTTCAGATAAGAAGGTAAACAGTGGGTGGAGGGGATTAAGGCGCCCTAACAGAGTGGTAAAGAGAAGAACTGTTCCTCAAGTCAAGTCTCTTCCCTTGTCCGGGGGTTTGGGGGATGGAGGATTGGGGAATGGGGAGAGGAAAGAGCCAAGCCCATCAGAACCCCCAAAGCTTGGAGAAGTGGGGGGAGGGTTACACAGGCACTCCTCCGTACTTTCAAGGAAAAAAAAATTAGAGACACTTGCGAACAGGCTGGACAGCACAGTGGTGGCACATGTCACACTCAGAGCTTAAAGACAAAGAGCCTGGTCAGAAAAGAAACTGATTCGAGCTACAGGCTCAGTTCTGGAGTGTGCTGAGCTTTGAGAGCGCCAGCAAGTCTGCTCCTTACAAAGAAAGAGGAAGCCAGACCCCTGCTTCAGCCCTCAAAAGCCAGAGACGCAGGGAAGACAGGCTCCAGGACAGAAGAGGAAGGTCTGCATGGCTCCAGTGTGGGTGCACACAAAGCTTCTGCGATAGTCTTGAAGAAAGATAATAAATTCTCTAAGATAGATTATCTTCAGGGTTCCTCTCCCCAGCACTCACCCCCAAGACTTCCTGTGCGACACTGAATCCAGGCTCAGGGAAGCAGGTGTATATATATATGACGTAAAGATACACTCTTAGAAGGGAGGCTCAGGGAAGAGGGAGATTCTGTGTTCCATTTTCTATCTATACATCTTAACACATACGAGGTACTCATAAAAATATTTATGAAGTAAATGAACAACTGCAGCCAGAGCCTGCTCTTTTATTGGCTTTTTTTTTTTTTTTTTTTTTTTGATGTGGCTTGGCGGAACCATAGATGACTATGCAGGACCTTAGGAAACGCATATCTTCAAATCATATCTGTACTGAGCCAGTGATTAACCCCCACTGCACGTTCTAACAATCACATCTGGAATTCAGTGTCTTCACTCCCTCAAATAAAGCCATCATCCCCGCTATAGAAAGGAAGGTGGTAACCACGGCTCTGAAAGCCAGCTTTATAAAAAACGCTTGCCCTGTCCTGGGTTTTCAACATATTGGTGCTATTGACATTGAAACCTAATTGTGTTGACCTTGGTCTCCAAGGTAAACAAGTTGTGTGGAGGAAATGTTTGGGCCTGAAGATTCCTGTTTGTTTCCAGTCTATCCTAATGGCCGGAATCCTGAATGGTTCCATTCTCTTCCTTTTAAAGTGCTCTTGACATGCAGTAAAAGGAATACTCCCAAACTATTGGTCCTTTTCAAAATCAGGTTCAGACATACTCCCTAGTCCCATGGAATTGCACTTACAAAGAAACTCCAGGAGCTGGGCCAAGGGGCCCAAGATGAGAGAGCCAAGGGGAAATGGACGAAGAGCGTGATGGTCAGGAGTTGCTGGTCTACTGTGAAGTTTTTGTGTGTATTTTTTAAATTCATTGGGAGAGAGAGAATGTGTGTGTGTGTGTGTGTGTGTGTGTGTGTGTGTGTGTGTGTGTGTTGCTGGGAAGCAAGCCAGTAAGAAACATCCCTCCATGACCTCTGCATCAGCTCCTGCTTCCTGACCTGCTTGAGTTGCAGTTCTGACTTCCCTTAGTGATGAACAGTGACATGGAAGTGTAAGCCCAATAAACCCTTTCCTCCCCAACTTGCTTCTTGGTCATGATGTTTGCGCAGGAATAGAAACCCTGACTGAGACAGTGTGTGTGTTGGGGTCTAGAGATTAAACTTGGGACTTTGTATAAGACCTTAAAAATCTGAACACTGATTACATACCTGGAACAAAGTTATAACTTCCAAGTAAGTGCGCTTATTGAATCCTTTCAATAGTCCTAAGACAAAGGCTTCACTTTAAACTTGAGAAAACTGAGGCCCAGAATTAGTTCAAGGGCACAGCTGAAGTGGAAACCAGGGTAAGCCTTTGTCACAAAGCCTTAGCTAGGTCATGCTGTCTCTCCAAGACTTCCCTTTCCCTGGTATCATAGCATTCCTTCCCCTAAGTATGGGGGGTGATTTCATAATTAAATGGTCAGGTGTTGGGCCTAAAGAGAAGAGACAACAAATAATTAGATGAAGAACCTCTTCTTAGAAGTTCCATCTGGAAAGATGGGGAGAGCGAAGGCTGGAGCTGGAAGTGGAGTTTTGAGATGGGAAAAGTAGGTTGACCTTTTCCAGAGGGCTTTAAGGACCAGAGCAGGGTTCAGATGGGGGCAGGGCATGGCTAGGACTGTCTGTTGGAAATAACATGCCAAAGGAGGCATGCCAGGACTCCTGCTGTCTCAAGAAAGACACACACTGCTGGGCTGAGGAAGTTGTCTAGCCCACAATTGGCATTGTCGGAAGGGGCCTGCCTGGCTAACCTCAGCCTCCTAGTAACCCAGTCTGGAAAGCTGGCCTCTGTTGAATTTGGCTGGGAGCCCTTGATGATCTCAGCAGCAGAGAATGCCAAGTGTCACTGCTTTCCAATGCAAAAGGCTCTGCTCAATCAGGACCATAGCTAGACCATCGTATGGGGCCTTGGGAATGTGTCCAGGGCTGACTGTGTTTTCTGACACATGTGGTAAAAGATGAGCTGAATTCATCCTTGGCTCATCCTTGCTCATCCTTGGCATATAGGACTTTAAAACTCTGAGCATGGTGGTCCCTGGGAACCTTGCTAGTCCACATGTGATCAGAGTACCAATCCTATGAGTATCTCCTACCATTCAATGGAAATGAAACTACCAGAGCTGAGGAGATGGCTCAATAGCTTAAAGAATCCAGGAGAAGCCACAGAAGCTTGCTGGCCAGCTAGTCCAATGCACATAGTGGGGGAAAAAAGACTGTTTCAAATATATGCAGGGTGAGGTTTAGCACCCAAGATTGTCATCTGACCCACACACATATACCATCACACATGTGAGCATACACACACACATACAAACACCACACAACATACACACACATCCTAACACACACAAACATACCACACATACACACACACCATAGACAGACACACATACCATAACACATACACACACACACACACACACACACACACACACACACCACAGCACAGACACATACCACAATACACAGATTAATTTTTATAAAAGAAAGAAAGAAAGGCAGAAAGAAAGAAATAATCAAACTACAGACTCTGGGCTCTTCTCAGTCCCACTGAATCTGAATGTGCTTTACCAAACTCCCCATGTAAGGAGAGTTTGAGATGTACTGTCCTTGGCCATGCCCTGATAAGATGAGTCAGATGTTGTGAAACTGTGCTTCTCCAATCTGTTTGTTTTCTGAGATAGCCCCTCCCCCAGGTAGTTCAGATGCACAATGAAGTTTGGTAATCAGTGCAGGAAACCTTTGAGACGACCTAAAATCAGCCATGCTGCATTTAGACACTGTCTTGTACATACCTCCCACAGACAACACTGTCACAAAAATTCCCTCTGTAAAGGTGTGGAAAGCATCATCAGATGATTTTTCAACATGTCTTGTCCCTGCAAAGGCTTTGAGGCTGTCTATAAGCAGAGTGAGTGGCCTAAAGGGGTCTTGGGTGTCTCCAGAGTTCCATTGCCCATGAATCCATGCTGGTGGGTTACCTCGTGATTCCTTTTTAAAATGGGTCATGCGCGCTGGAGAGATAGCTTAGTGGTTAAGACTGTATTCTGTTCTTGCAGAGGATCTGAGTTTGGTTCCCAGTATCCATGTTGGATGGATCCTCCAGCTCTAGGGATCTAACAGTTCTAGCTTCAAGGTACACCTGCAGTCATGTACACACCCCCACATACAGAAGTGCATGTACACATACAATTAAAAAGAAAAAAATTAAATTAGTTTATTGTTTTGTTTCATTTCTTTATGGATGGAAAAAGTATACTTAGACTGTAAGTAAAAGTAAATGTCTTAGGGTTTCTATTGCTGTGACAAAACACCATGACCAAAAGTAACTTTGGGAAGAAAGCTTTTATTCATTGTAGCTTTAGAGGTAACAGTCCATCACTGAAGGAAGTTACACAGGGACTCATCCAGGTCAGGAACCTGGGGTCAGGAGCTGAGGCAGAGCCCATGGAGGAGCACTGCCTACTGACTTGCTCCTTGGGGCCTACACAGCCTGCTTTATTGTAGTGCCCAGCAAATCCTGCCCATAATTGGTACTGCCTACAATGAGCTGTACCCTCTCACATCAGTCATAAAGCAAACGAAAGTCCCGCAGGCTTGAATGCGGGCCATTCCAATGGGATCATTTTCTCAGTTGAGGTCCCCTCTTCACAAATCACTGTAGTCTGCTTCAAGATGATATAAAACTATGCATCACACTAAATCACTAGTGACTCCAGAGTCTGGTCGTGTGTGTGTGTGTGTGTGTGTGTGTGTGTGTGTGTGTGTGTGTGTGTGTGTTTTCATTTATGTACATGGATGCACAGTATACATGTGTGTGCATGAACATATATGCATGTGGGGGCCAGGGATCCACATCAAGTGTCTTTCTCAATTGCTCTCCACCGTAGTTTTTGAGGCAGAGGCTCTCATTAAACCTGACGTTGGCTGATTTGGCTAGACTTATGGCTGGTAAGTATGCAGCTTCTCCTGCTTCTGCCTCCTCAACTCTGGGATCTCAGGTAAACACCACCATACTTCACTTTCCTATGTGGGTTCTGGAGGTCCAAGCTCGGGTCGTCATGTTCACTTGTTAACGTGCACTTTACAAGCTGAGCCTTTTCTCCACTCCTGAGTCCGCTGCTCTTGACAACAAACTCTCAACCAGAAGAAAATCCCACAGGCTGCTTCCTTCCTTCTTCACGTCTTCCTGTCACACCTCACCTGCTCACTTGCAAGGACCCACGGCCAATCCTTGCTGCTATGCCTGCCCTCTGCTCTCTGGTCCCTGAAGCAACTAGGAGGTCGCCGAAAAATAGAAATCAAAGATGCTTGAAACCCAGCCAAGAGCTGAGACCAGCTTGGTCCCCAGCTTTCCTATGCTGCTGTAACACATGACTGTAAACACAGGTGGATCAAGACAACAAAAATGCATCATCTCCCAGGTCTGGAGACTGGAAATCCAAGTCTCATCAGGCTAAAAATGTCCTTCTAGAGGATACGGAGTCTTGTTGACCTGCTTCGGCTTCTAGAGGCTACCATTATTTCTTGGCTAGCTTGTAGCTACATCCCTACCTGCATGGCCTTTCCCTCCATTCTCTGTGTCACATCCTCCTTCCCTTCCTTCTGATGACGATGTGTGCACACAATTCTATTTAGGGCCCATATATTTAACCATCATGATGCCAAACCCTGACTTTGTCTTGTCTTCTGACATTTATGGATCCATGGATAAGACATGGGATTTGGGGAAGAGGCATTTCTCCATCTACTGCAAGGTCATTCCAAAGCAATGCACTTAACAAAACATAAACTATTTATAGTAGCCACTAAGGTGATGTGACCCTTGCCTACCTCTGAACCTATCTTACTCCACCTTCTTTTCCCATCCCATTTCTCTGATCTGCTTTCAGATCTTCAAAATAGTATGTGCCTAGGGGTTCTTTGCTCAGGATATTACTGGTTTGGGCATCATGAATTAATGATCATTCTTTCTGTCATCAAACACTCTAAACACCCATCTGTCCATCAGTCTTAGCTATCTACAGGCTGGCTAGATTGAAGCCACACTCAGTCACTGTGACAAAGTATGGACCGAGGACTGGCAGGACTAATGTACAGAATCACATGCATCTCTTTGTTCTTTCAGGAGAAAATTCCAAGCTGAGACAAGATGCCTAGCTGTAGCCAAATGACCTTGAATTTCTTCCTGATTTTGAGAGCTGGACTATAATCAATAAAATCCTAATAAGCTACCAAGATAAAAGCATCAACAGAAGGAGTTGGTTTTGTTGTCACTGGTCCTAAAATAAGATTTCTAACATGTCTAGATATATAAATTAGTAGCAGTTATTAGACTAGAAACAGATCTAGAGAGAGCAACCCAACTCCTTCTGGTTTGTCTGGAACTTTCTCTGTCAGCATTTTAAACCCTATATCCCAGGGGAAACCCCCTCAGTCCCAAATAAGCCAGGACAGCTGGTTACATAGTGGTAGCTTACAGGCCTATCCCTACCATTTGAGGGTCAAAGCAAAAGGGTAGAAGCTGGGGCCCACATAATGTATGTCTAAATATATACAAGTTATAAATCAAGCTAATGTACTGTGGAATAAAAATATGCTTTCTCTTCCTACCCATGACAAATGGTCTCAAAACAACATGGAAAGTCAGGTTTGGATTTCATTTTCATAAGTGTCTATCTAGTTCCTGCTTTTCTTTTACTTTATCTTCACATTCTTCGTTCTGCCCTATTCCTTAATGAATATTACATAGATGTAAATTTTCAATCACACACCAGAATAGCCAGCTTTTGGATAGTCCTTGGTCCTAGGGTTAACTGTTAGGGGCCTATAAAACCGAAGTGGAGCCACGTCTCCTAAGTCTCTTGGTCATACCGGCAGGCACCTCTCAATGGAGGATCCATATAATTGGAAACCAGAAGCGACTTCTAACTTCCAAATATACCATCCACTTCTCAAAAACCTTTGGTCACAAATATTCAACTAGTGAAATGAATCCTGCAGAAAACCTTTACAGTTCCCCCAGGCTATCCCTAGAAAGAACTTTCTAGAATATTTGAAGTTATGATAAGAGTTAAGAAAAAAAGTAATGTAAATAAGGCCTACTTGAGAATGATTCTTTCTTCCTAAAAATTTCTAAGGAAAAGGATTTCTATAAAGAGTCCATAAGTTTCCCCCTCTCTTTTTTTGAGTCTACACAAAGGCTAATGTTTCTGTTTTATCATGGAATTTACCTTGATTACTTATCCTATGGTCAACACTGACAGACAAAAGACCACATGATCAAAGTCTATGGTCTGCTGCTATAGCCTTGCCTATATAAATTAAAATTAAGGTAACAAGCACACAGCTGATACAAGGTAGTAAAAAGAAGGATGTCTTAGTTAAGGTGTCTATGGCTATGATAAAGCATCATGACCAAAAGCAACTTGGTGAGAAAATAGTTTATTTGGTTTATATTTCCACACCACAGTCCTTTATCAGACACAGTCGGGGCAGGATCATGGTGGCCGGAAATGAAGCAGAAGCCATGGGGGAGTGCTTCTTTGCTGACTTGCTCCCCCAAAGCTAAGTTTGCTTTTCTATACAACCAGGACTACCTGTAACAATGGGATGGATCCTCCTCCTTCAACCACTAAACAAGAAAATGTCCCACAGGCTTGCCTATGAGTTAATCCTATGAAGTCTTATGAAGGCATTTCTCAATTGTGGTTCTCTCTTCTCAGATGGCTCTAGCTCGTGTCAAGTTATTAGGACAAACAAACATTAAATAAATAAAAATAAAAACAAGCCAGGACAGATGGTGAGGATAAGCCAAGAAACAAGGGCATCCATGTGAATAGCATGGAATTGGGGACGGACGGTGGGGTTAGATATGGCTTCTGCAATTTGCCACCGGTGTGACCTTAGGTGGGTTTCACTGCTAATGTGATCCTTGAGTTCTTCCTAAACTAAATAAGGCTCCAAACAGCATATACTACATAGAATTGGAAGGAAGGCAGGCACAGAGATAGAAGAGATAAAGAACATAAGCAGTATCTGTGATATGCCATTTCAAACCCCACTTCTTCATAGTAAGCTAGTGTGCCAGTGGCTAGTGCCAGACAGCTACACTGGCAGAGCAGCTCTAACCACCATCACAAGCTACAGCTACAGTGCCGTGAAGCATATTACTTAGTTCTGAGGCTTGCTGTTAAGGAAAGACAGTTTCATGAATGCCTGAGATATCGGGTAAAGACACCCTGTAAGAGCACCGAGGAAACAGCTTCACTGGTAAAGAACTTGCTTTGCAAATACAAAGGCTTAAATTTGATCCAGAACCCATATATAAAGCCAAAAGTAGTGGTCTATATCTCTTGTGAAGATGGAAACAGGAGGCTTCCTGGGGCTGCTGGCTATCAAGCCTCAATCCACATGTTCCTGTGAGAAACCTTATCTCACAAAACAAGTCAATCGTTTCTGAAGAATGACATTCAAGGTTGATCTCTGGCCTAGACATAACCTACACATACATCTACACACACACACAAAGAAATCCCACTGAAGCCAGAGCCAGTAGACTACATCTTTAATCTACAAAAATGACCAAGAAAAACCCCAAAGGGAGATACTCGAAGGCACCGACTGTCGACACCTCTGGAACATGTGGCACTGGTTGAGCAGTGCCCGTGAGCTCAGATACATGTCAGACCACGGGGGAGACACAAGAGCAGCCACGGAGGGAGTTACCATGGCATTCACGGTCACGCTGACGCCCCCTCCCCCAAGCCGTTTCAGCCATCCACTCACTTCTCAAATCCCGGGCAAGCCCGAGTCACTACTCAAGTTGTGCATGAATCACTTCTAAATTATATGTGAACATCACCAAATTAGCTCAAAAATGACCAAACATCTGGACCAATGGACCAACCATATCACTACTAAGTTGAAGGAATGAAACATAAGGAATTAGGGGGAAAAAAATAGAAGCCTACATTCTTTGAAAAAAAAAAACAGTTTATTTTCTTTCGAAATACAGGACTATTTTTGTAAGAATGACTGACTCACTTCCTTGTTTTTAACCATTGTAAAGGAAAGAGAGTGTGTGTAATGGATGGCTTTACTACCAAATGAAGATGTCATGTGGCCATTACGCTCTCCGGTTTGGTTTATATTCTCCTAGCAACATCCAGAAGGTGCACATGAGCCTGATTGATTCGTTTCTGGGTTGGATTGCTTAAGGCCTCTCCATGGCTACAAGGAACTTCCCGAAAAGCTTTCTCATGCCTCCTGGGATACCATTGCTTGTCCCCAAATACTCTCTGGCCTTGTCACCTTAAGTTCTTGCACTTACTCTCATGGGGTAGGAGCCTTACTATAGGATCTTGAAAGTAAATGAAAAAGGTCTAAAGATGCTTCCTACCCTGACTTCTTGACACCCACTTGTCAAACTTTGCCAGTTTGGGGGACCAGGAGGATGAAGAGTGTAAAGTCAGACCAATGAAGGATTTCCCCCCAGCTGACAGTCTGCCTGCTCTCTCAGCTTCAGTTTCCTCATCTGTGAAATGGGGGGACTCAGGAGGATTAAGTGTGACTATCTTTGTAGAGGGCTTGGCTCTGTGCCCAGCCACCTGGCACAAACTACACAAATGTTCGCTCTCCTTCTTCTTTGTAATGTAGGAGTGTTCAGGGTTATTTATGTAGATACTCTAGAAGCTAAGCCCCAGGAATCTCAGCTTTGGGGTAATAGAAAAAATTTAAAGCTCCAGCCAAAGTAAGGCAAGGATCTTACTCTGTCTGTCACGATACTCCCCGTCTGTCACCTTTTGTTGTAATTACTTGCTTACAGGGTCTGTCTTTCCTAAAGTAACAGATCCTGTGTGTGTGTGTGTGTGTGTGTGTGTGTGTGTGTGTGTGTGTCTTATTTCACTGCTGTCTGCTCAATACCCAGCACAATAAGGTGCACAGAAAAAAAAAAAGCACAACAGTCATCTGTCCAGTGAGTGAAAGACTGGACAGGTAAGAGACCCAGGGAATGGCAGGCTGAATGGAGCATGGAGCAAGGGTAGATTGGATGAATGAATGGCTGTTTCCAATGAAGGAAGTAATGAATGAATGAAATAAGAGAGTGAGGTTGGTCATGTGTGTGTCTAACTGAGTCAATGAAGTTATTTTGCATTCATGACAGAAGGTGAGCCTCACTAAATAATAGTTCTTAACTTGGAAAGGGTGAGTTCTTCAGGGATAGATGATAGTTATTTTTGAATATCTTGAGGAGTTGTACTCAGAGCTAGGATAGGTGATAATGCCCTACTGGAAAGCATGACTCACTCCATGTTCACGTGGTACACAAGTTGCACGTCCTTCGTACCTTCCATCACAATCCAGGATCTATCTGGCAGCTTCTGGCTTTGGCACATCTATTTATGTCCGATGACATCACCACCAAGCCATGTGTCTAGGGTTGTGACAACAAGTAGGGACATCAACAAGAACCTCCTCCTACCCTCCCCCACCCCACCCCACCCCCGAGACTTTTTACAACTTGATTTCCGATAAGTAAGAATCTTTCCTGAAATCTCTCATCCAGCCCTTCTTCTGAGTGAGCTCATCTGGTCTTTCGAGAAGGCTGATCAGCAAGGAAGCATCGCTGGACTTTGTCAGGGGGATTTGGTGTCTCCATAGCCTGTGCATCAGCTATGGACACACTCATCTTTCAGCTGCTCTGGAGCACTGCCCGTGGCTGTCTGGGCATTCCACTGCTTCCCCAGAGGTCTCTTCAACACCCAGGGTTAGTCGAGGGAGGTCTGACTGATGACCTCAAATCGCCACCTGCCTTGAACTTATATATTTAAAGTGACCATTGAACTATCCAAATCTTCAATGTCTGTGACTATAATAGGGTAAGAGAAATACTTAACTAATGCCACTTTGCTATCACAAAGGACGAAAGACCCCACATCCATACTGAATACAGCCTTAAAGGTCCCTAAGAAGACTTTTCTAAGATAGCAAAGCATTATGACTGCTCCTACCTGATAAACTAGCAAATCCGATGCTCCTTGCCTTCTTTGGGGCAGGCAATAGAATGCATGCTTTACAGTCACCTGCACATGTGACCATGATGGCCAGTAACAGGAACTTGGTATCACTGTCTCTATTTGACAGGGGTGATTGAACAGGTGGCCAAACAGAGATTTTAACAAAGTTTTTCTGGTTTATAAGCAAGTGCTCTTACTGTTCTCCACATTGTAGCATGACCCACCAAGATAGGAGGTTAAGGTGACATCTGACAAAGTGAGATATATCATGGAACACACCTCAGAAAGAAAACTATGTTTTTAATCTAGCGGGAAATGGGGACGGAGACCTCTTGAAAATACAATCGCAGTTTTTATGCATGCATGTGTGCATATTTATGAGCACATGTGCACATGTGTGTTGTTAGATGCCTTCCATCTTGTTGTTCTTTTAAAACAGGGTTTCTGCCTGGCCAGGAACTTACAATGTAGGCTAGGCTAGCTGGCTAGTGAGCCTCAGGACCTATCTCATCAGCCTTCCATCTCATCAGCACTGGGATTATAAATAAGTCCCACCATCCCTGGCTATTTTAATTGTGAGCCCTGGGGATTGAACTAACATCCTTCTTTACAAAGCAAGTACTTGACCAACTGACCTGTCTCCCCAGTCTCGATCACTGTTTTCTAATTAGCTCTACTGTCTCCATGTGCAAAAAGGCCTTCCAGATACACCATAAAGGCAGGAAAGGGACAGATGAGTGAGATTTTCAGGAAGGGAGAAGTCATCTCATGCTAAAAAGATAATGTATAAAAGTGAGAGACCTCACATACCCAGAACCCGGGCTGTAAGAGGAGAGGCTCTTCAACACAGAGGACACCACACAGAGAGTGGCAGGTGTTGTCAGGACGACAGAGGTTCTACCAATGCCAATTCCTCTTTGAGCATTAGGCATCCATGAATATATACTCTATACTGTAATAAATAAGCAGTGGCCTCTACACAGTCACTGATCATTATACCTGTATGTACAGGAACACCTTAGAGAACTAGTCCAGGGTGGCAGCACTGTGTACCAGGGAGAAAGATAACAACACAGGCAACAGCTATTCTGAACCATTTGTAGTCAAGAAATAAGTGGATGGGCATTAGAAGGAAGGGAAAGGATTATTATTTTTTTTTTTGAAAAGAGTGCACTATTGTGCCCCTGTATGCCAACGGTGGACAGGTACTTTATATGCCCAGCAGCCCTCTTTGCACTGGGCCTGTCCTTTCCAGGACAGGAGCCCAGTCTCATTTCACAGTGAGAAAAATCAGGATTAAGTGAAGAACGTCCACAGTGGTATAGCTGTAAAGCAGAAAAACACGGATTCAGCCTCAGATATTCCTGACCGGAAAAACCACACTTTCCTAACCAGCATTTGTCAGACCCAGTGGAGGAGGGCTGCAGAGGACCCAGAGACAGCAGGCCTCAGCATAGATGGAGTCTCGTGGTCAGAGAGGGCAAAAAACAAATCTGAAGCTTGGAGAATGTCACAAAGGACTAGACTAATATGGGAAGCTGGGGCAGGGAATCTAATCCCCAAGGAAAGTTACAAAACAGGAAATGACTGGATTAGATGCTTTTCTTGACACTGTATGGCTTAGTCTGACTTCTGTGTGTATGTGATAAAGCACTGACCAAAAGCAACTGAAGGGAAGGAAGACATCATGCCATCTTATAACGTCCTGGTCACAGGCCATCATTGAAGTCAGGGCAGGAATTGGAGAAAGGACCTCTTGCTATCCCATGTAGCAGCTCCAACCATAGCATTGGGAGTATAAGGACCTGTTCACATCATGGCAGATAATAAACAGAGAACAAAAGCCGGACGCAGGGCTGGTCTACAACCCACAAAAGTACACATTCAATAACCCACTTCTTCCAATCAGGCCTCGCATTCTCCCAAAACACCACTAACAGTGGTAGGAACCAGTTGTATTGGTGGGGGACATCCAGTGTCAAGCCACAATGTAGATCATATCAAACAACCCCTCACTTACAACAGAGTCTAATTTGAGCCTTAAACCCAGCCATAGAAATGAATCCATATAAAGAAACAGAAGTCATAAATGATGCCAGCTCATGGGTGAGACTTCTGATAGCCACAGAGCATGGGCATGTCATTCTTGTGGCCAATAAGACACATGGGCATTTTTATCAGCACCCCACAAAGAGATGTTACCAGGTAGTAAACTTTCAGAGGACCCTGAAAAATATAAATGCCAATATAGCAAACAAGATCAAAAGTTTAGATGTGGAGAAAGCTATTAAAGATGGTGTCAGCACACCAACTTTCAAATCTTCCCTGTCTTTTCAGCTCTCCCTGGAATGAGGAATGCTCTACTATTCACCTCTACCTGTCAGAGCTCTCCTAAGAAGCTGAGTAGGTTAGATTTTTCCCCATTACCTGTGTTCAGATTATTCTAAAATAGAATGCTATTCTAAACAGTCTCCCACAGCTGATTAGATAGCTCAGGCCGTAAGTGCTTGCTGTGAAAGCATGAGGACCCGATATCAATCCCCAGAAGTTAAATTCAAAACAACGGTGTGTGCTGTGCTATGCTGTGTGTGTAATTGTAACCCCGGCACTGTAGACAGGCTGAAAGACAGGCAGATGCCTGGGCCAGTGAGCCTTGCCAAATTAGCAAGACTCGGTCCAGCAAGAGGCCCCGCCTCAAAAAAAAATGTAGTTTGTAGCCTGGGAAATGACATCTGATGTTGACTGCTCTACATACATTTACACACATGTGCACACCCATATACATGAACACATACATGCGCACTCGTACATGCACAATAATAAATAAATGCTGCCTATAACTAGGACTTTCAGGGGCATATACAATCAGCCACAGGTGTTAGGATAAAATTATTTTCATTTATAAGCATACACACACATACACATACACACACACACAAATACACATACACACATACATACACACACATATAAATTATAGGGTCACCTGGCACACTGCCAGTGCCTCAGTGGGAACTGCTGGAGTTCTAGCTGTGGTTTATAATCTTAATCAGTATTGACATTGGAATATTAACACCATTGTAAGTTCAGATCACAGCTTTTCAATCTGCTCTATGACCAGGGAAAATTACTTAGCATCTTCAGGTATCCTAGTTAGCATTAACTGTCTTGGCACTCACAAGAATAGCCTGAAATGAGTCTTTGGAAGTAATTGCCCTTATGGGTCTATAAACATGTCTATGAGGGACTGTCTTGATGATCTTAGTTGATGGGGTAAGGGCCAGCCTAATGCAAGCTGTACCATTTCCTAGGCAGGTGGTGTGGACCTATATCAAATGGAGCAATCCAGCAAGCAGTGTTCCTCGGTGGTTCTGCCTCCAGTTTCTGCCTTGAATATCCCTCAAATGGACTTTGATATGAAATCCAGATAAACCCTTTCCTCCCCAGTTTGTTTTTGGCCAACGTGTTTTATTACAGCAAAAGAAATCAAACTAGAATATTAGAACTCAATGAAATGAAAACAAGATCACTTTCCTCAGGGAGGTTCCATAAGAAAATTCCATGAATCTGTGTGGCTAGAAGCTGGCCAAGTCAGCTCAGCATCAACCCGGAAGTCATACTTCATATGAACTATCTTGAATCTGTCTTTTGAAGTTGAGAGGTCTGCTCTTCACCAAGCCACTATAAATCTATGAGGCAACCCTTCTAAGCTAGTCTGTTTCTACTACTGTCCTCCCCTAGCCCCCAAGACTCGCAGTGATTCCCAGGGCAGGAATTTCAGATCCTCATCATTGCCTTTTCGTCCTACCGAGTGTGCTTCTTCCCTAGTGAGTCATTCCAACATCCCCCTCCCACTGAGGCACATAGAACACGACGAGTTATTTTCTACTTAATGTTTGCAAACTGCTTGTCGGCTAATCACACGGGTGATTCAAGCTCAGTCATAGAGTCAGTCCAGAAAACTTCCCACATAGCCCAGTGTCTCATGCACAAACTTAATCCCCAAAGAATCAAGATGAGATTGATATTAGCAAACTCCTCCCCTGAGGAAGAGTTTACATGTAGAGAGAGGACCCATATTCCTTTAAACCCTGTACTATGGTTTGACTACAACCTTTATGTTCTTATAGTGGAATATAACCCCAGCCCCAAGTCATATGTGGATGGCATGCGTAGGTAGCACCTTTGAGGGGTAATTACCTTGAAATGAAGTTTGGCGGATGGGAGCCCATGATGGCATTGCATAAGAAGAGGAAGAGAGGGACAGTGTGATTGCTTGGGACATAGAAGCACTTGTTGTAATGCCAGGACTGATGATGTGACTCTGATTTCCTGTCTGAATATAGCAGGAGAAAATCAAACCATGCAAGCTATCTCCAGATCTTTAACTATAACTCAAAAGCCAAAAGAGAACGAAGAGGAGGAGAAGGAGGAAGAGGGGGAAATGGAAAAGGAAGTGACAGGGAGAAGTAAGGGCGAAAGAACTGATGGAGGGAAGGAGGAGGAGAGAGAGAGGAGGAAGCGGAGGGGCGGGGGTGCAAAGGGAGGGGACAGAGCGGGGCACAGAGTGGGGCACAAAGCCGGGCTGTTTGCTGCTTCACTACATAATGCCTTCCTCAGTGTAGTCATGTGTCCAGAAGACCCTATACTATGAGCCAAATATATGCCAGTCCCTGCCCCTGGATTTCCCAGCCTCATGATCTTCAGCCAGAGTCAGGCCATTCTTTATAAATTACCTTATTTCAGACACTTTGTTATAGCAACAAAAAAAAAAAAATGGATTGTGATGCCAAGCTCTTATCTAAGCCCCGCATTCCCACATCCACTCCTCAAAGCAGACAGAATTTATTGACAGTTATTTTAATAACACTTTCTCCTTACATGCCCTATCCTGAGTTTACATAGCAGTTCTATGTGTAGGAATTCCTGAGCATAAGAAGACCCATGGCCTAGGAACAAAACTAGTTTTCAGCTAAGAGAAAACTATGAAGAAGGAAGAAACTCCTAGCAAGCAAGAAGGCTTTGCACACCTGTATCCTTATCACCTAGGAGATACGCCTTGTAGGTACCTGGTGGTACCCTGTGGTACCCTGGTGCCAGTGGCCATGTCTGGTGAAAACACTGTGGGTGATAACTGCTTGCACTTCCCAGTCTCTTCACACTCCTTTAGCAGATTCCCTGCACCCACGTGTGCCTTATTTGCGAATTAGTTACCTTTTTCAAGATTCTGATCACGGAAACTCTAGGCCTCCAGCATGATCGGTGTGGCTTTGAGGGTATTTTCAGAGATTAACTGAGGCAAGAAGACCCACTCTGAATGTGGGTATCACCGTCCCATGCAAGGGAGGCAGCTAGGCACCAGAATCCCCCCTTTTCTGCTTCTTGATACACACAGAGGTGTGCTAGCAGCCCATGCTCCTGCTGCAACAGATGAAAGCCAATCATCCTGCTCTGCTTTCCCCTCCCTCCCCGACGTGTGTGTGTGTGTGTGTGTGTGTGTGTGTGTGTGTGTGTGTGTGACAAAGGACAGAGCTGTCACTGGTGAAGATGACAGTCTGCATCTGCATCCTTCAAACTTGAATGTCCTTTAGACTTCCTGTTTTAGAATAAGCATTATTTGTGAACCTGAGTCTGATGGTTTCTTTTAGTATAAGGGCTGGAACTCAGAGCCTCGAGCTTGGCAAGTGCACGTGTGTGTGAGTGTGAGTGTAAGTGTGTGCACCTGTGTGGGGAAACCAGAGGTCGATGTCAAGTGTCTTTCTCAAACATTCTCCACATTATTATTATTATTATTATTATTATTATTATTATTATTGAATAGAGTCTCTGACATTGGAGCTCAGGAGTCGGCTAGATTGACTGACCAATTAGCTCTAGGGCTCTTCTTGTCTCTGCCTCCCACAATACTGAGATTATGAGCATACATTGCCTGGAATCTAAACTTGGGTTCTCATAACAGTAAAGTAGATGACAGAGGCAGGAGAAATCCCCAGACACTTGCAGAAGAGCTGGCTTGCAAACAAAATACCCCATCTCGACCAAGTTTATGAACTGAACTATCTTCCTAGCTCCTAAAATTGCTTTTTCCCAGATATTTTGCCACTCCAATGACAAAAGGTAACTAACAGAATAACCCAAGGGCAAGTGATGCCGTTAAGGAAGATACTTTGTGGCTGGGAGTGTGGCTCTGTGGGAAAACACCTGCCTAGCATGAGAAAGTCCCTGGGGCCCATCCCTAGCACTACAAAAAAAAATTCAACTAATAAATCAATCAATTAAAAAGGAAGGGTACCCTATTCATATGACTTTCTGCTCAGGGAAGTTATAAGAACTCAGAGAAATACCCATTTTAAAAGGACAGAGCAAACTTGTTCGCCCTAAGAAATAACAGACGTCTAAAGCTTTAACACAGTTCAGTGATTATGGAACAAGGCTGCTTGGATCTTTTCTTCAGTGTTGCAAGTAAGCAGAAACCTAGCATCTTAATGTTCTTCTCACATCCAGATATCCCTTGGTTTCCAGTCGGGTAGATCCCTGTGTTGGTTACCGCACATTGATGTAAGCAAATGTCTGACAAAAACAAAAAACAAAACAAAAACAAAAACAACAACAAAACAATGTAAAAGAAGAAGTGTCAGTTCTGCTTTGCAGTTTGAAGGGTGACAGTACATCATGCCAGTGATGGCATGAAGGCAGGGGTTTCAGGCATTTGCTCATGTTGTATCCATAGCCAGGGAGCTGTGAGCAGTGACTGGCAGGGCTTAGCTGACTGTGTATGTAGTCTGAGAGCCAGGATAGGCTACCATCTTCATTTAGGATATTCCGTCTCAGTTAACTTAATCTAGACAATCCCTCGAAGACATGTCTAGAGGCTTGTCTCTGAGGTGATTCTGGGTCCTATCATACCATACCAACCATCTTAACCACAACACAAACTGAAAATATCTTACCTTCAAAATGCACTGATTATCTAAGCAAACGTCCTAGTTTGGCAACAGACACTTTAGAGTAACAGGTACTCACTCGCTTGCTCTGTAGCTGGCCAAGAGCTGTGGGTTCCTAACCAGCATCACCAGAAACAACTGAACCATAGAGTGATACCCCTAGAAAAAAAAATAAAAATTCAAATATGGCAGTCCAGACAATTGCTTCCATATGTCAAAAAGTTAAAAACAAACCAGAGGCTTGGAAGATGTCTCAGTGGGTGCAGTTCTTGCCACACAAGTGCGCGGATCAGAACTCAGATCGCCAGAGTCCATAAAAAAGCCAAATGTTGTAGTTTATGTCTGCAATCCCAGTATCCCTGTGGTAAGATGGATGGCAGAGTTTAGAAAACCCCTGGAAGCTTCCGAGGCAGCTAGCCTGGTTAATGCTAGAGCAAACAAGTAGTCCTGACCCAAACAAGTGGAAACTGAGGCCTGCCGCCTGAGTTTGTCTTCTGATCTCATGCTGTATGCCAACACACACACACACACACACACACACACACACACACAGAGAGAGAGAGAGAGAGAGAGAGAGAGAGAGAGAGAGAGACAGAGACAGAGACAGAGAGAGAGAGAGAGACAGAGACAGAGAGAGACAGAGACAGAGACAGAGACAGAGACAGAGACAGAGACAGAGACAGAGACAGAGACAGAGACAGAGAATGAGTAAAAGGAAAGCGGAAAGTAAGTCCAAATCATTGTTACAATGGTTTTGGGATTCAGGCACATTTAACTCGTTAATTGGGTCCCTGGCTCAGAGCCTCACAAAGCAGAGTTCCAGCTGTCAGCCTGGCATGAGTATTCTCTGAGACCTCCTCTAAGACAGGCTCAGGCCCTCCTCCAAGCTCATCTGCTGTTGGAAGAATTCGTTTCCTTGCAGATGGAGAACTGACAGTGGCTGCCGTGGCCGACTCCTTAGATCTAGCAAGACAGAAAGAAGGCCCTCGCCAATAGGCCTTCTTTATATAGGCCCAGACCAGGTTGAGTGCACATAGGAACACCTCCCCTCTATACTTTATTCTAGACCTTACTTATATCTGAAAGATCCCTTCATCTTGGGGCTGGTGAGATGGCTCAGAGGTTAAGAGCACTGACTGCTCCTCCAGGAGTCATGAATTCAAATCCTAGCAACCACATGGTAGCTCACAACTACCCATAATGAAAAACAAATAAAAAACCTTTGGACTGGAGCAAGCGGGGCTGGAGTGAGTGGGGGGCTGGAATGAGTGGGGGGCTAGAGTGAGTGGGGGGCTGGAGTGAGTGGGGGCTGGAGTGAGTGTGGGGCTGGAGTGAGTGGGGGCTGGAGTGAGTGTGGGGCTGGAGTGAGTGGGGGGCTGGAGTGAGTGGGGGGCTAGAGCAAGCAGGGCAGAAGCAAGAGGGAGAAGGGAAGGGGGGAAATCCCTTCATCTTTGCCAGAAGACACAGTGTATCATGGCATCATTCCCAGCACCTTCACTGTCTTGTGTTTGTTAGAAGCAACTCACAGTTACTAGCAAGGGGGTCATTTTAAAGTTCTGTGTACTGCAGAGGGAGCAAGAAAAATGTGGATGCATTTGCAACAAGAGGGGAAACGACCATCATCATCCTCACTTTTCTGAGACGAGACTCTGACATTGAGACTCCCAGGTATCTTCTTCAAACCTCTTAATTCACCCATGGTAGAGTTGAAGGGAGCATGCACACAGTATCTTTCTATCTGTCTATGTATTGATCTATCAATCATCTGTCTATCATCTATCTGTCAACCTATCATCTATCTATCATCTACTGATTATATATGAATATATACATATATATGTATATATGTGTGTGTATATATATATCTCGACTGATCATATAGGATCAGTATATAAATGTGTGTGTGTTTGTGTGTGTATATATGTGTGTGTATATATATATATATATATATATATATATATATATATATATACATATTAGACCTAGTTTCTAGGTATACATCCTATGCTCTTTCTTTATGCCCCCTTTACCTGACTAAATGGGGAACTTTTCTACCTGCAGCAAAATTGCAAAGCTGACACCAACGACCAACTCAGCAATCACATCGCGTAACTTACAGCAAACTCGAGTTACAAGGTGGGGGTCAGCAACATTGATGTTAGCAGAATTGGGCTCAACATTCAAGACTCTAGCTCCTGGCATAGTGCGATTTCCAAAGCGGCAGAGCCTCCTCACGTCTTTCCCCTCGCCTGTCAAAAGCTGTGAAGCAGAACACTGGTTGGATCCAGCAATCATGGTTTTTAATCCAGATGTTTTGGCCCTATAGGCAAAGGCTTTCTGAATCTGGGAACCTATCCAAAAATCTGGAGAAAATTAGATCTTTATTCTAAAATTAAAGTTCCTGTTTAAAAAAAATAGGAGGAAAGAAATCAAAAAAATTGAGTTGTGGACAAGTCACAAAATATATGGCACAAATGTGGGTTGAAAAGAACACAAATTAAGCTACAGTATGTCACTCATGCATATTTATAACAGCTAATTAAAATAGACTATGTGGTCTGTGGATTATTTATATCTACTAATCCTTAAGTGTTAGGTGTTTTTAATGAATACAGGATGTTCTTAAAAATCACAACCAAATAAAAGCCATTTTTCATGTTCACACATGGAGACAACTTAGGCCATGACTGCTCTAGCCTAACAATGAAAGCTCTTGTGAGCTGTGATTAGTGGGGATGCGTGAAAGTCTCTGGTGGGAAGCCAGGAAATCTGCGTTCAAATCTTGCCTCAACTTTTCTGTGCCTTTGTGACTTTGGGTAATTCACTTGTCCCTTTTAGTACAGGCTCCGCAGCAGATCATAAGAGACCAGTCGATAACTGACTTCATAGCACCATCATTTCTCCAAGTGGCAATACATGAATGTTGTTATCAGCTGCATTCCTCTTTGCTGGTCATGGGCTTGTCTAGTTTGCAGTGAAGCCTTACTCTAATATGGAAGCCCCTAGCCACTTGAGGCCACTGAATATTTCCAATATGGCTAATCTTTAGAGAGCTGTACAGAGAGAATAAGATGGTTCAAAGATGCAATAAAAGAACAGAAGGGTTCTTTAATTGGTTTTTGAAGAGTTGGCTCAGCAGTCAAGAGCACTGGATGCTCTTCTGGAGGACCCTGGTTCAATTCCTGGGACCCAAGAGGAGGCTCACAATTGTCCATAACTCGTCTCAGGGGATTGGGTGTCTTCTTCTGACATCCAAGGGTACAGAGTATGCACATGGTATGCAGACCTGCACATTGTGCAGGCAAAACACCCATACACATAACATTATTTAATCAATTAGCTCTTTAAAAGAATAGGAAATGTCTTAGTGAGCCTTATATTAAGCACAGCTGGAAATAGCAAAACTTTGCTGATATCATGTTAAATAAAACTTATGAATAGCTCATCTGTTTGTTTTTGCTTTCTGTACATGTGGCTCTCGGAAGTTCTAAGTGTCACACATGGTATCCATTGTGTTCCAGTTGGAAAGCAGGAACCTGATAACATCTTCCTGTTCTCAGAGACGAGTCTTAATTTCTTGGTGTTGTTTAAAGAACCCGGGAAGATCAAGCTGTCTGCCTGCCTGCCTTGCTCTCCTCTCGTTCCATTCAGTGGCGGCTGCGTTTCTTCCACCCTGACCCTTCCATCCTTCACTCATGAAGCTCGTGGCCACCCAGGGGCCTTTGCTTTTATAGCCCTGGGCTCCCAGAGTATTCTCTGTATGTCAATTCTATTCACGTCTAACTTTCATGTATCAGCCGGCTGGCTGCCACCTCTGTCAGGCTTTCCTGGACCACACGGCACAATGGAAGAATAGCCAATGGATTTCTCATTTATTTTCCCCTAGACACCCAGTAAAACCCTCCAT
This sequence comes from Apodemus agrarius, assembly GCA_964023405.1. Classification (NCBI taxonomy): domain Eukaryota; kingdom Metazoa; phylum Chordata; class Mammalia; order Rodentia; family Muridae; genus Apodemus; species Apodemus agrarius. The sequence goes on from OZ030006.1 coordinate 142,195,104, forward strand.
CCACTGGAGAGCAACCTGTGTGGACCAAACCCCTCCCAGTCGGAGTGTTTGCTACTGAGTGCTCACCTTGGCACTGAACCCACACTAGCTGCCAGTCCAGTGTTTGCATGTTTAGTTGATTCATTCATGAATGATAAAAGGAATGTGAGGTTCTATCTAAAAATCTCAGATAACATAAAGAGAGGAAGGGTGATGGTATCCACAGCATTATCTTGAACCAAGTATTCGTTCTTTCCCTGACATTGGCTCACAAGCCTGCGATAATGACCAGGGTCATGCAAAGACCACTTGGGAGGTACCAACACAGGATCTCCAATTCAGGATTGTGTATTGGAATTTCAGTGCTGGCAATTTCTAATTCTGTTACCCTAGATTAAGAAATTCTTTGAGGGCTGGAGAGATGGCTCAGTGGTTAAGAGCACTGGCTGCTCTTCCAGAGATCCTGAGTTCATCCCTAGCAAACAAGTGGTAGCTCACAACCATCTGTAATAGGATCTGATGCCCTCTTCTGGTGTGTCTGAAGACACTGACAGTGCACTCAA